>CM059261.1:4817119-5417119 GCA_030347555.1 Lablab purpureus | reverse complement strand
GTTTTACAAAAAAGAAACTCAATTTTTATAATTTTGAAATTTATGTTTTATTCTCGATACGTACTTTTGTTTTATGCAAAAGAACTCAATTTTTTGTAATTTCGAAATTGATATTTTATTTTGGATCCCTACTTTTGTCTTACCAAAAGACCCTAATTTTTAGTAATTTGGATATTTATACTTTATTCTCGATATGTACTTTGGTTTTATGCAAAAGAACTCAAATTTTTGTAATTTCGAAATTGATATTTTATTTTGGATCCCTACTTTTGTTTCACAAAAAGAACTTAATTTTTAGTAATTTGGATATTTATATTTTATTCTCGATATGTACTTTGGTTTTATGCAAAAGAACTCAATTTTTTTTAATTTCGAAATTCATATTTTATTTTGGATCCCTACTTTTGTTTTACAAAAAGAACTCAATTTTTAGTAATTTGGATATTTATATTTTATTCTCGATATGTACTTTGGTTTTATGCAAAAGAACTCAATTTTTATTAATTTCGAAATTGATATTTTATTTTGGATCCCTACTTTTGTTTTCCAAAAAGAACTCAATTTTTAGTAATTTGGATATTTATATTTTATTCTCGATATGTACTTTGGTTTTATGCAAAAAAACTCAATTTTTTGTAATTTCGAAATTGATATTTTATTTTGGATCCCTACTTTTGTTTTACAAAAAGAACTCAATTTTTAGTAATTTGGATATTTATATTTTATTCTCGATATGTACTTTGGTTTTATGCAAAAAAACTCAATTTTTTGTAATTTCGAAATTGATATTTTATTTTGGATCCCTACTTTTGTTTTCCAAAAAGGACTCAATTTTTGTAATTTGGATATTTATATTTTATTCTCGATATGTACTTTGGTTTTATGCAAAAGAACTCAATTTTTTGTAATTTCGAAATTGATATTTTATTTTGGATCCCTACTTTTGTTTTACAAAAAGAACTCAATTTTTAGTAATTTGGATATTTATATTTTATTCTCGATATGTACTTTGGTTTTATGCAAAAAAACTCAATTTTTTGTAATTTCGAAATTGATATTTTATTTCGGATCCCTAGTTTTGTTTTACAAAAACAACTCAATTTTTTGTAATTTCGAAATTGATATTTTATTTTGGATCCCTACTTTTGTTTTACAAAAAGAACTCAACTTTTAGTAATTTGGATATTTTTATTTTCTTCTCGATATGTACTTTGGTTTTATGCAAAAGAACTCAATTTTTTGAAATCTCGAAATTTATATTTTATTTGGGATCCCTACTTTGTTTTACAAAAAGAACTCAATTTTTAGTAATTTGGATATTTATATTTTATTTTCGATCCGTACTTTTGTTTCACAAAAAGAATTCAATTTTTTGTCATTTCGAAATTGATATATTATTTTTCATCCGTAGTTTTGTTTTACAAAAAAGAAACTCAATTTTTCATAATTTTGAAATTTATGTTTTATTCTCGATACGTACTTTTGTTTTATGCAAAAGAACTCAATTTTTTGTAATTTTGAAATTGATATTTTATTTTGGATCCCTACTTTTGTCTTACCAAAAGACCCTAATTTTTAGTAATTTGGATATTTATATTTTATTCTCGATATGTACTTTGGTTTTATGCAAAAGAACTCAATTTTTTGTAATTTCGAAATTGATATTTTATTTTGGATCCCTAGTTTTGTTTTACAAAAAGAACTTAATTTTTAGTAAATTGGATATTTATATTTTATTCTCGATATGTACTTTGGTTTTATGCAAAAGAACTCAATTTTTTTTAATTTCGAAATTCATATTTTATTTTGGATCCCTACTTTTGTTTTACAAAAAGAACTCAATTATTAGTAATTTGGATATTTATATTTTATTCTCGATATGTACTTTGGTTTTATGCAAAAGAACTCAATTTTTATTAATTTCGAAATTGATTTTTTATTTTGGATCCCTAATTTTGTTTTCCAAAAAGAACTCAATTTTTGTAATTTGGATATTTATATTTTATTCTCGATATGTACTTTGGTTTTATGCAAAAAAACTCAATTTTTTGTAATTTCGAAATTGATATTTTATTTTGGATCCCTACTTTTGTTTTACAAAAAGAACTCAACTTTTAGTAATTTGGATCTTTTTATTTTCTTCTCGATATGTACTTTGGTTTTATGCAAAAGAACTCAATTTTTTGAAATTTCGAAATTTATATTTTATTTTGGATCCCTACTTTGTTTTACAAAAAGAACTCAATTTTTAGTAATTTGGATATTTATATTTTATTTTCGATCCGTACTTTTGTTTCACAAATAGAATTCAATTTTTTGTCATTTCGAAATTGATATATTATTTTTCATCCGTAGTTTTGTTTTACAAAAAAGAAACTCAATTTTTCATAATTTTGAAATTTATGTTTTATTCTCGATACGTACTTTTGTTTTATGCAAAAGAACTCAATTTTTTGTAATTTCGAAATTGATATTTTATTTTGGATCCCTACTTTTGTCTTACCAAAAGACCCTAATTTTTAGTAATTTGGATATTTATATTTTATTCTCGATATGTACTTTGGTTTTATGCAAAAGAACTCAATTTTTATTAATTTTGAAATTGATTTTTTATTTTGGATCCCTACTTTTGTTTTACAAAAAGAACTTAATTTTTAGTAATTTGGATATTTATATTTCATTCTCGATATGTACTTTGGTTTTATGCAAAAGAACTCAATTTTTTTTAATTTCGAAATTCATATTTTATTTTGGATCCCTACTTTTGTTTTACAAAAAGAACTCAACTTTTAGTAATTTGGATATTTATATTTTATTCTCGATATGTACTTTGGTTTTATGCAAAAGAACTCAATTTTTTGAAATTTCGAAATTTATATTTTATTTTGGATCCCTACTTTTGTTTTACAAAAAGAACTCAATTTTTAGTAATTTGGATATTTATATTTTATTTTCAATCCGTACTTTTGTTTCACAAATAGAATTCAATTTTTTGTCATTTCGAAATTGATATATTATTTTTCATCCGTAGTTTTGTTTTACAAAAAAGAATTTCAATTTTTCATAATTTTGAAATTTATGTTTTATTCTCGATACGTACTTTTGTTTTATGCAAAAGAACTCAATTTTTTGTAATTTCGAAATTGATATTTTATTTTGGATCCCTACTTTTGTCTTACCAAAAGACCCTAATTTTTAGTAATTTGGATATTTATATTTTATTCTCGATATGTACTTTGGTTTTATTGAAAAGAACTCAATTTTTGGTAATTTCGAAATTGATATTTTATTTTGGATCCCTACTATTGTTTTACAAAAGGAACTTGATTTTTAGTAATTTGGATATTTATATTTTATTCTCGATATGTACTTTGGTTTTATGCAAAAGAACTCAATTTTTTTTAATTTCGAAATTCAGATTTTATTTTGGATCCCTACTTTTGTTTTACAAAAAGAACTCAATTTTTAGTAATTTGGATATTTATATTTTATTCTCGATATGTACTTTGGTTTTATGCAAAAGAACTCAATTTTTATTAATTTCGAAATTGATTTTTTATTTTGGATCCGTACTTTTGTTTTCCAAAAAGGACTCAATTTTTGTAATTTGGATATTTATTTTTTATTCTCGATATGTACTTTGGTTTTATGCAAAAAAACTCAATTTTTTGTAATTTCGAAATTGATATTTTATTTTGGATCCCTACTTTTGTTTTACAAAAAGAACTCAACTTTTAGTAATTTGGATCTTTTTATTTTCTTCTCGATATGTACTTTGGTTTTATGCAAAAGAACTCAATTTTTATTAATTTCAAAATTGATTTTTTATTTTGGATCCCTACTTTGTTTTACAAAAAGAACTCAATTTTTAGTAATTTGGATATTTATATTTTATTTTCGATCCGTACTTTTGTTTCACAAATAGAATTCAATTTTTTGTCATTTCGAAATTGATATATTATTTTTCATCCGTAGTTTTGTTTTACAAAAAAGAAACTCAATTTTTCATAATTTTGAAATTTATGTTTTATTCTCGATACGTACTTTTGTTTTATGCAAAAGAACTCAATTTTTTGTAATTTCGAAATTGATATTTTATTTTGGATCCCTACTTTTGTCTTACCAAAAGACCCTAATTTTTAGTAATTTGGATATTTATATTTTATTCTCGATATGTACTTTGGTTTTATGCAAAAGAACTCAATTTTTTGTAATTTCGAAATTGATATTTTATTTTGGATCCCTACTTTTGTTTTACAAAAGAACTTAATTTTTAGTAATTTGGATATTTATATTTTATTCTCGATATGTACTTTGGTTTTATGCAAAAGAACTCAATTTTTTTAATTTCGAAATTCATATTTTATTTTGGATCCCTACTTTTGTTTTACAAAAAGAACTCAATTTTTAGTAATTTGGATATTTATATTTTATTCTCGATATGTACTTTGGTTTTATGCAAAAGAACTCAATTTTTATTAATTTCGAAATTGATTTTTTATTTTGGATCCCTACTTTTGTTTTCCAAAAAGGACTCAATTTTTGTAATTTGGATATTTATATTTTATTCTCGATATGTACTTTGGTTTTATGCAAAAAAACTCAATTTTTTGTAATTTCGAAATTGATATTTTATTTTGGATCCCTACTTTTGTTTTACAAAAAGAACTCAACTTTTAGTAATTTGGATCTTTTTATTTTCTTCTCGATATGTACTTTGGTTTTATGCAAAAGAACTCAATTTTTTGAAATTTCGAAATTTATATTTTATTTTGGATCCCTACTTTGTTTTACAAAAAGAACTCAATTTTTAGTAATTTGGATATTTATATTTTATTTTCGATCCGTACTTTTGTTTCACAAATAGAATTCAATTTTTTGTCATTTCGAAATTGATATATTATTTTTCATCCGTAGTTTTGTTTTACAAAAAAGAAACTCAATTTTTCATAATTTTGAAATTTATGTTTTATTCTCGATACGTACTTTTGTTTTATGCAAAAGAACTCAATTTTTTGTAATTTCGAAATTGATATTTTATTTTGGATCCCTACTTTTGTCTTACCAAAAGACCCTAATTTTTAGTAATTTGGATATTTATAATTTATTCTCGATATGTACTTTGGTTTTATGCAAAAGAACTCAATTTTTTGTAATTTCGAAATTGATATTTTATTTTGGATCCCTACTTTTGTTTTACAAAATGAACTTAATTTTTAGTAATTTGGATATTTATATTTTATTCTCGATATGTACTTTGGTTTTATGCAAAAGAAATCAATTTTTTTTAATTTCGAAATTCATATTTTATTTTGGATCCCTACTTTTGTTTCACAAAAAGAACTAAATTTTTAGTAATTTGGATATTTATATTTTATTCTCGAGATGTACTTTGGTTTTATGCAAAAGAACTCAATTTTTATTAATTTCAAAATTGATTTTTTATTTTGGATCCCTACTTTTGTTTTCCAAAAAGGACTCAATTTTTGTAATTTGGATATTTATATTTTATTCTCGATATGTACTTTGGTTTTATGCAAAAAAACTCAATTTTTGTAATTTCGAAATTGATATTTTATTTTGGATCCCTACTTTTGTTTTACAAAAAGAACTCAACTTTTAGTAATTTGGATCTTTTTATTTTCTTCTCGATATGTACTTTGGTTTTATGCAAAAGAACTCAATTTTTTGTAATTTCGAAATTTATATTTTATTTTGGATCCCTACTTTGTTTTACAAAAAGAACTCAATTTTTAGTAACTTGGATATTTATATTTTATTTTCGATCCGTACTTTTGTTTCACAAATAGAATTCAATTTTTTGTCATTTCGAAATTGATATATTATTTTTCATCCGTAGTTTTGTTTTACAAAAAGAAACTCAATTTTTCATAATTTTGAAATTTATGTTTTATTCTCGATACGTACTTTTGTTTTATGCAAAAGAACTCAATTTTTGTAATTTCGAAATTGATATTTTATTTTGGATCCCTACTTTTGTCTTACCAAAAGACCCTAATTTTTAGTAATTTGGATATTTATATTTTATTCTCGATATGTACTTTGGTTTTATGCAAAAGAACTCAATTTTTTGTAATTTCGAAATTGATATTTTATTTTGGATCCCTACTTTTGTTTTACAAAAAGAACTTAATTTTTAGTAATTTGGATATTTATATTTTATTCTCGATATGTACTTTGGTTTTATGCAAAAGAACTCAATTTTTTTTAATTTCGAAATTCATATTTTATTTTGGATCCCTACTTTTGTTTTACAAAAGAACTCAATTTTTAGTAATTTGGATATTTATATTTTATTCTCGATATGTACTTTGGTTTTATGCAAAAGAACTCAATTTTTATTAATTACTGAAATTGATTTTTTATTTTGGATCCCTACTTTTGTTTTCCAAAAGGACTCAATTTTTGTAATTTGGATATTTATATTTTATTCTCGATATGTACTTTGGTTTTATGCAAAAAACTCAATTTTTGTAATTTCGAAATTGATATTTTATTTTGGATCCCTACTTTTGTTTTACAAAAAGAACTCAACTTTTAGTAATTTGGATCTTTTTATTTTCTTCTAGATATGTACTTTGGTTTTATGCAAAAGAACTCAATTTTTGAAATTTCGAAATTTATATTTTATTTTGGATCCCTACTTTGTTTTACAAAAGAACTCAATTTTTAGTAATTTGGATATTTATATTTTATTTTCGATCCAGTACTTTTGTTTCACAAATAGAATTCAATTTTTTGTCATTTCGAAATTGATATATTATTTTTCATCCGTAGTTTTGTTTTACAAAAAAGTAACTCAATTTTTCATAATTTTGAAATTTATGTTTTATTCTCGATACGTACTATTGTTTTATGCAAAAGAACTCAATTTTTTGTAATTTCGAAATTGATATTTTATTTTGGATCCCTACTTTTGTCTTACCAAAAGACCCTAATTTTTAGTAATTTGGATATTTATATTTTATTCTCGATATGTACTTTGGTTTTATGCAAAAGAACTCAATTTTTTGTAATTTCGAAATTGATATTTTATTTTGGATCCCTACTTTTGTTTTACAAAAGAACTTAATTTTTAGTAATTTGGATATTTATATTTTATTCTCGATATGTACTTTGGTTTTATGCAAAAGAACTCAATTTTTTTTAATATCGAAATTCATATTTTATTTTGGATCCCTACTTTTGTTTTACAAAAAGAACTCAATTTTTAGTAATTTGGATATTTATATTTTATTCTCGATATGTACTTTGGTTTTATGCAAAAGAACTCAATTTTTATTAATTTCGAAATTGATTTTTTATTTTGGATCCCTACTTTTGTTTTCCAAAAAGGACTCAATTTTTAGTAATTTGGATATTTATATTTTATTCTCGATATGTACTTTGGTTTTATGCAAAAAAACTCAATTTTTTGTAATTTCGAAATTGATATTTTATTTTGGATCCCTACTTTTGTTTTACAAAACGAACTCAATTTTTAGTAATTTGGATATTTATATTTTATTCTCGATATGTACTTTGGTTTTATGCAAAAAAACTCAATTTTTTGTAATTTCGAAATTTATATTTTATTTTGGATCCCCTCTTTTGTTTTACCAAGAGAACTCAATTTATAGTAATTTGGATATTTATATTTTATTCTCGATATGTACTTTGGTTTTATGCAAAAGAAATCAATTTTTTGTAATTTCGAAATTGATATTTTATTTTGGATCCCTACTTTTGTTTTACAAAAAGAACTCAATTTTTAGTAATTTGGATATTTATATTTTGTTCTCGATATGTACTTCGGTTTTATGCAAAAAAACTCAATTTTTTGTAATTTCGAAATTGATATTTTATTTTGGATCCCTAGTTTTGTTTTACAAAAAGAACTCAATTTTTAGTAATTTGGATATTTATATTTTATTCTCGATATGTACTTTGGTTTTATGCAAAAGAACTCAATTTTTTGTAATTTCGAAATTGATATTTTATTTTGGATCCCTACTTTTGTTTTACAAAAAGAACTCAATTTTTAGTAATTTGGATATTTTTATTTTATTCTCAATATGTACTTTGGATTTATGCAAAAGAACTCAATTTTTTGTAATTTCAAAATTTATATTTTATTTTGGATATTTATATTTTATTTTCGATCCGTACTTTTGTTTCACAAAAAGAATTCAATTTTTAATAATTTCGAAATTGATATACTATTTTTCATCCGTAGTTTTGTTGTACAAAAAAGAAACTCAATTTTTCATAATTTTGAAATTTATATTTTATTCTAGATTACGTACTTTTGTTTTATGCAATAGAACTAAATTTTTTGTAATTTCGAAATTGATATTTTATTTTGGATCGCTACTTATGTTTTCCCAAAAGAACTCAATTTTTAGTAATTTGGATATTTATAATTTATTCTCGATATGTACTTTGGATTTATGCAAAAAAACTCAATTTTTTGTAATTTCGAAATTTATATTTTATTTTGGATCCCTACTTTTGTTTTACAAAAAGAAATCAATTTTTAGTACTTGGGATATTTATATTTTATTTTCGATCCGTCATTTGTTTCACAAAAAGAATTCAATTTTTAATAATTTCGAAATTGATATATTGTTTTTCATTCGTAGTTTTGTTTTACAAAAAAGAAACTCAATTTTTCATAATTTTGAAATTTATATTTTATTCTCGATACGTACTTTTGTTTTATGCAAAAGAACTCAATTTTTTGTAATTTCGAAATTTATATTTTATTTTGGATCCCTACTTTTGTTTTACAAAAACAACTCAATTTTTTGTAATTTGGATATTTATATTTTATTCTCTATATGTATTTTGGTTTTATGCAAAATAACTCAATTTTTTGTAATTTCGAAATTGATATTTTATTTTCGATCCCTACTTTTGTTTTACAAAAAGAACTCAATTTTTAGCAATTTGGATATTTATATTTTATTCTCGATATGTACTTTCGTTTTATACAAAAGAACTCAATTTTTTGTAATTTCGAAATTGATATTTTATTTTGGATCCCTACTTTTGTTTTACAAAAAGAACTCAATTTTTAGTAATTTGGATATTTATATTTTATTCTCGATATGTACTTTGGTTTTATGCAAAAGAACTCAATTTTTTGTAATTTCGAAATTGCTATTTTATTTTGGATCCCTACTTTTGTTTTACAAAAGGAACTCAATTTTTAGTAATTTGGATATTTATATTTTGTTCTCGATATGTACTTTGGTTTTATGGAAAAGAACTAAAATTTTTGTAATTTCGAAATTTATATTTTATTTTGGATCCCTACTTTTGTTTTACAAAAAGAACACAATTTTTAGTAATTTGGGTATTTAAATTTTATTTTCGATCCGTACTTTTGTTTCACAAATAGAATTCAATTTTTTTGTAATTTCGAAATTGATATATTATTTTTCATCCGTAGTTTTGTTTTACAAAAAAGAAACTCAATTTTTCATAATTTTGAAATTTATATTTTATTCTCGATACGTACTTTTGTTTTACGCAAAAAGAACTCAATTTTTTGTAATTTCGAAATTGATATTTTATTTTGGATCCCTACTTTTGTTTTACAAACAGAACTCAATTTTTAGTAATTTGGATATTTATATTTTATTCTCGACATGTACTTTGGTTTGATGCAAAAGAACTCAATTTTTTCTAATTTCGAAATTTGTATTTTATTTTGGATCCCTACTTTTGTTTTACAAAAACAACTCAATTTTTAGTAATTTGAATATTTATATTTTATTCTCGATATGTACTTTGGTTTTATCCAAAAGAACTAAAATTTTTGTAATTTCGAAATTTATATTTTATTTTGGATCCCTACTTTTGTTTTACAAAAAGAACACAATTTTTAGTAATTTGGATATTTAAATTTTATTTTCGATCCGTACTTTTGTTTCACAAATAGAATTCAATTTTTTTGTAATTTCGAAATTGATATATTATTTTTCATCCGTACTTTTGTTTTACAAAAAAGAAACTCAATTTTTCATAATTTTGAAATTTATATTTTATTCTCGATACGTACTTTTGTTTTACGCAAAAGAACTCAATTTTTTGTAATTTCGAAATTGATATTTTATTTTGGATCCCTACTTTTGTTTTACAAAAAGAACTTAATTGTTAGTAATTTGTATATTTATATTTTAATCTCGATATGTACTTTGGTTTTATCAAAAGAACTCAATTTTTTGTAATTTCGAAATTGATATTTTATTTTGGATCCCTACTTTTGTTTTACGAACAGAACTCAATTTTTAGTAATTTGGATATTTATATTTTATTCTCGATATGTACTTTGGTTTTATGCAAAAGAACTCAATTTTTTCTAATTTCGAAATTTATATTTTATTTTGGATCCCTACTTTTGTTTTACAAAAACAACTCAATTTTTAGTAATTTGGATATTTATATTTTATTCTCGATATGTACTTTGGTTTTATGCAAAAGAACCCAATTTTTTGTAATTTCGAAATTGATATTTTATTTTGGATCCCTACTTTTGTTTTACAAAAAGAACTCAATTTTTAGTAATTTCGATATTTATATTTTATTCTCGATATGTACTTTCGTTTTATGCAAAAGAACTAAATTTTTTGTAATTTCGAAATTGATATTTTATTTTGGATCCCTACTTTTGTTTTACTAACAGAACTAAATTTTTAGTAATTTGGATATTTATATTTTATTCTCGATATGTACTTTGGTTTTATGCAAAACAACTCAATTTTTTTTAATTTTGAAATTGATATTTTATTTTGGATCCCTACTTTTGTCTTACAAAAAGAACTCAATTTTTAGTAATGTGGATATTTTTATTTTATTCTCGGTATGTACTTTGGATTTATGCAAAAGAACTCAATTTTTTGTAACTTCGAAATTTATATTTTATTTTGGATAAGTACTTTTGTTTTACAAAACCAACTCAATTTTTAGTAATTTGGATATTTATATTTTATTTTCGATCCGTACTTTTGTTTCACAAAAAGAATTCAATTTTTAATAATTGCGAAATTGATATATTGTTTTTCATCCGTAGTTTTCTTTTACAAAAAAAAACTCAATTTTTCATAATTTTGAAATTTATATTTTATTCTCGATACGTACTTTTGTTTTATGCAAAAGAACTCAATTTTTTGTAATTTCGAAATTGATATTTTATTTTGGATCCCTACTTTTGTTTTACAAAAAGAACTTAATTTTTAGTAATTTGGATGGATATTTATATTTTATTCTCGGTATGTACTTTGGTTTTATGCAAAAGAACTAAATTTTTTGTAATTTTGAAATTGATATTTTATTTTGGATCCCTACTTTTGTTTTACTAACAGAACTCAATTTTTAGTAATTTGGATATTTATATTTTATTCTCGATATGTACTTTGGTTTTATGCAAAAGAACTCAATTTTTTGTAATTTCGAAATTGATATTTTATTTTGGATCCCTACTTTTGTTTTACAAAAGAACTTATTTTTAGTAATTTGGATATTTATATTTTATTCTCGATATGTACTTTGGTTTTATGCAAAAGAACTCAATTTTTTGTAATTTCGAAATTGATATTTTATTTTGGATCCCTACTTTTATTTTACTAACAGAACTCAATTTTTTTTAATTTGGATATTTATATTTTATTCTCGATATGTACTTTGGTTTTATGCAAAAGAACTCAATTTTTGTAATTTCGAAATTTATATTTTATTTTGGATCCCTACTTTTGTTTTACAAAAGAACTCAATTTTTAGTAATTTGGATATTTATATTTTATTTTCGATCCGTACTTTTGTTTCACAAATAGAATTCAATTTTTGTAATTTCGAAATTGATATATTATTTTTCATCCGTGGTTTTGTTTTACAAAAAGAAACTCAATTTTTCATAATTTTGAAATTTATATTTTATTCTCGATACGTAATTTATTTTTATGCAAAAGAACTCACTTTTTGTAATTTTGAAATTGATATTTTATTTTGGATCCCTACTTTTGTTTTACAAAAAGAATTTAATTTTTAGTAATTTGGATATTTATATTTTATTCTCGATATGTACTTTGGTTTTATGCAAAAGAACTCAATTTTTTTTAATTTTGAAATTGATATTTTATTTTGGATCCCTACTTTTGTTTTACAAAAAGAACTCAATTTTTAGTAATGTGGATATTTTTATTTTATTCTCGGTATGTACTTTGGATTTATGCAAAAGAACTCAATTTTTTGTAATTTCGAAATTTATATTTTATTTTGGATAACTACTTTTGTTTTACAAAACCAACTCAATTTTTAGTAATTTGGATATTTATATTTTATTTTCGATCCGTACTTTTGTTTCACAAATAGAATTCAATTTTTTGTAATTTCGAAATTGATATATTATTTTTCATCCGTGGTTTTGTTTTACAAAAAAGAAACTCAATTTTTCATAATTTTGAAATTTATATTTTATTCTCGATACGTAATTTTGTTTTATGCAAAAGAACTCACTTTTTTGTAATTTTGAAATTGATATTTTATTTTGGATCCCCACTTTTGTTTTACAAAAAGAACTTAATTTTTAGTAATTTGGATATTTATATTTTATTCTCGACATGTACTTTGGTTTTATACAAAAGAACTCAATTTTTTGTAATTTCAAAATTGATATTTTATTTTGCATCCCTACTTTTGTTTTACTAACAGAACTCAATTTTTAGTATTTTGGATATTTATATTTTATTCTCGATACGTACTTTTGTTTTATGCAAAAGAACTCAATTTTTTGTAATTTCGAAATTGATATTTTATTTTGGATCCCTACTTTTGTTTTACTAACAGAACTCAATTTTTAGTATTTTGGATATTTATATTTTATTCTCGATACGTACTTTTGTTTTATGCAAAAGAACTCAATTTTTTGTATTTTCGAAATTGATATTTTATTTTGGATCCCTACTTTTGTTTTACAAAAAGAACTTAATTTTTAGCAATTTGGATGGATATTTATATTTTATTCTCGGTATGTACTTTGGTTTTATGCAAAAGAACTCAATTTTTTGTAATTTCGAAATTGATATTTTATTTTGGATCCCTACTTTTATTTTACTAACAGAACTCAATTTTTTTTAATTTGGATATTTATATTTTATTCTCGATATGTACTTTGGTTTTATGCAAAAGAACTCAATTTTTTGTAATTTCGAAATTTATATTTTATTTTGGATCCCTACTTTTGTTTTACAAAAAGAACTCAATTTTTAGTAATTTGGATATTTATATTTTATTTTCGATCCGTACTTTTGTTTCACAAATAGAATTCAATTTTTTGTAATTTCGAAATTGATATATTATTTTTCATCCGTGGTTTTGTTTTACAAAAAAGAAACTCAATTTTTCATAATTTTGAAATTTATATTTTATTCTCGATACGTAATTTATTTTTATGCAAAAGAACTCACTTTTTTGTAATTTTGAAATTGATATTTTATTTTGGATCCCTACTTTTGTTTTACAAAAAGAATTTAATTTTTAGTAATTTGGATATTTATATTTTATTCTCGATATGTACTTTGGTTTTATGCAAAAGAACTCAATTTTTTTTAATTTTGAAATTGATATTTTATTTTGGATCCCTACTTTTGTTTTACAAAAAGAACTCAATTTTTAGTAATGTGGATATTTTTATTTTATTCTCGGTATGTACTTTGGATTTATGCAAAAGAACTCAATTTTTTGTAATTTCGAAATTTATATTTTATTTTGGATAACTACTTTTGTTTTACAAAACCAACTCAATTTTTAGTAATTTGGATATTTATATTTTATTTTCGATCCGTACTTTTGTTTCACAAATAGAATTCAATTTTTGTAATTTCGAAATTGATATATTATTTTTCATCCGTGGTTTTGTTTTACAAAAAGAAACTCAATTTTTCATAATTTTGAAATTTATATTTTATTCTCGATACGTAATTTTGTTTTATGCAAAAGAACTCACTTTTTGTAATTTTGAAATTGATATTTTATTTTGGATCCCCACTTTTGTTTTACAAAAGAACTTAATTTTTAGTAATTTGGATATTTATATTTTATTCTCGACATGTACTTTGGTTTTATACAAAAGAACTCAATTTTTTGTAATTTCAAAATTGATATTTTATTTTGCATCCCTACTTTTGTTTTACTAACAGAACTCAATTTTTAGTATTTTGGATATTTATATTTTATTCTCGATACGTACTTTTGTTTTATGCAAAAGAACTCAATTTTTTGTAATTTCGAAATTGATATTTTATTTTGGATCCCTACTTTTGTTTTACTAACAGAACTCAATTTTTAGTATTTTGGATATTTATATTTTATTCTCGATACGTACTTTTGTTTTATGCAAAAGAACTCAATTTTTTGTATTTTCGAAATTGATATTTTATTTTGGATCCCTACTTTTGTTTTACAAAAAGAACTTAATTTTTAGCAATTTGGATGGATATTTATATTTTATTCTCGGTATGTACTTTGGTTTTATGCAAAACAACTAAATTTTTTGTAATTTCGAAATTGATATTTTATTTTGGATCCCTACTTTTGTTTTACTAACAGAACTCAATTTTTAGTAATTTGGATATTTATATTTTATTCTCGATATGTACTTTGGTTTTATGCAAAAGAACTCAATTTTTTGTAATTTCGAAATTGATATTTTATTTTGGATCCCTACTTTTGTTTTACAAAAAGAACTTAATTTTTAGTAATTTGGATATTTATATTTTATTCTCGATATGTACTTTGGTTTTATGCAAAAGAACTCAATTTTTTGTAATTTCGAAACTGATATTTTATTTTGGATCCCAACTTTTGTTTTACTAACAGAACTCAATTTTTTGTAATTTGGATATTTATATTTTATTCTCGATATGTACTTTGGTTTTATGCAAAAGAACTCAATGTTTTGTAATTTCGAAATTTATATTTTATTTTGGATCCCTACTTTTGTTTTACAAAAAGAACTCATTTTTTAGTAATTTGGATATTTATATTTTATTTTCGATCCGTACTTTTGTTTCACAAATAGAATTCAATTTTTTGTAATTTCGAAATTGATATATTATTTTTCATCCGTGGTTTTGTTTTACAAAAAAGAAACTCAATTTTTCATAATTTTGAAATTTATATTTTATTCTCGATACGTAATTTTGTTTTATGCAAAAGAACTCACTTTTTTGTAATTTTGAAATTGATATTTAATTTTGGATCCCTACTTTTGTTTTACAAAAAAAACTTAATTTTTAGTAATTTGGATATTTATATTTTATTCTCGATATGTACTTTGGTTTTATGCAGAAGAACTCAATTTTTTGTAATTTCGAAATTGATATTTTATTTTGGATCCCTAGTTTTGTTTTACTAACAGAACTCAATTTTTTGTAATTTGGATATTTATATTTTATTCTCGATATGTACTTTGGTTTTATGCAAAAGAACTCAATTTTTTGTAATTTCGAAATTTATATTTTATTTTGGATCCCTACTTTTGTTTTACAAAAAGAACTCAATTTTTAGTAATTTGGATATTTATATTTTATTTTCGATCCGTACTTTTGTTTCACAAATAGAATTCAATTTTTTCTAATTTCGAAATTGATATATTATTTTTCATCCGTGGTTTTTTTTACAAAAAAGAAACTCAATTTTTCATAATTTTGAAATTTATATTTTATTCTCGATACGTAATTTTGTTTTATGCAAAAGAACTCACTTTTTTGTAATTTTGAAATTGATATTTTATTTTGGATCCCTACTTTTGTTTTACAAAAAGAACTTAATTTTTAGTAATTTGGATATTTATATTTTATTCTCGATATGTACTTTGGTTTTATGCAAAAGAACTCAATTTTTTGTAATTTCGAAATTGATATTTTATTTTGGATCCCTACTTTTGTTTTACAAAAAGAACTCAATTTTTAGTAATGTGGATATTTTTATTTTATTCTCGATATGTACTTTGGTTTTATGCAAAAGAACTCAATTTTTTGTAATTTTCGAAATTTATATTTTATTTTGGATAACTACTTTTGTTTTACAAAACCAACTCAATTTTTAGTAATTTGGATATTTATATTTTATTTTCGATCCGTACTTTTGTTTCACAAAAAGAATTCAATTTTTAATAATTTCGAAATTGATATATTGTTTTTCATCCGTAGTTTTCTTTTACAAAAAAAACTCAATTTTTCGTAATTTTTAAATTTATATTTTATTCTCGATACGTGCTTTTGTTTTATGCAAAAGAACTAAATTTTTTGTACTTTCGAAATTGATATTTTATTTTGGATCCCTACTTTTGTTTTACTAACAGAACTCAATTTTTAGTAATTTGGATATTTATATTTTATTCTCGATATGTACTTTGGTTTTATGCAAAAGAACTCAATTTTTTGTAATTTCGAAATTGATATTTTATTTTGGATCCCTACTTTTGTTTTACAAAAAGAACTTATTTTTTAGTAATTTGGATATTTATATTTTATTCTCGATATGTACTTTGGTTTTATGCAAAAGAACTCAATTTTTTGTAATTTCGAAATTGATATTTTATTTTGGATCCCTACTTTTATTTTACTAACATAACTCAATTTTTTTTAATTTGGATATTTATATTTTATTCTCGATATGTACTTTGGTTTTATGCAAAAGAAGTCAATTTTTTGTAATTTCGAAATTTATATTTTATTTTGGATCCCTACTTTTGTTTTACAAAAAGAACTCAATTTTTAGTAATTTGGATATTTATATTTTATTTTCGATCCGTACTTTTGTTTCACAAATAGAATTCAATTTTTTGTAATTTCGAAATTGATATATTATTTTTCATCCGTGGTTTTTTTTACAAAAAAGAAACTCAATTTTTCATAATTTTGAAATTTATATTTTATTCTCGATACGTAATTTTGTTTTATGCAAAAGAACTCACTTTTTTGTAATTTTGAAATTGATATTTTATTTTGGATCCCTACTTTTGTTTTCCAAAAAGAACTTAATTTTTAGTAATTTGGATATTTATATTTTATTCTCGATATGTACTTTGGTTTTATGCAAAAGAACTCAATTTTTTGTAATTTCGAAATTGATATTTTATTTTGGATCCCTACTTTTGTTTTACAAAAGGAACTCAATTTTTAGTAATTTGGATATTTATAATTTATTCTCGATATGTACTTTGGTTTTATGCAAAAGAACTCAATTTTTTGTAATTTCGAAATTGATATTTTATTTTGGATCCCTACTTTTGTCTTACCAAAAGACCCTAATTTTTAGTAATTTGGATATTTATATTTTATTCTCGATATGTACTTTGGTTTTATGCAAAAGAACTCAATTTTTTGTAATTTCGAAATTGATATTTTATTTTGGATCCCTACTTTTGTTTTACAAAAGGAACTCAATTTTTAGTAATTTGGATATTTATATTTTATTCTCGATATGTACTTTGGTTTTATGCAAAAGAACTCAATTTTTTGTAATTTCGAAATTGATATTTTATTTTGGATCCCTACTTTTGTCTTACCAAAAGACCCTAATTTTTAGTAATTTGGATATTTATATTTTATTCTCGATATGTACTTTGGTTTTATTCAAAAGAACTCAATTTTTTGTAATTTCGAAATTGATATTTTATTTTGGATCCCTACTTTTGTTTTACAAAAAGAACTCAATTTTTAGTAATGTGGATATTTTTATTTTATTCTCTATATGTACTTTGGATTTATGCAAAAGAACTCAATTTTTTGTAATTTTCGAAATTTATATTTTATTTTGGATAACTACTTTTGTTTTAAAAAACCAACTCAATTTTTAGTAATTTGGATATTTATATTTGATTTTCGATCCGTACTTTTGTTTCACAAAAAGAATTCAATTTTTAATAATTTCGAAATTGATATATTGTTTTTCATCCGTAGTTTTCTTTTACAAAAAAAACTCAATTTTTCGTAATTTTGAAATTTATATTTTATTCTCGATACGTACTTTTGTTTTATACAAAAGAACTCAATTTTTTGTAATTTCGAAATTGATATTTTATTTTGGATCCCTACTTTTGTTTTACAAAAAGAACTTAATTTTTAGTAATTTGGATATTTATATTTTATTCTGGGTATGTACTTTGGTTTTATGCAAAAGAACCAAATTTTTTGTAATTTCGAAATTGATATTTTATTTTGGATCCCTACTTTTGTGTTACTAACAGAACTCAATTTTTAGTATTTTGGATATTTATATTTTATTCTCGATATGTACTTTGGTTTTATGCAAAAGAACTCAATTTTTTGTAATTTCGAAATTGATATTTTATTTTGGATCCCTACTTTTGTTTTACAAAAAGAACTTAATTTTTAGTAATTTGGATATTTATATTTTATTCTCGATATGTACTTTGGTTTTATGCAAAAGAACTCAATTTTTTGTAATTTCAAAATTTATATTTTATTTTGGATCCCTACTTTTGTTTTACAAAAAATACTCAATTTTTAGTAACTTGGATATTTATAGTTTGTTTTCGATCCGTACTTTTGTTTCACAAATAGAATTCAAATTTTTGTAATTTCGAAATTGATATATTATTTTTCATCCGTAGTTTTGTTTTACAAAAAAGAAACTCAATTTTTAGTAATTTGGATATTTATATTTTATTTTCGATCCCTACATTTGTTTCACAAAAAGAATTCAATTTTTAAGAACTTCAGAATTGATATATTATTTTTCATACGTAGTTTTGTTTTTCCAAAAAGGACTCAATTTTTAGTAATTTGGATATTTATATTTTATTCTCGATATGTACTTTGGTTTTATGCAAAAAAACTCAATTTTTTGTAATTTCGAAATTGATATTTTATTTTGGATCCCTACTTTTGTTTTACAAAAAGAACTTAATTTTTAGTAATTTGGATATTTATATTTTATTCTCGATATGTACTTTGGTTTTATGCAAAAGAACTCAATTTTTTGTAATTTCAAAATTTATATTTTATTTTGGATCCCTACTTTTGTGTTACTAACAGAACTCAATTTTTAGTATTTTGGATATTTATATTTTATTCTCGATATGTACTTTGGTTTTATGCAAAAGAACTCAATTTTTTGTAATTTCGAAATTGATATTTTATTTTGGATCCCTACTTTTGTTTTACAAAAAGAACTTAATTTTTAGTAATTTGGATATTTATATTTTATTCTCGATATGTACTTTGGTTTTATGCAAAAGAACTCAATTTTTTGTAATTTCAAAATTTATATTTTATTTTGGATCCCTACTTTTGTTTTACAAAAAATACTCAATTTTTAGTAACTTGGATATTTATAGTTTGTTTTCGATCCGTACTTTTGTTTCACAAATAGAATTCAAATTTTTGTAATTTCGAAATTGATATATTATTTTTCATCCGTAGTTTTGTTTTACAAAAAAGAAACTCAATTTTTCATAATTTTGAAATTTTTATTTTATTCTCGATACGTACTTTTGTTTTATGCAAAAGAACTCAATTTTTTGTAATTTCGAAATTGATATTTTATTTTGCATCCCTACTTTTGTTTTACAACAAGACCCTAATTTTTAGTAATTTGGATATTTATATTTTATTCTCGATATGTACTTTGGTTTCATGCAAAAGAACTCAATTTTTTGTAATTTTCAAATTGATATTTTATTTTGGATCCCTACTTTTGTTTTACAAAAAGAACTCAATTTTTAGTAATTTGGATATTTATATTTTATTCTCGATATGTACTCCGGTTTTATGCAAAAGAACTTAATTTTTTGTAATTTCGAGATTTATATTTTATTTTGGATCCCCACTTTTGTTTTACAAAAAGAACTCAATTTTTAGTAATTTTGATATTTATATTTTATTTTCGATCCGTACTTTTGTTTCACAAATAGAATTCAATTTTTTGTAATTTCGAAATTGATATATTATTTTTCATCCGTAGTTTTGTTTTACAAAAAAGAAACTCAATTTTTCATAATTTTGAAATTTATATTTTATTCTCGATACGTAATTTTGTTTTATGCAAAAGTACTCACTTTTTTGTAATTTTGAAATTGATATTTTATTTTTGATCCCTACTTTTGTTTTACAAAAAGAACTTAATTATTAGTAAGTTGGATATTTATATTTTATTCTCGATATGTACTTTGGTTTTATGCAAAAGAACTCAATTTTTTTTAATTTCGAAACTGATATTTTATTTTGGATCCCTAGTTTTGTTTTACAAAAAGAACTCAATTTTTAGTAATTTGGATACTTATATTTTATTCTCGATATGTACTTTGGTTTTATGCAAAAGAACTCAATTTTTTGTAATTTCGAAATTGATATTTTATTTTGGATCCCTACTTTTGTTTTACAAAAAGAATTCAATTTTTAGTAATTTGGATATTTATATTTTATTTTCGATCCGTACTTTTGTTTCACAAATAGAATTCAATTTTTAATAATTTCGAACTTGATATATTATTTTTCATCCGTAGTTTTGTTTTAGAAAAAGGAAACTCAATTTTTCATAATTTTGAAATTTATATTTTATTCTCAATACGTACTTTTGTTTTATGCAAAAGAACTCAAATTTTTGTAATTTCGAAATTGGTATTTTATTTTCGATCCCCGCTTTTGTTTTACAAAAAGAACTCAATTTTTAGTAATTTGGATATTTATATTTTATTCTCGATATGTACTTTGGTTTTATGCAAAAGAACTGAATTTTTTGTAATTTCGAAATTTATATTTTAATTTGGATCCCTACTTTTGTTTTACAAAAAGAACTCAATTTTTAGTAATTTGGATATTTATATTTTATTTTCGATCCACACTTTTGTTTTAAAAAAAAAAATCAATTTTTAATAATTTCGATGTTGATATATTATTTTTCATTCGTAGTTTTGTTTTACAAAAAGAAACTCAATTTTTCATAATTTTCAAATTTATATTTTATTCTCGATACGTACTTTTGTTTTATGCAAACGAACTCGAATTTTTGTAATTTCGAAATTGATATTTTATTTTGGATCCCTACTTTTGTTTTTAAAAAGAACTCAAGTTTTAGTAATTTTGATATTTATATTTTATTCTCGATATGTACTTTGGTTTTATGCAAAAGAACTTTATTTTTTGTAATTTCGAAACTCATGTTTTATTTTGGATCCCTACTTTTGTTTTCCAAAAGAACTCAATTTTTAGTAATTTGGATACTTATATTTTATTCTCGATATGTACTTTAGATTTATGCAAAAGAACTCACTTTTTTGTAATTTGGAAATTGATATTTTATTTTGGATAACTAATTTGTTTTACAAAACCAACTCAATTTTTAGTAATTTGGATATTTATATTTTATTTTCGATCCGTACTTTTGTTTCACAAAAAGAATTCAATTTTTAATAATTTCGAAATTGATATATTGTTTTTCATCCGTAGTTTTGTTTTACAAAAAAGAAACTTAATTTTTCATAATTTTGAAATTTATATTTTATTCTCTATACATACTTTTGTTTTATGCAAACGAACTCAATTTTTTGTAATTTCGAAATTGATATTTTATTTTGGATCCCTACTTTTGTTTTTCAAAAAGAACTCAATTTTTAGTAATTTGGATATTTATATTTTATTCTCGATATGTACTTTGGTTTTATGCAAAAGAACTCAATTTTTTGTAATTTCGAAATTTATATTTTATTTTGGATCCCTACTTTTGTTTTACAAAAAGAACTCAATTTTTAGTAATTTGGATATTTATATTTTATTCTTGATATGTACTTTGGATTTATGCAAAAGAAGTTAATATTTTGTAATTTCGAAATTTATATTTTATTTTGGATCCCCACTTTTGTTTTACAAAAAGAACTCAATTTTTAGTAATTTGGATATTTATATTTTATTTTCGATCCCTACATTTGTTTCACAAAAGAATTCAATTTTTAAGAACTTCGAATTGATATATTATTTTTCATACGTAGTTTTGTTTTTCCAAAAGGACTCAATTTTTAGTAATTTGGATATTTATATTTTATTCTCGATATGTACTTTGGTTTTATGCAAAAGAACTCAATTTTTTGTAATTTCGAAATTGATATTTTATTTTGGATCCCTACTTTTGTTTTACAAAAAGAACTTAATTTTTAGTAATTTGGATATTTATATTTTATTCTCGATATGTACTTTGGTTTTATGCAAAAGAACTCAATTTTTTGTAATTTCAAAATTTATATTTTATTTTGGATCCCTACTTTTGTGTTACTAACAGAACTCAATTTTTAGTATTTTGGATATTTATATTTTATTCTCGATATGTACTTTGGTTTTATGCAAAAGAACTCAATTTTTTGTAATTTCGAAATTGATATTTTATTTTGGATCCCTACTTTTGTTTTACAAAAAGAACTTAATTTTTAGTAATTTGGATATTTATATTTTATTCTCGATATGTACTTTGGTTTTATGCAAAAGAACTCAATTTTTTGTAATTTCAAAATTTATATTTTATTTTGGATCCCTACTTTTGTTTTACAAAAATACTCAATTTTTAGTAACTTGGATATTTATAGTTTGTTTTCGATCCGTACTTTTGTTTCACAAATAGAATTCAAATTTTTGTAATTTCGAAATTGATATATTATTTTTCATCCGTAGTTTTGTTTTACAAAAAAGAAACTCAATTTTTCATAATTTTGAAATTTTTATTTTATTCTCGATACGTACTTTTGTTTTATGCAAAAGAACTCAATTTTTTGTAATTTCGAAATTGATATTTTATTTTGCATCCCTACTTTTGTTTTACAACAAGACCCTAATTTTTAGTAATTTGGATATTTATATTTTATTCTCGATATGTACTTTGGTTTCATGCAAAAGAACTCAATTTTTTGTAATTTTCAAATTGATATTTTATTTTGGATCCCTACTTTTGTTTTACAAAAAGAACTCAATTTTTAGTAATTTGGATATTTATATTTTATTCTCGATATGTACTCCGGTTTTATGCAAAAGAACTTAATTTTTTGTAATTTCGAGATTTATATTTTATTTTGGATCCCCACTTTTGTTTTACAAAAAGAACTCAATTTTTAGTAATTTTGATATTTATATTTTATTTTCGATCCGTACTTTTGTTTCACAAATAGAATTCAATTTTTTGTAATTTCGAAATTGATATATTATTTTTCATCCGTAGTTTTGTTTTACAAAAAAGAAACTCAATTTTTCATAATTTTGAAATTTATATTTTATTCTCGATACGTAATTTTGTTTTATGCAAAAGTACTCACTTTTTGTAATTTTGAAATTGATATTTTATTTTTGATCCCTACTTTTGTTTTACAAAAGAACTTAATTATTAGTAAGTTGGATATTTATATTTTATTCTCGATATGTACTTTGGTTTTATGCAAAAGAACTCAATTTTTTTTAATTTCGAAACTGATATTTTATTTTGGATCCCTAGTTTTGTTTTACAAAAAGAACTCAATTTTTAGTAATTTGGATACTTATATTTTATTCTCGATATGTACTTTGGTTTTATGCAAAAGAACTCAATTTTTTGTAATTTCGAAATTGATATTTTATTTTGGATCCCTACTTTTGTTTTACAAAAAGAATTCAATTTTTAGTAATTTGGATATTTATATTTTATTTTCGATCCGTACTTTTGTTTCACAAATAGAATTCAATTTTTAATAATTTCGAACTTGATATATTATTTTTCATCCGTAGTTCTGTTTTAGAAAAAGGAAACTCAATTTTTCATAATTTTGAAATTTATATTTTATTCTCAATACGTACTTTTGTTTTATGCAAAAGAACTCAAATTTTTGTAATTTCGAAATTGGTATTTTATTTTCGATCCCCGCTTTTGTTTTACAAAAAGAACTCAATTTTTAGTAATTTGGATATTTATATTTTATTCTCGATATGTACTTTGGTTTTATGCAAAAGAACTGAATTTTTTGTAATTTCGAAATTTATATTTTATTTTGGATCCCTACTTTTGTTTTACAAAAAGAACTCAATTTTTAGTAATTTGGATATTTATATTTTATTTTCGATCCACACTTTTGTTTTAAAAAAAAAATTCAATTTTTAATAATTTCGATGTTGATATATTATTTTTCATTCGTAGTTTTGTTTTACAAAAAAGAAACTCAATTTTTCATAATTTTCAAATTTATATTTTATTCTCGATACGTACTTTTGTTTTATGCAAACGAACTGAATTTTTTGTAATTTCGAAATTGATATTTTATTTTGGATCCCTACTTTTGTTTTTAAAAAAGAACTCAAGTTTTAGTAATTTTGATATTTATATTTTATTCTCGATATGTACTTTGGTTTTATGCAAAAGAACTTTATTTTTTGTAATTTCGAAACTCATGTTTTATTTTGGATCCCTACTTTTGTTTTCCAAAAAGAACTCAATTTTTAGTAATTTGGATACTTATATTTTATTCTCGATATGTACTTTAGATTTATGCAAAAGAACTCACTTTTTTGTAATTTGGAAATTGATATTTTATTTTGGATAACTAATTTGTTTTACAAAACCAACTCAATTTTTAGTAATTTGGATATTTATATTTTATTTTCGATCCGTACTTTTGTTTCACAAAAAGAATTCAATTTTTAATAATTTCGAAATTGATATATTGTTTTTCATCCGTAGTTTTGTTTTACAAAAAAGAAACTTAATTTTTCATAATTTTGAAATTTATATTTTATTCTCTATACATACTTTTGTTTTATGCAAACGAACTCAATTTTTTGTAATTTCGAAATTGATATTTTATTTTGGATCCCTACTTTTGTTTTTCAAAAAGAACTCAATTTTTAGTAATTTGGATATTTATATTTTATTCTCGATATGTACTTTGGTTTTATGCAAAAGAACTCAATTTTTTGTAATTTCGAAATTTATATTTTATTTTGGATCCCTACTTTTGTTTTACAAAAAGAACTCAATTTTTAGTAATTTGGATATTTATATTTTATTCTTGATATGTACTTTGGATTTATGCAAAAGAAGTTAATATTTTGTAATTTCGAAATTTATATTTTATTTTGGATCCCCACTTTTGTTTTACAAAAAGAACTCAATTTTTAGTAATTTGGATATTTATATTTTATTTTCGATCCCTACATTTGTTTCACAAAAAGAATTCAATTTTTAAGAACTTCAGAATTGATATATTATTTTTCATACGTAGTTTTGTTTTTCCAAAAAGGACTCAATTTTTAGTAATTTGGATATTTATATTTTATTCTCGATATGTACTTTGGTTTTATGCAAAAGAACTCAATTTTTTGTAATTTCGAAATTGATATTTTTATTTTGGATCCCTACTTTTGTTTTACAAAAAGAATTCAATTTTTATTAATTTGGATATTTATATTTTATTTTCGATCCGTACATTTGTTTCACAAAAAGAATTCAATTTTTAAAAACTTAAAAATTGATATATTATTTTTCATACGTAGTTTTGTTTTATAAAAAAGAAACTCAATTTTTCATAATTTTTAAATTTATATTTTATTCTCGATACGTACTTTTGTTTAATCCAAAAGAACTCAATTTTTTGTAATTTCGAAATTAATATTTTTATTTTGGATCCCTACTTTTGTTTTACAAAAAGAACTCAATTTTTAGTAATTTGGATATTTATATTTTATTTTCGATCCGTACTTTTGTTTCACAAATAGAATTCAATTTTTAATAATTTCGAACTTGATATATTATTTTTCATCCGTAGTTTTGTTTTAGAAAAAGTAAACTCAATTTTTCATAATTTTGAAATTTATATTTTATTCTCAATACGTACTTTAGTTTTATGCAAAAGAACTCAAATTTTTGTAATTTCGAAATTGATATTTTATTTTCGATCCCCACTTTTGTTTTACAAAAAGAACTGCATTTTTAGTAATTTGGATATTTATATTTTATTCTCGATATGTACTTTGGTTTTATGCAAAAGAACTGAATTTTTTGTAAATTCGAAATTTATATTTTAATTTGGATCCCTACTTTTGTTTTACAAAAAGAACTCAATTTTTAGTAATTTCGATATTTATATTTTATTTTCGATCCACACTTTTGTTTTACAAAAAAAATTCAATTTTTAATAATTTCGATGTTGATATATTATTTTTCATTCGTAGTTTTGTTTTACAAAAAAGAAACTCAATTTTTCATAATTTTCAAATTTATATTTTATTCTCGATACGTACTTTTGTTTTATGCAAACGAACTCAATTTTTTGTAATTTCGAAATTGATATTTTATTTTGGATCCCTACTTTTGTTTTTAAAAAAGAACTCAAGTTTTAGTAATTTGGATATTTATATTTTATTCTCGATATGTACTTTGGTTTTATGCAAAAGAACTTTATTTTTTGTAATTTCGAAAGTCATCTTTTATTTTGGATCGTTGCTTTTGTTTTCCAAAAAGAACTCAATTTTCAGTAATTTGGATACTTATATTTTATTCTCGATATGTACCTTGGTTTTATGCAAAAGAACTCAATTTTTTGTAATTTTGAAATTGATATTTTATTTTGGATCCCTACTTTTGTTTTACAAAAAGAACTTAATTTTCAGTAATGTGGATATTTATATTTTATTCTCGATATGTACTTTGGATTTATGCAAAAGAACTCAATTTTTTGTAATTTGGAAATTGATATTTTATTTTGGATAACTAATTTGTTTTACGAAACCAACTCAATTTTTAGTAATTTGGATATTTATATTTTATTTTCGATCCGTACTTTTGTTTCACAAATAGAATTCAATTTTTAATAATTTCGAACTTGATATATTATTTTTCATCCGTAGTTTTGTTTTAGAAAAAGTAAACTCAATTTTTCATAATTTTGAAATTTATATTTTATTCTCAATACGTACTTTTGTTTTATGCAAAAGAACTCAAATTTTTGTAATTTCGAAATTGATATTTTATTTTCGATCCCGACTTTTGTTTTACAAAAAGAACTCAATTTTTAGTAATTTGGATATTTATATTTTATTCTCGATATGTACTTTGGTTTTATGCAAAAGAACTGAATTTTTTGTAATTTCGAAATTTATATTTTAATTTGGATCCCTACTTTTGTTTTACAAAAAGAACTCAATTTTTAGTAATTTGGATATTTATATTTTATTTTCGATCCACACTTTTGTTTTACAAAAAAAATTCAATTTTTAATAATTTCGATGTTGATATATTATTTTTCATTCGTAGTTTTGTTTTACAAAAAAGAAACTCAATTTTTCATAATTTTCAAATTTATATTTTATTCTCGATACGTACTTTTGTTTTATGCAAACGAACTCAATTTTTTGTAATTTCGAAATTGATATTTTATTTTGGATCCCTACTTTTGTTTTTAAAAAAGAACTCAAGTTTTAGTAATTTGGATATTTAAATTTTATTCTCGATATGTACTTTGGTTTTATGCAAAAGAACTTTTTTTTTTGTAATTTCGAAAGTCATCTTTTATTTTGGATCCTTACTTTTGTTTTCCAAAAAGAACTCAATTTTCAGTAATTTGGATACTTATATTTTATTCTCGATATGTACCGTGGTTTTATGCAAAAGAACTCAATTTTTTGTAATTTCGAAATTGATATTTTATTTTGGATCCCTACTTTTGTTTTACAAAAAGAACTTAATTTTCAGTAATGTGGATATTTATATTTTATTCTCGATATGTACTTTGGATTTATGCAAAAGAACTCAATTTTTTGTAATTTGGAAATTGATATTTTATTTTGGAAATTGATATTTTATTTTGGATAACTAATTTGTTTTACGAAACCAACTCAATTTTTAGTAATTTGGATATTTATATTTTATTTTGGATCCGTACTTTTGTTTCACAAAAAGAATTCAATTTTAAATAATTTCAAAATTTATATATTGTTTTTCATCCGTAGTTTTGTTTTACAAAAAAGAAAGTCAATTTTTCATAATTTAAAAATTTATATTTTATTCTCTATACGTACTTTTGTTTTATGCAAACGAACTCAATTTTTTGTAATTTCGAAATTGATATTTTATTTTGGATCCCTACTTTTGTTTTTCAAAAAGAACTCAATTTTTAGTAATTTGGATATTTATATTTTATTCTTGATATGTACTTTGGTTTTATGCAAAAGAACTCAATTTTTTGTAATTTCGAAATTTATATTTTATTTTGGATCCCTACTTTTGTTTTACAAAAAGAACTCAATTTTTAGTAATTTGGATATTTATATTTTATTCTCGATATTAACTTTGGATTTATATAAAAGAACTCAATATTTTGTAATTTCGAAATTTATATTTTATTTTGGATCCCTACTTTTGTTTTACAAAAAGAACTCAATTTTTAGTAATTTGGATATTTATATTTTATTTTCGAACCGTACTTTTGTTTCAAAAAAAGAATTCAATTTTAAAAACTTCGAAATTGATATATTATTTTTCATCCGTAGTTTTGTTTTACAAAAAAGAAACTCAATTTTTCATAATTTTGAAATTTATATTTTATTCTTGATACGTACTTTTGTTTTATGCAAAAGAACTCAATTTTTAGTAATTTCGAAATTTATATTTTATTTTGGATCCCTACTTTTCTTTTACAAAAAGAACTCAATTTTTAGTAGTTTAGATATTTATATTTTATTTTCGATCACTACTTTTGTTTCACAAATAGAATTCAATTTTTAATAATTTCGAAATTGATATATTATTTTTCATCCGTAGTTTATTTTACAAAAAAGAAACCCAATTTTTCATAATTTTGAGATTTATATTTTATTCTCGATACGTGCATTTGTTTTATGCAAAAGAACTCAATTTTTTAATTTCGAAATTGATATTTTATTTTGGATCCCTACTTTTGCTTTCCAAAAAGAACTCAATTTTTAGTAATTTGGATATTTATATTTTATTCTCGATATGTACTTTTGGTTCTATGCAAAATAACTCAATTTTTTTTAATTTCGAAATTTATATTTTATTTTGGATGCCTACTTTTGTTTTACAAAAAGAACTCAATTTTTAGTAATTTGGATATTTATATTTTATTTTCGATCCGTACTTTTGTTTCACAAAAAGAATTCAATTTTTAAAAACTTCGAAATTGATATATTATTTTTCATCCGTAGTTTTGTTTTACAAAAAAGAGACTCAATTTTTTATAATTTTGAAATTTATATTTTATTCTCGGCACTTACTTTTGTTTTACGCAAAAGAACTCAATTTTTTTTAATTTCGAAATTGATATTTTATTTTGGATCCCTACTTTTGTTTTCGAAAAAGAACTCAATTTTTAGTAATTTGGATATTTATATTTTATTCTCGATATGTACTTTGGATTTATGCAAAAGAACTCAATTGTTTTTAATTTCGAAATTTATATTTTATTTTGGATCCCTACTTTTTTTTTCCCAAAAAGAACTCAATTTTTAGTAATTTGGATATTTCTATTTTATTCTCGATATGTACTTTGGATTTATGCAAAAGAACTCAATTTTTTGTAATTTCGAAATTTATATTTTATTTTGGATCCCTACTTTTGTTTTACAAAAAGAACTCAATTTTTAGTAATTTGGATATTTATATTTTATTTTCGATCCGTACTTTTGTTTCACAACAAGAATTCAATTTTTAAAAACTTCGAAATTGATATTCTATTTCTCATTCGTAGTTTTGTTTTACAAAAAAGAAACTCAATTTTTTATAATTTTGAAATTTATATTTTATTCTCGATACGTACTTTTGTTTTACGCAAAAGAACTCAATCTTTTGTAATTTCGAAATTGATATTTTATTTTGGATCCCTACTTTTATTTTTGAAAAAGAACTCAATTTTTAGTAATTTGAATATTTACATTTTATTCCCGATATGTACTTTGGATTTATGCAAAAGAACTCAATTTTTTGTAATTTCGAAATTTATATTTTATTTTGGATCCCTACTTTTCTTTTACAAAAAGAACTCAATTTTTACTAATTTGGATATTTATATTTTATTTTCGATCCGTACTTTTGTTTCACAAAAAGAATTCAATTTTAAAAACTTCAAAATTGATATATTGTTTTTCATCCGTAGTTTTGTTTTACAAAAAAGAAACTCAATTTTTCAGAATTTTGAAATTTATATTTTGTTCTTGATACGTACTTTTGTTTTATGCAAAAGAACTCAATTTTTAGTAATTTCGAAATTTATATTTTATTTTGGATCCCTACTTTTCTTTTACAAAAAGAACTCAATTTTTAGTAATTTAGATATTTATACTTTATTTTCGATCCGTACTTTTGTTTCACAAATAGAATTCAATTTTTAATAATTTCGAAATTGATATATTATTTTTCATCCGTAGTTTGGTCTTACAAAAAAGAAACTCAATTTTTCATAATTTTGAAATTTATATTTTATTCTCGATACGTGCTTTTGTTTTATGCAAAAGAACTCAATTTTTTGTAATTTCGAAATTGATATTTTATTTTGGATCCCTACTTTTGCTTTCCAAAAACAACTAAATTTTTAGTAATTTGGATATTTATATTTTATTCTCGATATGTACTTTGGATTTATGCAAAAGAACTCAATTTTTTTTAATTTCCAAATTTATATTTTATTTTGGATCCCTACTTTTGTTTTACAAAAAGAACTCAATTTTTAATAATTTGGATATTTATATTTTATTTTCGATCTGTACTTTTGTTTCACAAATAGAATTCAATTTTTAATAATTTTGAAATTTATATATTATTTTTCATCCGTAGTTTTGTTTTACAAAAAAGAAACTCAATTTTTCATAATTTTGAAATTTATATTTTATTCTCGATACTTACTTTTGTTTTTTGCAAAACAACTCATTTTTTTGTAATTTCGATATTCATATTTTATTTTGGATCCCTTCTTTGGTTTTACAAAAAGAACTCAATTTTTGGTAATTTGGATATTTATATTTTATTCTCGATATGTACTTTGGATTTATGCAAAAGAACTCAATTTTTTGTAATTTCGAAATTGATATTTTATTTTGGATCCCTACTTTTGTTTTACAAAAAGAACTCAATTTTAAGTAATTTGGATATTTATATTTTATTTTCGATCCGTACTTTGTTTTCACAAATAGAATTCAATTTTTAATAATTTCGAACTTGATATATTATTTTTCATTCGTAGTTTTTTTTTACAAAAGAGAAACTCAATTTTTCATAATTTTGAAATTTATATTTTATTCTCGATACGTACTTTTGTTTTATGCAAAAGAACTCAAATTTTTGTAATTTTGAAATTGATATTTTATTTTGGATCCCTACTTTTTGTTTTACAAAAAGAACTCAATTTTTGTAATTTGGATATTTATATTTTATTTTCGATCCATACTTTTGTTTTACAAAAAAAAATTCAATTTTTAATAATTTCGAAGTTGATATATTATTTTTCATTCGTAGTTTTGTTTTACAAAAAAGAAACTCAATTTTTCATAATTTTGAAATTTATATTTTATTGTCGATACTTTTGTTTTATGCAAAAGAGCTCAAATTTTGGTAATTTCGAAATTGATATTTTATTTTGGATCCCTACTTTTGTTTTACAAAAAGAACTCAATTTTTAGTAATTTGAAAATTTATATTTTATTCTCGATCCGTACTTTTGTTTTACAAAAAAAATTCAATTTTTAATAATTTCGAAGTTCATATATTATTTTTCATTCGTAGTTTTGTTTTACAAAAAAGAAACTCAATTTTTCATAATTTTGAAATTTATATTTTATTCTCGATACGTACTTTTGTTTTATGCAAAAGAAGTCAAATTTTTGTAATTTTGAAATTGATATTTTGTTTTGGATCCCTACTTTTGTTTTACAAAAAGAACTCAATTTCTAGTAATTTGGATATTTATATTTTATTTTCCATCCGTAGTTTTGTTTTACAAAAAAAATTCAATTTTTAATAATTTCGAAGTTGATATATTATTTTTCGTCCGCAGTTTTGTTTTACAAAAAAGAAACTCAATTTTTCATAATTTTGAAATTTATATTTTATTCTCGACACGTACTTTTGTTTTATGGAAAAGAACTCAAATTTTTGTAATTTCGAAATTGATATTTTATTTTGGATCTCTACTTTTGTTTTACAAAAAGAATTCAATTTTTAGTAATTTGGATATTTATATTTTATTCTCGATATGTACTTTGGTTTTATGCAAAAGAACTCAACTTTTTGTAATTTCGAAATTGATATTTTATTTTGGATCCCTACTTTTGTTTTACAAAAAAAACTCAATTTTTAGTAATTTGGATATTTATATTTTATTCTCGATATGTAATTTGGTTTTATGCAAAAGAACTCAATTTTTTGTAATTTCGAAATTTATATTTTATTTTGGATCCCTACTTTTGTTTTACAAAAAGAACTCAATTTTTAGTAATTTGGATATTTATATTTCATTTTCGATCCGTACTTTTGTTTTACCAAAAAAATTCAATTTTTAATAATTTCGAAGTTGATATATTATTTTTCATTCGTAGTTTTGTTTTACAAAAAAGAAACTCAATTTTTCATAATTTTGGAATTTATATTTTATTCTCGATACTTACTTTTGTTTTATGCAAAAGAACTCAAATTTTGGTAATTTCGAAATTGATATTTTATTTTGGATCCCTACTTTTGTTTTACAAAAAGAACTCAATTTTTAGTGATTTGGATATTTATATTTTATTTTCGATTCGTACTTTTGTTTTACCAAAAAAATTCAATTTTTAATAATTTCGAAGTTGATATATTATTTTTCATCCGTAGTTTTTTTTTACAAAAAAGAAACTCAATTTTTCATAATTTTGAAATTTATATTTTATTCTCAATCACTGTCGCATGGTTCTAAAACCCACTTTCCATCTCCATTCAGTTAAACTTCAATATTTTTGGAGTTAAAATTTGCTTCGTCATCATCCTTTGCTCTACTGAAACAGCAACTTCAATGTTTTCTTCTTCATCAGCATCATCTGATTCGGTCTCCTCATTTGCTTCCTCTGTAGGAGGAGTAGGAGGTGGTGAAGGATTCATCCTTTGAGGGAGTCTCACCCTCACTTTATACCGTTTGGAAAATCTCCTTTCTGAAGGATCAGCGGCTTGTTCAGGAATCTCAATAGGATCTGTTTGTGTCCCGAATGTAGATCCCCTGGTTCTTCTACCTGATGAAGAACCTGTTGTGCGTGAGGATTTTTTGTTCCTCATTGACCTCCTTAATCGTTGGAATAAGTTTCCAATAGGTGCGTCGGAGTCATCGTTGTGTGCCATTTTCAATTTGGAGAGAAAGAAGAACGAACAGATAGAGATTATGTAGAAAAATAGAGTATAGAGAATGCAAGTTTAGTCTGTTAAAAATATCAACATATATAGACCAAGTAGGAGATACGTATGCATGTTCAATCCGTGAATTAATGGTCAAAATATTTTGAGCAGATTTGGACTCAACCACAGGTGCTCAGACTTCAGAGAAATGCATAGAATACATTGAAAAATGGAAAGTTAAAACTGAGACCCAATAAAGCTTATGCACATCCACCCATTACTGTTCAAACTGTGAATAACTATGCACTGAATACAGAGATTGCATAGAAGTGACTTGAATTTGATTTGATTAATCACTGGAATCTTGGAATTGCAATTTGAATTTTTTGGTTACAGAAATTTAATCAGCTAGTTAATGCAATTAATGGGTTTGTTCAATATCTGCACAAGCAATTAATGAAATACATCTGTTATTTCCAGAAAATAAGCAGATTATTTTCGTAACAGTAATGCCTTGCTGTTAGTTTAATGAAATAAATCGACTATTTCATGAAATTAACACACTGAAATCTGCAACAGTAAAATAACATTGTCAGTTTAATGAAATAAGCACACTATTTCAAATAATTAACAAACTAATCATCTCAGAAGAAATTTTAAGAGATATGATTGATATTCAGGATACCCAATTCATTTCTATGTTTGAAAAATCTTTCACGACTAAGTGGCTTAGTGAATATATTAGCTAGCTGATCATTTGTAGAAATGAATTCAATCCTACAATCCTTCTTTTCAATATGATCTCTTATAAAATGATGTCTTATTTCAATGTGCTTGGTTCTAGAATGCTGTATAGGATTTTTAGTTAAGTTGATTGCACTCGGTATTATCACACAAGATTGGTATATCGTAAAGATGTAGATTGAAATCACTTAGTCAGTTGCTTCAACCATAGAATCTGTGGCTGCATAACTACCAACTGCAATGTACTCTGGCTTCACTGTTGAGAGAGCAACACATGCTTGTTTCTTGCTTGTCCATGAAATTAAGCAATTACCAAACAAATGGCATGTTCCATCGGTGCTTTTTCTCGTCTAATTTGCAACCCGCAAAATCGTAGTCGAGATATCCAACAAGATTTAACTCATTACCAGCTGAGTACCATAGTCCCACATTCACAGATCCTTTGAGGTATTTTAAGATACGTTTGGCAACTGTGAAATGTGACTCCTTTGGATTTGCTTGGAATCTTTCACAAAGACAAACTGCAAACATGATATCAGGTCTGCTAGCTGTGATGTAAAGCAAGGATCCAATCAGCCCTCTATACATGGTTGCATCTACAGATTGTCCAGATTCATCAATATCTAGATAACAGCTTGAAGACATTGGTGTATTAGCTTCTTTACAGCTTTCCATATTGAACTTTTTCAGCAATTCATTGCAGTATTTGGCTTGACTAATGAAGGTTCCATTTTCCATTTGTTTCACCTGCAATCCTAGGAAGAAATTCAATTATCCCATCATAGACATTTCAAATTCTCCTTGCATAGATTCTGCAAACTCTTGGCACAAAGAGGGATTAGATGAACCAAAAATTATGTCATCAACATAAATTTGTACAATCATAAGATCATTTACAACTTTCTTGGTGAAGAGAGTTTTATCCACAGCTCCTCTTTTAAAGCCTTGTGATATGAGAAAGGTTGTGAGTCTCTCATACCACTGTCTTGGTGCCTCGCTTAAGACCATACAAAGCTTTTTGAGTTTGTAGACATGGTTAGGAAGCTTAGAGTCAATAAAACCAGGTGGTTGTTCAACATATACATCCTCATTTATAAAACCATTAAGAAAGGCACTTTTGACATCCATTTGATAGAGTTTAAAGCAATTAAGACATGCAAAAGCAAGCAATAGCCTAATAGCTTCTAATCTAGCAACAGTGCATAAGTCTCATCATAGTCAATGCCCTCTTCCCGATTATACCCTTTTGCTACAAGTCTAGCTTTGTTTCTAGTAATAATACCATTTTCATCTAGCTTATTTTTAAAAACCCATTTAGTTCCTATCACATTCATTGTATTATTCCTAGGAACTAGTTTCCAAACATCATTCCTAACAAACCGATTCAGTTCTTCATTCATAGCGCTTATCCGAGCTATGGTCAAGCAATGCATCATTAATATTCTTTGGTTCTATTTGAGAAACAAAGGCCATATGATTGCAGTAATTCATTTAAAGAGTTACGAGTAGTCACTCCCTTCTCAACATTCCCAATAATGTTGTCCGGAGATAGCCCTTTTGTGTTCTCCATGATTTAGGTAATGTATTATCTGCTGCAGTGGTAGTCGACTAAATCAGATTATAGTCGACTTGTTCATTCGGTCCGACAGCTTCAACGAGCTTTTTCGCAGAGATCTTCATTCTTCTCGGATTCCTCGAGCTTCTCATCATCGAACCCGCAAGAGAGTTACCTTTTCTCTCTTTTGGCATAAAATCTCATCAAACACAACATGGATAGACTTTTCTACGCTTAAATTCTTCTTGTTGAAGACACTGGTATGCTTTGCTAGTCAATGAATAACCAAGAAAAATGCCATCATCAGCTTTCTCATCAAATTTACCTAATGATGTTTTTCCATTGTTGAGTATAAAGCACCTGCATCCAAAGACTTTAAAATATGCAATACTAGGTATTTTATCATTCAAAAGCTCATATGGTGTTTTATCTAGTATAGGTCTAAGTAACACTCTATTGAGTACATAACAAGCAGCTTGATACAAAGATCCGCCCGTAAATACTTTGGTAGCTTTGACTCACTCAACATTGTCCTTGCACATTCCTGTAGAGTCCTGTTTTTCCTTTCAACAACTCCATTTTGCTGTGGAGTTCTAGGTTTGTGAGAAATGCCATATTTAGAACAAAACTTTTCAAAATGTAAATTTTGAAACTCAGTCCCATGATCACTTCTTAAGGAAACAATTTTCAAATCTTTTTCATTTGAAGTGATCTTAGCAAATCTTTTGAAAGCATGAAAAGTTTCATCTTTTGAGGAAAGGAAAAGTGTCCATGTATACCTGGAGAAATCGTCAACTATCACAAGTACATAAGAATTGTTACCTAAACTTACTGTTCTTGAAGGGCCGAACAGATCAAGATGTAGCAGCTCAAGAGGTCTCCTTGTTGATATGAAATTCTTTGATTCAAATGAGCTTTTGACTCGCTTTCCTTTTGGCAATATTCACGGACTTTGTCCTTCACAAACTTCACATTCGGAAGTCCTCTAACAAGACTCTTACAACTAATTTTATTCAACAACTGCATGTTGACATGACCACACCTTCTATGCCATAGCCAGCTATCATCTTCTTTTGTTAGCAAACATATATCTTTGTGATTTGAGGAGTTGATGTCCAGCATGTAGACATTGTTTACTCTTCTCCCAATGTGCACTATATCTGCAGTTATACAATTGAAAATGACACAGAATTTTGCATCAAAGGTAACTTTCATACCTTTGTCACATAGCTGACTTATGCTTAGGAGATTGTGTTTTAGTCCTTCAACATAAAGTACATTTTTAATCTGTGAGGAAGTACAGCTTGCCAATATTTCAAGATCCCTTAATTTTTCCTTTGCTGTTATCACCGAAAGTCACAGCTCTAGCTTCACATTCTTTGTAATTCATCAATTTTGATTTATCTCCTCGTCATGTGTTTGGAGCATCCACTCGTCCAGGTACCATAAGGTTCTTTTGCTCCATGACAGATCTGCAAAACAAGGTTTAATTGACAAATTTAGGTCCCCAAAACCATTTGGGTCCTTTCAAGTTAGGATCAACATATGTTTTGGGTTTCCAATAGAATTCACCTCTTGAAATCCCAAAATTCTTGACATAGCAAAATTTAGATATATGACCATGTTTCAAACAATAAGAACATGTTTTAAATCTGTTCCTGGGATAACATTTGTTCTTTGCAGCATGATAACGTTTTTCATAGCCAAGTCCATTTCCATTTGAAAAACCAATTTGAGAATGTAAAAGTTGATTTAAGGTATTATGACCAATTTGAAACTTTGCCAATGTTTTGATCAAATAACCAACTTTATTTTGAAGGTTAATACAGTTTTCACAATTCTCGATTCATTTTTATCGGCTACGGATCTTTCGTAATCTTTCTGGTTTTTTGTTGCAAAGACATTATCTTTTAGTTGAATGATTTCATCCTTCGCCTACTATTTTGATCTTCCAGCTCTCGCACTTTATTTTCTAGCCAGCCTATTTAGTCTTTTTAGCCGATTATACTCGATATTCCATCTTCTTTGCTTCATCATGAAATTCAATGAAAGCATTAAACAGAGTGTCATAATTCTCACTCATATCGTAATCACATGAACTTACTTGACTAGCAAGATCTTCATTGGCTACAAGACACAGATTGGCTTGATTTGCGATTCAGAATCTGAACTTAAAGATTTACTGGAATCACTATCATCCCAGGCCATATAAGCTTTCTTCCCTTTCTTGTAGTACTGATTCCGTTTGTCTTTTCTCTCATTCTTTTCTGGACTTCTTTCTTTTCTTTGATTTAACAGAGGACAATCCGCCTTGAGATGTCCTAGCTGGTCCACAATTAAAACATGAAAAGTTAGAGGAATTAAAATCTGGTTTTCTGGTATACCTCCTCTGAAATTTGTCCTTTGAACTGTCTTTCCTTTTAAGGAATTTACCAAACTTTTTGACCAGCATTGCAAACTCAGTACTGTCGTCATCTTTCTCTTCATCACTCTTAATCGACTCCTTGGCTTTTAGTGCTAAGCTTTTGTCGTGTTTTTCTAGTATTTTCGATTTGATCCAACTCGCTCGCTCCAGGCTCATGTTCTCTCGAGTTTCCGAACAATGTTGCAAGTGCTCATGACTGCCAAATCTTTAGTTTCCGAATGGTCTGTAACCTTTGGCCGCCAATTCCTACTCAAGCATTTTAGCACCTTTATATTAAGCTCTTCATCATCGAACTTCTTCCCTAATCCAAGCAAATGATTCACTATGTGCGTGAATCGTTTCTGCACATCTTGAATGGTTTAAGGCTGCATTCGAAACATCTCATACTCTTGTATGAGAGTATGCTTTCTTGCCCTTTTCACTTCAGTTGTGCCTTCGTGTGTTACTTGAAGGATGTCCCACATTTCTTTGGTCGTGGTGCACTCGTGAAACCCCGAAAAATTCATCAAGATTAAGAGCGAAGTTAATATATTCTTAGCCTTACTGTCGAATTGAGCCTTCTTGTTCTCTATTTCAGACCACTGTTCCCATGGCTTTTCAACCAGCTTTCCATCTTCACCTTTGATGGTAGGGATATATGGACCATTAACCACAACATCCCACACGCCTCGTCAACCGATTCGAAAAGATCTTCATTCCGGCCTTCCGTAACGAATAGTTTGCACCTACGAAAAGAGGGGTCCTGCTTGTAGAGGCACCTTCGAGCAAAGGAAGCTTGTCTCCCATCTTGATTTCTACTTGAGTACCTTACAAGAACCAGCTCTAGATACCAATTGTTAGCAGCGGATTAATATCAAGAAGGGGGGGGTTGAATTGATATGCAGTTATTATAGAAACTTTTTTGTAAAAGAAAAAACTACTGATTCAATTCACAGAAAATTAGTTGACTGATGAACGCTAATTAGTAGGTTAGTTCTTACTGCACAATATATCAGATGATGAGGGAAGAGAGAAAGTGACACCAAAATTTATACTGGTTTGTTCTTTGTAAAAGAACTACGTCCAGTCTATGATCCGCAACCTACAGATCCTAATCACTATAAAAGATTGTATTCTTTACACACAAACCTTTCTTGAACTCTACAAGAAATCAAAAGAAACTATCCTAAACACTATAGAATAGACTTTCACCCACAGACTCTACCAGAGTCTCTGTGATCACCAATCACAGTTGTAGGGTTCTAAAACCCACTTACAATCTCTAACCCGATGATCTTGAATGCAGTGACATAAGCTTGTTTGTCAAAAAATACAAAAAGTTCATCAAGAACAAGAACAAAGGGAATTTCAAGAAAGGTAAGAAAACTGAAAACCTAAATTCTCTTCATAATTTTAAATGCTATGGTTGTGGAAAAAGGGGACACTTGAAGTCGGATTGCCCCAACATCAAGAAGGATGAGGAAAAGGCAAAGAAATACAAGAAGCCTTTTGACAAAAAGAAAAAGAAGGCATACATCGCGTGGGAAGATAATGGCGTGAGTTCTTCTAGTGCAAGTGAGTAAGAAGAAGAAGCCAATATCTGTCTTATGGCGGATGATGATGATGATGCCGAATCCACATGTAGCAAGGTAAGTGATTCTGGCCTTCCAAATAATTATGATGATTTGCTTGAAGAGTTTTTGGAATTATGTGAAAAATCTGAAAAATTAACTTTCTTTCACAATAAATTAAAAAATGACTACAAGAGTCTTGAAAAGAAAATTTCAGATTTGGAACAAGAGAAAATCGTTTTAAAGGATGATTTGAAAACATCGCTTATCCCTTGCAAATGCAAAACGAAAATTCCTATTTGTGAAAATTGTAGCGTTCTTGCAAACAAAGTTTCTTATCTTGAAAAGTCTCTTTCAAAAATTACAATGGGTAATAATAATTTAAATAATGTTTTGAAAGACAACAAAGGTTTATACGGAAAAGCAGGACTCGGTTACAATTTCAAAAATAAAAATAATTCAAACAAAATTGTTTTTGTTCAAGGAGAATCATCAAATACGAAAAAGGTTTTTGAAGTTCCTTATTTCAAAAATAAAACAAATGAACCTAAAAGAAGTTTTATAAAATGCGTACATACCAAGAAAAACAAATGTTCCTACATGTTTTTATTGTATGCATAAAGGTCATTCGGTAAATAGATGCAATATTAAACGTTTTAGTGTTCCTAATGGGAAATATAAATGGGTTCCCAAAGGAAAATCTATTTCTAACCCATGAGGACCCTAATAAGTGACTTTAGGGGACCTAAATATTTTTGCTTATGATGCAGGTTGGTCCCAAGTCCAAAAAGTCACTATGGTATCTTGATAGTGGTTGTTCAAGGCACATGACGGGTGATAAAAGCAAATTCAAAAGCTTCAAGAAGAACGAACAAGGTTTTGTAACCTATGGTGACAACAATAAGGGAAAAATCATTGGTAGCGTAATGATTGGAGACTCCTAAAGATTCATGATGTTCTTCTTGTTGATGGATTGAAGCACAATTTGCTAAGCATTAGTCAACTTTGTGATAAAGGTTTAAAGGTAACATTTGATAGTGATCTTTGCAAAATTCATCACAAGGACTCCAATGAAATCGCCCTCATTGGTAAGAGACATAATAACATTTATTTGATTGACATTGATTGTGCATCTACATCTAATAATCTACCTTGTTTAGTTGCGAAAGAAGAGGATCCATGGTTATGGCATAGAAGAGCTGCTCACAGAGTTAGTGATTGGTTTGCCAAAACTGGTTTTTGAAAAGAACAAACTATGTGCAGCTTGTCAAAAAGGGAAGCAAACGAAAAGTTCTTTTAAATCTAAAAATGTTGTTTCCACTTCAAAACCTTTAGAATTACTCGCACATGGATTTATTTGGCCCTCTAGAACAAAAAGTTTTGGTGGCAATTATTATGCTCTTGTGATTGTTGATGATTACTCTAGATTTACTTGGACTCTCTTTCTTTCATCTAAAAGTGATGCTTTCAAAGAATTTAGAAAATTTGCCAAGGTTATTCAAAATGAAAAAGATTTAAAAATCAAGTTTTTACGAAGTGATCATGGCGGTGAATTTCAAAATATTTCTTTTGAAAATTTTTGTGAAGAAAATGGGATTTCTCATAATTTTTCAGCACCAAGAACACCTCAACAAAATGGTGTTGTTGAAAGGAAAAATAGATCTTTGGAAGAACTTGCAAGAACTATGTTGAACGAAAATAATTTACCTAAATATTTTTGGGCTGATGCCGTAAGTACCGCATGTCACGTTTTAAACAGAGTTTTAATAAGACCTATTTTAAAATTAACTCCTTATGAGCTTTTCAAAGGGAGAAAACCAAATATTTCTTATTTCAGAATTTTTGGATGTAAATGTTTTGTTTTGAATAATGGAAAAGATAGCCTTGGGAAATTTGATGCTAAATCCGATGAAGCTACATCTTTAGGTTATTCTTTGCATAGTAAAGCATATAGAGTGTTTAATAAAAGGACTTTAACCGTTGAAGAATCTATACATGTTGTCTTTGATGAATATCTAGATCTTGAGGAAACCCCTCTTGAGTAAAAAAGATTCTTTGCAGATGATGAAGGAGTACATCAAGAAGAAACTCCTCTTGAAGAAGCCGTTGAAGAAATCAGTTTGGATGAGAATCCTCCTCATGATGAAATTCTACCAAAAGAATGGAGACCACCTAGAAACGTTTCCTTGGAAAATGTCATTGGAGACATATCAACAGGTGTAAGAACAAGGAGGAATATGAATAATTTCTGCATGAATGTTGCTTTTGTTTCACAGGTTGAATCGAAGAATGTAGAAGAAGCATTGACGGATGAACATTGGTGTATTGCAATGCAAGAAGAGCTAAATCAGTTTGAAAGAAATCAGGTATGGGATTTAATTCCTAAGACTAATAATATGCAGGTCATAGGTACAAGATGGGTCTTTAGAAATAAGCTTGATGAAGATGGAAACATCACTAAGAACAAAGCAAGGCTGGTTGCAAAAGGATATAGACAAGAAGAAGGCATAGATTATGATGAAACCTATGCTCCAGTAGCAAGACTTGAAGCTATCCGCTTGTTGTTAGCATATTGATCGATGTCGTACTCGGTCAAATAAAAAAAACAATTAAATGTAGTACTAGAAGAAGTGACTCCTAGGTCGTCTCTCAAGGACCAATTTTCACTGTCAAAAGATTGAATCATGCAATGGGGGGGTTTGGACAGATAACAGTTAATTAAAATATAGCAGACAAATAACAAATTAATTGCAGTAATTAAAATAGGCAAGACTCTTGAACACAATGCATCTCTGACATCCTTGGCTTACAACAGATTATCAGTCCGTTTAATCCTTGTTCGGTCTAGATTAACCAACTAAGCGAAAGTTAACCCAAGACTTCCCTACACGAATTAAGAAAACGTGAACCTTGTAAGGTCTCCTTCCAAGGGATTAAGCATCCTCCAGAACAGAGACTTCACAATGGAGAATCAAACGTACGAAACCATAAAGCGCACAGAAACCTCCATCAGTGAGTGCAGTATGCCCAAGAGTCCCACCTTGGGGTTTTAGCCTTCCATTAATTCAGAAAATATAAAATGCATTGCAGAAAACGTAAACTGAAATTGAAAACGAAAACGTAAAATGAAATAGAAAACGAAAATGACAGAAAACGAAAATGACAGAAAACGAAATTGAAAACTGAAACCGGAAAACTGGAATTGCAAAACAATGGAACAGTAAACGAATTCTGAATTGAAAACCAAAAACAAAACGTAAACCTAAAAATATCTGCTGCCGCCGCAAGGCAAAACGTAAAAGAAACCCTAATCCTACTACTGCTGCCGTGTTGCTCCGCGCTGTGTCTGTGTGTGTTCCGCTCTCCCTCAGCTGCCCTACTTGTAGCTGCATTGCATGGGCACGAAACCCTAGACCCCATTGGGCCCAAAATCCAAAGAAACAAATCTGGTCCAAGTTGTGACGTGGCAGCTCCTCTTGAAGTCCATGAATTAATTCCAAGCCCAAAATAATTTTAAACTGCCCTGAAAAGAAAAATTGGAATAATTAAACTTAGAAAATTCAAATTAATTAAAATATGAATTTCTGGTCCAAATATAGCCCTAATAGAAATTAGTACAAAATATAAACAATTAAGAACAAATTAGAGATGAAAACAAGTACAGAAAGGTAAGAAAATAAGGGAAAATAATGACTCATCACATATGCCTCCATTATGGGATTCAAATTATTTCAAATGGATGTAAAAAGTGCTTTTCTAAACGGGTACATCAAGGAAGAAGTCTATGTAGAACAACCTCCAGGCTTTGAAGATTTCAAAAATCCTAATCATGTCTACAAGTTGAAGAAAGCTTTATATGGACTCAAACAAGCCCCAAGATCTTGGTATGAAAGGTTAAGTAATTTCTTACATGAAAATAATTTTAGAAGAGGTAAAGTTGATTCTACTCTTTTTATTAAGAAATCAAAGAAACATATTCTTATTGTTCAAGTTTATGTTGATGATATTATTTTTGGATCAACTAATGATGATCTTTGCCAAGAGTTTGCTAGAAATATGCAGGGAGAGTTTGAAATGTCCATGATGGGAGAACTAAATTTCTTTCTTGGTTTGCAAATCAAACAATTGGAGAAAGGCATTTTTATATGTCAAACAAAGTATTGCAAGGAACTCTTGAAGAAATTTGAGATGGAAAGTTCCAAGGAAGCCTCAACCCCCATGGCCACATCTTGCTATCTAGATCAAGATTTAAATGGTAAGGCGGTAGACCAAACACGGTATCGAGGTATGATCGGATCATTACTTTATCTTACTGCTAGTAGACCTGATATAATGCAAAGTGTGTGTGTTTGTGCTAGGTTTCAAGCCAACCCTAGAGAGTCTCACCTAAAAGCCGTTAAGAGAATCCTTAAGTACCTTAGAGGAACAACATCCTTTGGTTTATGGTACCCTTCGGGAGCCTCACCTAGTATCATAGGTTTTTCAGACTCAGATTATGGTGGTTGTAGAATAGATAGGAAGAGTACTAGTGGTACATGTCATCTTTTAGGATGTTCCTTAGTTTCATGGCATTCTAAGAAACAGGCTAGTGTTGCTCTTTCAACCACGGAGGCTGAGTATATAGTAGCAGGGAGTTGTTGTGCTCAAATATTGTGGATGAAGCAGCAATTAGAAGACTTTGATATCTTTCTAGATCATATCCCTCTTAAGTGTGATAACACTAGTGCCATTAACCTGACTAGGAACCCTATCATGCATTCTAAAACCAAGCATATAGAAATTAGACATCATTTCATTAGAGATCATATAGCTAAAGGAGATTGCATTATAGAATATATAGATACCAAACATCAACTAGTTGATATCTTCACCAAGCCTTTGCCTAGAGATAAATTTTATGAGCTTAGAAGAGATCTAGGAATTGTTTGTGATAAATCTGTAAATTGAATGATGTTTGTTGTTGATTTTTTGATTTTGATGTTATTTCAGCGTTTTACGAAAATTTACGTATTTAATCGATTAGGTTTCATGTGTTAATCGATTAAACGCGGTGTTTGTGAAAATGTTTTAAAATATAATCGATTAAGTTTATGACATAATCGATTAAATCGCTGGGGAGCAATTTAATCGATTAAGGAATGCACATAATCGATTAAATTTCTGGGTTTTCGTTTTCTGGAAATTTTTTTGAAGGCAAATAATCGATTAAATGAGAATATAATCGATTAAATGCATCGTTCTGTGTTTTTCTACAACTCTGATTTTCGAACGTTGGCCATGTTTTCACGAGTTTTGTCTTTTTTAAACGGCTATATTTGTTCCCAACGGATATATTTTCATTAAATCAACGTTTTATGACTCGGATTTCCTTCTATAAATAGCTGGTTTGAGAATCAAAGTGACTCACTCACTCTCTCTCTCACTCTTGTCTGCTTTCTGCTGATATTTGCTCGTCTTGTGCGAATTTCAATTCTCTGTGCTGTCTCTGTTACCATATTATCTTGTTGTGCAATTTCTCTTGTCTATTCTATCTTTGTAATGGCTGATCAAAGAAGAAGGAAGATGCCATCAAGGAGAAGAGGCAAGGAGCCAATGTCTTCTCAACATCAAGAAAGGAGACCTCCAAATCTAGTCTGGTTGGATTTCCGATGAGGATCTCGCAAATTGGCTTTGTTAACAAGTGGAAGGATAGGAAAATTCTTACCCCTAAATATCTGTCTTGTGAATTTTTTAGATCTCATGGTTTTCAATTTCAGGAATTTTTAGTAGGAAATGGGCTACAACATTTTGTGGAGATGGAAGGGGCATTCTATCCAGATTTGGTTAGAGTGTTCTACATGAATTTAACATCAAGAACAACTAGTCCAAGCACTAAAGTGAAGGGTGTAAGGATCCACTTTGATGAAGATTTGTGGAACAATGTAGTTGGTCTCTCAACTCAAGGCATAAACATCACATATGGCTTTGAGGACTTCAACAAATTGGTAGAATTCGAGAAAATTCCGCAAGGATCCGAATTTACAAGTTGAGAACTTGTACAAAGTTGGTAATGTGAAACTTAATGAGCGTATGTTGCATTATGTTATTGTTTGGATTTTAGTTGCTAGAGGCACTAATCATGCCCAACTTACTAAGGAAGACATCCTCTTAATGTATGGATTCCTTAATAATGTGAGCATAGATTGTCCCTCAATTATTCTTGATAATGTTTAAAGCCACTAGGCTTTCCTCTTTTGCATTACCCTATGCTGTGTTTATTTCTAAGATTCTAGAATACAAAGGTGTTGATCTTGAAGGGGAGAATAAACAGATTTTGCTAAGCAATAGCAAAATTGGCAAAAATGTTCTAAGGCATATGGGCCTCATAGAACAAGGCAACAGGTTCAGGCAAAGAAAAGATGGAGCTGCTGAAATGGAAGAGGATGATGAAGACCAACCTCAACCTCCACCTCAATTTCAACCTCAACCAGGATCAGTGGAGGAGCTTCTCATATCAAGAATGGATACAATGATGAATCTTCACACCAAGGAATATGAAGGCCTTTCTCATCAACTTTCAAGACTCAATAGAAGAATGTATAGAGTTGAAAGGAAGATGAAAATTGAAGAAATATCTCCTGAAGAAGATAATACAACATCCTCAAGAGGCAAACAACCAGCACATGATGAGGAAGATGAAGAAGATAGTGAAGAAACAGAATAGGCTACAAGTTCACTTTTCCTTAGCTTGTTCTTCATTTTTTTTTCCAGCTGCTGTATTTATTTTTTCTCTCCATATTTTCTGTGTATTAATTTGCTTCTGCTGTAATTATCTTTGAAAATGTAATCTTTTTGAAAATGATAAAAATAAAGGGGGAGAAAATATTTGTCTTGATTGAAAATCTGTCTAGTTAATATAGCTTTTAAGAAAATTAATTTCAAGGGGAACTTTAGGAAATAATTCAAATAAGTGCCTAATATAGCTTAAACAATTAAGAGCATAATTTAAGGGGGAGTTTTTAGAAATAATTTCCACTCATTAATTCCTTGAAATCTCTTTTTCAAAATTCAAATTGAAACTTAAATGCTATATGAATGCCTATTTTATTTCCTTTGTGGACTAATATTTATGATGGAGATATCCATACATTATTTTCAAGATTTTCAGGATATTATCACAAGTCTCTAGGTTTCTTTTTATCATCATCAAAAAGGGGGAGATTGTTGGCATATTTCAAGTCCAGAGTTTTATGGAGACCTATAGTTTTGATGATAAAGTTTTTAGAAAGTTTCAATCAACATTAAAGACTTGTGTCATCTCACAAAGGAAGGTTGCTTGATAGAAAAGGAAAGGCATAAAGAGCATTCAAAGCTTTCAAGAGAGAAGATTGATGAAGATTTTCTCAAAGAGTCGAAGGAGCTAGAGTAGAAGGTTCTGCTTTGGGTGTTGGATAAAAAGAGTAAGTCATAAATCCCATTCAAGACCTTCCCAAACAAGAGAGCAAGGTGTTTTCTCGCAAAACGTTTTTCTACGCTTTTAATCGATTACCATACGTAGATAATCGATTATTTAACTTAAAATTTGAATTAAAAATGTTTAACGAGCAAAATAATCGATTAAGTGTCTTTGATAATCGATTATATTGATTCTGGGTTAATATAATCGATTATGGCCTTAATCTAATCGATTATATCAGACGATTTCAGTTTTCCAGTTTTTAAACATGATATAATCGATTAAGCTTTTTATATAATCGATTAATTAAGTCGTTTTTGCGAAATTAATTCTAAATCAACCTAAGAATGGAAACTTTGGAGCATTTTCGAATTATAAAATGAAAGAGAAGGTCTTAGGTTTAACACATCCGAACAAACACAAAATATTCAAAGTGTTTCTACGCCTTAGCTTTTTCAAAGCCGCTTCCTCGCTCTCTTCGCTTGATCAAGTCTTTGGAAGTGGTGATCATTGTGCTTAAGCTTTCTATCCAGCACATTTCAGGTGTATTCTTTTATTGTTTTCTGGAAAGGGAATATTCATCCCTTGGATATGTTCTAAGCGAGGTGTTTCATCTCTTGTGTGTCAAGAGAGGTGGGTTTCATCCTCAGTGTGTCTGGGGAGGTGTTTCATCCTTAGTGTTTCTGAGGAGGTGTTTCTGTTTATCTTTTTTTGTTATTGCATGAATTGCTGTTTGTAATTTCAATTAAAGATAGTGGGAAAATCATCACGGAGTTGTGGTGGTTGGGAACTGGACGTAGGATTGGCTTAATCCGAACCAGTATAAATCTCTGTGTTATTTCTCTTTCTCTATCTCTTTTAATTGTGGATCATTATAACAATTGCTAATCCCAACAGCGTTAATCAAAGGATTAGAAAAATTCACATCCAAGTTTTTGAAAGTTTTTCAAAACCTAAAAATTTATTTGAAAGAGAAAATTTGTTTAAAAATCCAATTCACCCCCCCTCTTGGTTTTTATACTACCGTCTTTATTTAACAACTTTTGTTTTACAAAAAAACTTCAATTTTTAATAATTTCGAAGTTGATATATTATTTTTCATCCGTAGTTTTGTTTTACAAAAAAGAAGCTCAATTTTTCATAATTTTAAAATCTATATTTTATTGTCGATACGTACTTTTGTTTTATTCAAAAGAACTCAAATTTTTGTAATTTCGAAATTGATATTTTATTTTGGATCCCTACTTTTTGTTTTACAAAAGGAACTCAATTTTTAGTAATTTGAAAATTTATATTTTATTCTCGATATGTACTTTGATTTTATGCAAAAGAACTCAATTTTTTGTAATTTCGAAATTTATATTTTATTTTAGATCCCTACTTTTGTTTTACAAAAAAGAAACTCAATTTTTCATAATTTTCAAATTTATATTTTATTCTTGATATGTACTTTGGTTTTATGCAAAAGAACTCAACTTTTTGTAATTTCGAAATTGATATTTTATTTTGGATCCCTACTTTTGTTTTACAAAAAGAACTCAATTTTTAGTAACTTGGATATTTATATTTTATTATCGATATGTACTTTGGTTTTATGCAAAAGAACTCAATTTTTTGTAATTTCAATATTTACTATTTTATTTTGGATACCTACTTTTGTTTTACAAAAGAACTCAATTTTTAATAATTTGGATATTTATATTTTATTCTCGATATGTACTTTGGTTTTATGCAAAAGAACTCAATTTTTAGTAATTTGGATATCTATATTTTATTCTCGATATGTACTTTGGTTTTATGCAAAAGAACTCAATTTTTTGAAATTTCGAAATTTATATTTTATTTTGGATCCCTACTTTTGTTTTACAAAAAGAACTCAATTTTTAATAATTTGGATATTTATATTTTATTCTCGATATGTACTTTGGTTTTATGCAAAAGAACTCAATTTTTTCTAATTTCGAAATTTATATTTGATTTACTTTTGTTTTACAAAAAGAACTCAATTTTTAGTAATTTAGATATTTATATTTTATTTTCGATCCGTACTTTTGTTTCACAAAAAGAATTCAATTTTTAATAATTTCGAAATTGATATATTATTTTTCATCCGTAGTTTTGTTTTACAAAAAGAAACTCAATTTTTCATAATTTTGAAATTTATATTTTATTCTCGATACGTACTTTTGTTTTACGCAAAAGAACTCAATTTTTGTAATTTCGAAATTGAAATTTTATTTTGGATACCTACTTTTGATTTACAAAAAGAACTCAATTTTTAGTAATTTGGATATTTATATTTTATTCTCGATATGTACTTTGGTTTTATGCAAAAGAACTCAACTTTTTGTAATTTCGAAATTGATATTTTATTTTGGATCCCTACTTTTGTTTTACAAAAAGAACTCAATTTTTAGTAATTTGGATATTTATATTTTATTCTCGATATGTACTTGGGTTTTATGCAAAAGAACTCAATTTTTTAATTTCAATATTTATATTTTATTTTGGATACCTACTTTTGTTTTACAAAAAGAACTCAATTTTTAATAATTTGGATATTTATATTTTATTCTCGATATGTACTTTGGTTTTATGCAAAAGAACTCAATTTTTAATAATTTGGATATTTATATTTTATTCTCGATATGTACTTTGGTTTTATGCAAAAGAACTCAATTTTTTGTAATTTTGAAATTGATATTTTATTTTGGATCCCTACTTTTGTTTTACAAAAAGAACTCAATTTTTAGTAATTTGGATATTTATATTTTATTCTCGATATGTACTTTGGTTTTATGCAAAAGAACTCAATTTTTTGTAATTTCGAACTTTATATTTGATTTTGGATCGTTACTTTTGTTTTAACTCAATTTTTAGTAATTTAGATATTTATATTTTATTTTCGATCCGAACTTTTGTTTCACAAAAAGAATTCAATTTTTAATAATTTCGAAATTGATATATTATTTTTCATCCGTAGTTTTGTTTTACCAAAAGAAACTCAATTTTTCATAATTTTGAAATTTATATTTCATTCTCGATACGTACTTTTGTTTTACGCAAAAGAACTCAATTTTTTGTAATTTCGAAATTGAAATTTTATTTTGGATACCTACTTTTGTCTTACAAAAAGAACTCAATTTTTAGTAATTTGGATATTTATATTTTATTCTCGATATGTACTTTGGTTTTATGCAAAAGATCTCAATTTTTGGTAATTTCAAAATTGATATTTATTTTTTATCCCTACTTTTGTTTTACAAAAAGAACTCAATTTTTAGTAATTTGGATATTTATATTTTATTCTCGATATGTACTTTGGTTTTATGCAAAAGACTCAATTTTTTGTAATTTCAAAATTTATATTTTATTTTGGATCCCTACTTTTGTTTTACCAAAAGAACTCAATTTTTACTAATTCGAATATTTATATTTTATTCTCGGTCTGTACTTTTGTTTCACAAATAGAATTCAATTTTTAATAATTTTGAAATTGATATATTATTTTTCATCCGTAGTTTTTTTTTACAAAAAAGAAACTCAATTTTTCATAAATTTCAAATTTATATTTTATTCTCGATACGTACTTTTGTTTTATGCAAAATAACTCAATTTTTTGTAATTTCGAAATTGATATTATATTTTGGATCCCTACTTTTGTTTTACAAAAAGAACTCAATTTTTAGTAATTTGGATATTGATATTTTATTCTCGATATGTACTTTGGTTTTATGCAAAAGAACTCAATTTTTTGTAATTTCGAAATTTATATTTTATTTTGGATCCCTACTTTTGTTTTACAAAAAGAACTCAATTTTTAGTAATTTGGATATTTATATTAAAATTCGCACAAGACAGCAAATAACAGCAGAAACAACAAGAGTGAAAGAGAGAGTGAGTGAGTCACTTTGATTCTCAAACCAGCTATTTATAGAATGAAATCCGGGTCATAAAACGTTGATTTAATGAAAATATATCCGTTGGGAACGAATATAGCCGTTTAAAAAAGACAAAACACGTGAAAACATGGCCAACGTTTGAAAATCAGATTTGCAGAAAAACACAGAACGGTGCATTTAATCGATTATATTCTCATTTAATCGATTATATTCTGATTTAATCGATTATTTGCCTTCAAAAATTTTCCAGAAAACGAAAACCCAGAAATTTAATCGATTATGTGCATTCCTTAATCGATTAAATTGCTCCCCAGCGATTTAATCGATTATGTCATAAACTTAATGTTGGACTTGAAGACTTGGTTTCAAGTGGATTTGATGTCTCCAACCACCTTTAATGATGAAGATGTTGGTGCTTGAAGAATGAAGATTTTGTCTTAGGATTAGAGAGTCTTAGGTTGTGTGGTATGATGCATTTCAATCTATCTTGATCTTAGTCTTGGAGTTTAAAATGTTTTGAAATGTTTTAAAAAGGTTTTAAAATGATTTCAAAGGTTTAAGCTGTTTTTTAACCGGTTAAAAATCTGATTTCAACTAGTTAAAGCTGTTCTTCATTTTCAAAGCTTTGTATTTTGAAAATTTCAGTCGATCGTTTCGAAATTTAAACCGAGTTAAAATCCTGGTAGCTTTGTTTCGGAAATTCGGTTTTCGGAATAGCTAGTTAAAGCGAGATTTCAACCGATTGTTTTCAAGTTTCGATAAAGCAGGTGCTCACTGGAAAATTGTTTTTAATGAAAACAACCAGGCTAAAACAGCGTTTTAACCGACTATTTCCTCGAGAATCAGTTTTAACAGTTTTCTATATATATCTTGAAACTCAAAGAACTAATAGACGAAACCTTTTCTAAAAGACCCATTGAGCAAGAACGTTCCTAATACACTCTAAAACATTTTGCGAATCACTCCAAGACGATCAAGATTCATTTGAGTGCGAATCAAATCAAGAATTGCATGCTCTGTTTTTACGTTCTTCTCTGGTGCTCTGTTTTCGTTTACGCATTGAATTTCCAGGTGAATTCAATCCAATTCTTTGTGTGTTTGTTAGGCTGTGTGTTTGTATCTTAATCGGGGTGATTAAGAGATCTTGTAATAGGGTTTTACAGGTGTTTAGAAGTCTTGTAGGGTTCAAGACTTGGTGCAACTTTCTGGTTTCGGTTTTGCATGTAGTGTTCATGTAAAAGCTGGTTTTTAGTGAATTGATTGAATTTGTTTGTTTAGGAAGCTGGATGTAGCCTTTGTTGAAAGGTGAACCGAGTATAAATCTGCTGTGTTGTTCTTCTTCCCTTGAACTCTTTACTTTCGGTAATTGAAGTTTAAATTGAAATTGAATTGGATATATGATCAATTGATAAAGAGCTTTTCAAGAACCTATAAAAACTGATTTAAATCTTCAATCCGAATCTGGTTTTTCATAATTGGGCATTGGGTTTCGAAAATCTTTGAAAGTTTAATTCACCCCCCCTCTTAAACTCAGCCATTTATTTCAACAATTGGTATCAAGAGCTGGTTCTTGAAAAATATTCAAGTTTTCGAAAAATTTCAAACATGGTCGAAGGAAAATTGCCTTTTGCGGAGGGTGCTTCTATAAACAGGCCACCTATGTTTTACAGGGTAAACTATCCATTTTGGAAAGTGAGAATGAAGATTTTCATTGAATCAATTGATATAGGGATTTGGAATGCTATAGTCAATGGACCGTATATCCCTAAAGAAGAAAAACCATGGGAAAGTTTAAATGCTGATGAACAAAAGAAAGTGCAATATGATTGTAAAGCAAAGAACATCATTACATCTGCACTTAATCTTGATGAATTCTTTCGTGTTTCACGAGTGTTCCAATGCTAAAGAGATGTGGGAAGTTTTGGAGGTTACTCATGAAGGAACAGCTGATGTTAAAAGAGCAAGAAAGCATACTTTAATCCAAGAGTATGAGATGTTCGAATGCTTCCTGGAGAAACTGTTTCAGATGTGCAAAGAGGTTTACACACATTATAAACCATCCGATCGGCCTTGGAAAAGTCTTTGAGAAAGAGGAGTTGAACATCAAAGTGCTGAAATGTTTGGATCGAAGTTGGCAACCCAAAGTTACAGACAATTTCGAATCCAAGGACTTGTCAACAATGAGTGTTGCTGCACTTTTTGGAAAGCTAAGGGAACATGAGCTTGAGTTGAATAGACTTGCTGAACAAGAAGACAATGACAAGAAAAAGAAAGGGCTTGCCTTGAAGACTTTGGTTCACAAAGAGGAGAATAGTGAGGATGAAGGACATGGAGGAAGTGATGCAGAAAATCTGAACCTCTTAGTTAGAAAGTTCAACAAGTTCTTGAAATACAAGAACAAAGATTACAAGAACAAGAGGTATAATAAAAATCTGATTTAGCTTCTTCTAACTTTACCTGTTTTGGTTGTGGAAAACGAGGGACATATAAAGGCTGAATGTCCAAACTCACAAAACAAAGAGAGAAATGGAGAAAAGAAGCATGAAAGATCATTCAAAACCAAGAAGGCTTACATAGCATGGGATGAGAATGATATCTCCTCTAGTGACTCTTCAAGTGATGATGAAAGAGCCAATCTTTGTCTTATGGCTAATGGTGATACAGACAAGTAGTGTAAGTTCCTCCACTACTCAAAATGGTCTTCCTTATGATCAGTCTGCTGCAAAATTTTCTGGAATTACATGAAGAGGCTAATAAGGTTGCTTGTTCTAACAATAGGCTTAAAGGTATGAACAATTGGCTAGAGAACAAGGTGAAAGAGCTAGAGAAAGAGCTGGAAAATTCAAAAACTGATTTTGAAAATCTGGAAATGATTTACAAAGCTTCAAGTTGCAATGATGAACATGCTGGAAAAATCTGCACAAACTGCAGAACTTTAGAAAATCAAATTGAGTATTTGAACAAATCTCTAGCTAAATTCACCATGGGAAGAGCCAACTTGGACACACTTTTAGAATTTAAAAATTGTGTAACGAATAAAGTTGGACTTGGATTTAAAAATGGTTTTCAAAAGAAACAAAAGGCTTATAGAAATTTCTTTTCACATAGAAAACCATCCAGCACTTCATCCATTACTTGCTTCTATTGTATGAACAAGGGACATACTTCAAAATCATGCAAAATCAGAAAATTTGGTGTTCCTAGTGGTCAATTTATTTGGAAGCCAAAATGTGGTAGAAAGGTTATTAACTTTGTTGGACCCAAATTGATGTGGGTACCAAATTCTCTCCATTGATTGTGTTTTGCAGGTGTTCTTGAAGGCCAAGGAATCATTGTGGTATCTAGAGAGTGGCTGTTCAAGGCACATGTGTGGTGACAAAAGGAAGTTTGTCAAACTCACCTTGAAAAATGGAGGTTTTGTCACTTATGGAGATAATAATAAAGGGAAAATCCTTGGAAGTGGTGATGTTGGTAACATTTCTTCAATCCTCATTGAAAACGTGTTATATGTTGAAGGTTTGAAGCATAATCTTCTTAGTATTAGCCAGCTATGTGATAAAGGTTTTAGAATCACTTTTGAATCAAATCATTGCAAGATCCTTGAGAAAAATTCGATAAAATCGCATGTTAGGCAAGAGAATTGAGAACATTTATATGCTTGATCTTGATCATATGTGTGCAACTAATTTTACATGTCTCATGTCTAAGGAAGATAGTTCATGGCTTTGGCATAGGAGAGCTGCACATATTAACATGAACCATTTGGAAAAACTGTTTTCAAAAGAACTTGTTTTAGGGTTACCTAAACTGAAATTTGAGAAAGATAAAATCTGTCATGCATGCCAAAAGGGTAAACAAACCAAAGTTTCTTTTAATCTGAAAAATTATGTGTCAACATCAAAACCTTTGGAACTGCTACATATGGATTTGTTTGGTCCATCTAGAACAATGAGTATTGGTGGAAACTATTATGCTTTGGTTATTGTTGATGACTATTCTAGGTTTACTTGGTCTTTGTTTTTGAAAAATAAAAGTGATGCATTTCATGCTTTTAAGAAACTTGCCAAGGTTTTACAAAATGAAAACAGCTGCAGACATAAGTGCTCTTAGAAGTGATCATGGAGGGAATTTGAAAATGAAAAGTTCAATCATTTTTGTGAAAAATATGGGATTAAGCATAACTTTTCAGCACCTAGGACTCCTCAACAAAATGGTGTTGTTGAGAGGAAAAATAGATCACTTGAGGAACTAGCTAGGACAATGCTTAATGAATCAAACATCCCTAAATATTTTTGGGCGGATGCAGTAAATACTGCATGTTACATAATAAATAGGGTTTTGATAAGACCTATTTTGAAGAAAACCCCTTATGAATTGTACAAAGGGAGAAAACCCAACATAGCACATCTTAGAGTGTTTGGCTGCAAGTGTTTTGTTTTAAATAATGGCAAAGAAAAACTTGGCAAATTTGATGCTAAAGCTGATGATGCATTGTTTTTAGGCTATTCTTTACATAGCAAAGCATATAGGATCTTCAACAAGAGATTGGCTATCATTGAGGAATCAATACATGTTGTTTTTGATGAGTCTAATGTGCAAAATGAAGGTGCAGTGAGTGGTGCAGGTGCAGTGAAGAGAACTTAATTGAAGGTGTATCAACTGGACATGTAGAAACCGAAAAAGTCTGCTGCAGGTGGAATTTCAGCTGGTGAAAATCGGAAAGAATCGATCGAAATCCCGGCACCGAATTAAATTCGCGAGAAAATGATCTACCTAAAGAATGGAGGGTGCCTCGTAATCTGTCCATTGGAAATGTGATAGGAGATGTTCAAAGAGGTGTTTCTACAAGAAGGTCTATGCATGATACATGTTTAATCTGCTGCATTTGTTTCCCAAGTTGAACCTAAATGTGTTGATGATGCTTTATTGGATGAAAACTGGATTTTGGCAATGCAAGATGAATCGAACCAATTTAAAAGGAATGAGGTTTGGGAACTAGTCCCTTGCACACCTAACATGAATATAATTGGCACAAAGTGGGTGTTTAAAAATAAATTGAATGATCAAGGAGTAATAACTAGAAACAAAGCTAGGCTTGTAGCTAAAGGGTATAACCAAGAGGAAGGAATAGATTATGAGGAAACATATGCTCCTGTTGCTAGGTTAGAAGCGGTTAGGTTATTACTTGCTTTCTCATGCATGATTGGATTCAAACTGCATCAAATGGATGTGAAAAGTGCATTTTTGAATGGATATATAAATGAAGAAATCTATGTTTCACAACCATCTGGATTTGTTGATCACAAATTGCCTAACCATGTATATAAGCTCAAAAGGCTCTTTATGGACTCAAGCAAGCTCCAAGACAATGGTATGAAAGGTTAAGTAACTTCCTTATCTCTCAAAACTATGAAAGGGGCCAAGTTGATAAAACTTTGTTCATTAGAAAGTCTTTGGACAGCATTATACTTGGTGCGAGGTTTATGTGGATGATATTATCTTTGGATCCACTAATGAGAAGCTTTGTGAAGAATTTGTTGCAGCTATGCAGGGGGAGTTTGAAATGTCAATGATGGGTGATCTAAACTTCTTCTTAGGCTTACAAGTCAAGCAATTACATCATGGAACATTCCTCAATCAGTCAAAATATTGCAAAGAGCTGTTAAAGAAATATGAGATGGACAGCTGCAAAGAATCAAGCACACCCATGGCTACCAGTAGCTATCTTGATGCGGATGAAAGTGGTAAACCTTTTGATTCCACTAAGTATAGAGGTTTGATTGGTTCACTATTATATCTAACTGCTAGTAGGCCTGATATAATGTTTAGTGTATGCATGTGTGCTAGGTTTCAATCTAATCCCAAAGAATCACATTTCGGGATTGCCAAAAGAATTTTGAAATATCTAAAAGGAACTATTAATGTTGGTTTGTGGTATCCTAAAGGTGCTTCTTTTAATCTAGTAGGCTATTCGGATGCGAGACTTTGCTTGGATGTAAACTTGATAGAAAAAGCACTAGTGGAACTTGTCATCTACTAGGAAGTAGTCTAGTATCATGGCATAGCAAAAAGCAAGCTAGTGTGGCTTTGTCTCATCTTGAAGTCGAGTATGTTGCAGTTGGGAGCTGTTGTGCTCAAACTCTTTGGTTAAAACAGCAGCTTTTTGATTATGGTTTGAAACTAGATCACATTCCTATTAGGTGTGATAATACAAGTGCTATCAACTTAACAAAAAATCCTGTTTTGCACTCTAGAACGAAACATATAGAAATAAGGCACCATTTCATTAGGGATCATGTTCAAAAAGGTGATTGCATAATTGAATTTGTTGACTCTAATAACCAACTTGTCGATATATTTACCAAACCACTCCCAAAAGATAGGTTTTCCAATTAAGAAATGAGTTGGGTGTTCTTGATGTTTCAAATGTGATGTAATTCCTGTATATGATTCATTTCTAGCTGTTAATCATGCTTGTATTTGTGTGTTTGAATGCTTAAATCTGCATAATTCTTGATTAATTACAGTTAGATTTGCATATTGTATGTTATAAGTGTCATCTGCAATGTTATTCAGGATTTTAGCTAGTTGTTTCGGGCTTTTAATCAGTTGTTTTGCCTAATTTGGGGCTGCAGTGGATGTGCGAGTAATTTACGTCTCTGTTTTAGTCGGTTGATCTCGTCGATTTAGTCGGTTAAAATCGATTATCCGCATTAAACCGATGATCGGGATTTCTGTTTTAATCAGCTGTTTTTCATAAATCAATCGATCGAAATTGCTGTCGACATGCAAAATTTAAAATTTGTGCGAATTTGTTGTTATCTTGCATTGATTCATATTCAATTGGTGCATTTAAGTTGATTAAATGATAATTGAGCATTTAAACATGATAGATAAAGGCGATTCAAAGAATCTTGACTCGCTGTTTTGTCTTGTAGTGCCTTTGCTTTACTTTTTAACTGGTTTCTCTCTCCAAATACGTGTTGCATTAAACTAACTGAATTCTCTGGTCAAAACTGTGCCTACTGCATATCTCTGTCCAATATATTCCAACTGAATGCAATTGATTCCTTCTTTGACTGAACAAAGCACTAATTTCTTAATAAATTGAAAATCTGAAATGTTAAATACATGTGGGTAGCATTGTTACTTTAGCATTCACTTTACTCGCGCAAAAACTCTGCATATACTCTGTTTCAGTGCATTTCTTTTTCTGCAATGGCCTCCTCAAGCAACCCAAGGAAGAGATCAAAAAGGTTGGGTCATCCAAAGGTAAGGAACCGGAAATACCAGCAACTCATACTTATAGACATGGGTCTATAGAAGCTTGGTTTGAAGGTGATGAAGAGAGGATTGAGAAGTTTCAATCTCATATCGGTAGGAAGAGTCTGTAAACTCACCCAAAGTGCTTAGTTCTCGAGTGGTTGGAAGATGAAGGACTGATCGATATTATAGCTATGATTCAACATCGGGATCTGCAGAAATTTACGGAATTAAATGGGTTCATATACCCGGATTTGGTGAAAGTATTCTACACAAATCTCAAACATGATGGATCTGTTTTAACTTCCAAAGTGAAAGGAACAGAAATGGTTATAAACAATTGCATGCGGAAAAGAATTGGGGGCTTCAAAGCGATGGCATTGTGGTTAGCGAGGGCTTGTGTGGTTCATTGGAAGATTTTAACAAGGTGCAAACATACAGAGAGTGTTTGAGAAATTCTCAAGGTTACGTTCGTGGATTCCAAGTTGGTGGACTTACATTGATGACAAGGGTGCTTACATTTATCATCACATGGATGATCACTCCAAGGGCGGCAATCATGCTACAATGAATGAAGGTGATCTTCTTCTACTTTTTTCTAATGAAATCTGTAAGGATTAACTGGATTCATATCATCAAAGATCACATGATGAAGTCCAAAAGGTTGCCAGATTACCGTCTTCCATATCTTTGTGATTATCTCCAAATTCTTTGAGTATTTTGGTGTGGACATTAGAGGTGAACAGAAAATCAGTATAGGGAAAACCCACCAGCTGGACAATAGCTTTCTCTTTAAGTTTGGATTTACCAAAAGCAATGGACCTTGGACTGCTTGCACAAGATCTCGTCAACGAAGGGCAAAATTCTGCTGGAGCGTCTGCTGGTCTTTGGAGCTGCAGTCGATGAAGCTGGAAATTCGAAGCTGGTGCGGAAGGATACTCCATGGGAGATATTGTACCTTATGTTCCTCCAGGTTGACCAGTGGACCTCCACTTTCATTGTTTGAACAGGCGAGTGTTCCAAAGATTTGATGCCATCCAATCTCATCAACAATATCATCACAACTCTCTGCATTAATAGGTTTGGGCGCATTGATCAAAGTATTGAAGATTTACATGCCCAATTTGCGCAGATTAATATGGGTTCCTATGCTACTCCTGGTGGTGATAGTGAAGAAGATAATGGCTGATATCATTCGCTGAAGTTACGCTTTGCTGTCACTTGAATCTGCTTGTAGTTGGTTTCGACATGTTGTCCCTCATGCTATTGTTATTTTCCGTGTATCTCTTGTGCCTTTTAATTTCTATTAGTTTGTGTTCTTTGTTTGTGTTGTTAATTGGGTTAAATTCCCATGTATCTTGAACAATTTAAAATTTGCTTGCATATGCTATGTTATTTCTTTTCTCTGTGCTATTTGATGATTCCAAAGGGGAGAAATTGTTGAATGCATTTGAAGGCACGTGAAGAGCAAGTGAAAGATGAAAGGGGAGAATCTGAATCTGCTAAGGGGGAGAATCTGCTGCTGCTGATTTTTTTTCTGCTGCTGATTTTGTTTTCTCTGCTGCTATTTCTCTGATAAATTGTTTTACCACACTGTTCTGCTATTTCTGCTGCTGTTTTTTGTTTTGTACAGGACTCCTACATTCTTCAAAGACAATGAATGCATCAAGTGGTTGTCATCATCAAATAGGGGAGTTTGTTGGACTTGAAGACTTGGTTTCAAGTGGATTTGATGTCTCCAACCACCTTTAATGATGAAGATGTTGGTGCTTGAAGAATGAAGATTTTGTCTTAGGATTAGAGAGTCTTAGGTTGTGTGGTATGATGCATTTCAATCTATCTTGATCTTAGTCTTGGAGTTTAAAATGTTTTGAAATGTTTTAAAAGGTTTTAAAATGATTTCAAAGGTTTAAGCTGTTTTTAAGCTGGTTAAAAATCTGATTTCAACTAGTTAAAGCTGTTCTTCATTTTCAAAGCTTTGTATTTTGAAAATTTCAGTGATTGTTTTGAAATTTAAACCGGTTAAAATCCTGGTAGCTTTGTTTCGGGAAATTCAGTTTTCGGAATAGCTAGTTAAAACGAGATTTCAACTGATCTGTTTTCAAGTTTCGAGTAAAGCAGGTGCTCACTGGAAAATTGTTTTTAATGAAAACAACCCAGGCTAAAGCAGCGTTTTAACCGACTATTTCCTGAGAATCGGTTTTAACAGTTTTCTATATATATCTTGAAACTCAAAGAACTAATAGACGAAACCTTTTCTAAAAGACCCATTGAGCAAGAACGTTCCTAATACACTCTAAAACATTTTGCGAATCACTCCAAGACGATCAAGATTCATTTGAGTGCGAATCAAATCAAGAATTGCATGCTCTGTTTTTCTGTTCTTGCTTTGGTGCTCTGTTTCGTTTCGCATTGAATTTCCAGGTGAATTCAATCCAATTCTTTGTGTGTTTGTTAGTCTGTGTGTTTGTATCTTAATCAGGGTGATTAAGAGATCTTGTAATAGGGTTTTACAGGTGTTTAGAAGTCTTGTAGGGTTCAAGACTTGGTGCAGCTTTCTGGTTTCGGTTTTGCATGTAGTGTTCATGTAAAAACTGGTTTTTAGTGAATTGATTGAATTTGTTTGTTTAGGAAACTGGATGTAGCCTTTGTTGAAAGGTGAACCAGTATAAATCTGCTGTGTTGTTCTTCTTCCCTTGAACTCTTTACTTTCGGTAATTGAAGTTTAAATTGAAATTGAATTGGATATATGATCAATTGATAAAGAGCTTTTCAAGAACCTATAAAAACTGATTTAAATCTTCAATCCGAATCTGGTTTTTCATAATTGGGCATTGGGTTTCGAAAATCTTTGAAAGTTTAATTCACCCCCCCTCTTAAACTCAGCCATTTATTTCAACACTTAATCGATTATATTTTAAAACATTTTCACAAACACCACGTTTAATCGATTAATACACGAAACCTAATCGATTAAATACGTAAATTTTCGTAAAACGCTGAAATAACATCAAAAACAACAACAAACATCAATTAAGCAACATATTTATCACAAACAATTCCTAGATCTCTTCTAAGCTCATAAAATTTATCTCTAGGCAAAGGTTTGGTGAAGATATCAGCTAGTTGATGTTTGGTATCTATATATTCTATAATGCAATCTCCTTTAGCTATATGATCTCTAATGAAATGATGTCTAATTTCTATATGCTTGGTCTTAGAATGCATGATAGGGTTCCTAGTCAGGTTAATGGCACTAGTGTTATCACACTTAAGAGGGATATGATCTAGAAAGATATCAAAGTCTTCTAATTGCTGCTTCATCCACAGTATTTGAGCACAACAACTCCCTGCTGCTATATACTCAGCCTCCATGGTTGAAAGAGCAACACTAGCATGTTTCTTAGAATGCCATGAAACTAAGGAACATCCTAAAAGATGACATGTACCACTAGTACTCTTCCTATCTATTCTACAGCCACCATAATCTGAGTCTGAAAAACCTATGATACTAGGTGAGGCTCCTGAAGGGTACCATAAACCAAAGGATGTTGTTCCTCTAAGGTACTTAAGGATTCTCTTAACGGCTTTTAGGTGAGACTCTCTAGGGTTGGCTTGAAACCTAGCACAAACACACACACTTTGCATTATATCAGGTCTACTAGCAGTAAGATAAAGTAATGATCCGATCATACCTCGATACCGTGTTTGATCTACCGCCTTACCGTTTAAATCTTGATCTAGATAGCAAGATGTAGCCATGGGGGTTGAGGCTTCTTTCGAACTTTCCATCTCAAATTTCTTCAAGAGTTCCTTGCAATACTTTGTTTGACATATAAAAATACCTTTCTTCAATTGTTTGATTTGCAAGCCAAGAAAGAAATTTAGTTCTCCCATCATGGACATTTCAAACTCTCCCTGCATATTTCTAGCAAACTCTTGGCAAAGATCATCGTTAGTTGATCCAAAAAGAATATCATCAACATAAACTTGAACAATGAGAATATGTTTCTTTGATTTCTTAATAAAAAGAGTAGAATCAACTTTACCTCTTCTAAAACTATTTTCAAGTAAGAAATTACTTAACCTTTCATACCAAGATCTTGGGGCTTGTTTGAGTCCATATAAAGCTTTCTTCAACTTGTAGACATGATTAGGATTTTTGAAATCTTCAAAGCCTGGAGGTTGTTCTACATAGACTTCTTCCTTGATATATCCGTTTAGAAAAGCACTTTTTACATCCATTTGAAATAATTTGAATCCCATAATGGAGGCATATGCTAACAACAAGCGGATAGCTTCAAGTCTTGCTACTGGAGCATAGGTTTCATCATAATCTATGCCTTCTTCTTGTCTATAACCTTTTGCAACCAACCTTGCTTTGTTCTTTGTGATGTTTCCATCTTCATCAAGCTTATTTCTAAAGACCCATCTTGTACCTATGACCTGCATATTATTAGTCTTAGGAATTAAATCTCATACCTGATTTCTTTCAAACTGATTTAGCTCTTCTTGCATTGCAATACACCAATGTTCATCCGTCAATGCTTCTTCTACATTCTTCGGTTCAACCAATGAGGGCGATTTCATTTGAGTCCTTGTGATGAATTTTGCAAAGATCACTATCAAACGTTACCTTTAAACCTTTATCACAAAGTTGACTAACGCTTAGCAAATTGTGCTTCAATCCATCAACAAGAAGAACATCATGAATCTTTAGGGAGTCTCCAACCATTTCGCTACCAATGATTTTTCCCTTATTGTTGTCACCATAGGTTACAAAACCTTGTTCTTTCTTCTTGAAGCTTTTGAATTTGCTTTTATCACCAGTCATGTGCCTTGAACAACCACTATCAAGATACCATAGTGACTTTTTGGACTTGGGACCAACCTGCATCATAAGCAAAAATATTTAGGTCCCCTAAAGTCACTTATTAGGGTCCTCATGGGTTAGAAACAGATTTTCCTTTGGGAACCCATTTATATTTCCCATTAGGAACACTAAAACGTTTAATATTGCATCTATTTACCGAATGACCTTTATGCATACAATAAAAACATGTAGGAACATTTGTTTTTCTTGGTATGTACGCACTTTTATAAAACTTCTTTTTAGGTTCATTTGTTTTATTTTTGAAATAAGGAACTTCAAAAACCTTTTTCGTATTTGATGATTCTCCTTGAACAAAAACAATTTTGTTTGAATTATTTTTATTTTTGAAATTGTAACCAAGTCCTGCTTTTCCGTATAAACCTTTGTTGTCTTTCAAAACATTATTTAAATTATTATTACCCATTGTAATTTTTGAAAGAGACTTTTCAGGATAAGAAACTTTGTTTGCAAGAACGCTACAATTTTCACAAATAGGAATTTTTGTTTTGCATTTGCAAGGGATAAGCGATGTTTTCAAATCATCCTTTAAAACGGTTTTCTCTTGTTCCAAATCTGAAATTTTCTTTTCAAGACTTTTGTAGTCATTTTTTAATTTATTGTGAAAGAAAGTTAATTTTTCAGATTTTTCACATAATTCCAAAAACTCTTCAAGCAAATCATCATAATTATTTGGAAGGCCAGAATCACTCACCTTGCTACATGTGGATTCGGCATCATCATCATCATCCGCCATAAGACAGATATTTGCTTCTTCTTCTGACTCACTTGCACTAGAAGAACCTACGTCATTATCTTCCCACGCGATGTATGCCTTCTTTTTCTTTTTGTAAAAAGGCTTCTTGTATTTCTTTGCCTTTTCCTCATCCTTCTTGATGTTGGGGCAATCCGACTTCAAGTGTCCCCTTTTTCCACAACCATAGCATTTAAAATTATCAAGAGAATTTAGGTTTTCAGTTTTCTTACTTTTCTTGTAATTCCCTTTGTTCTTGTTCTTGATGAACTTTTTGTACTTTTCGACAAACAAGCTTATGTCACTGCATTCAAGATCATCATCTGTGTCGCTACTCTCATCTTTATGGGATTCCGCTTTAAGAGCAACACCTTTTCTTTTGACTTCTTCTTCTTCTCCTTTGAAGCGTCCAAGTTCCATTTCATGTTCTCTAAGCTTCCCGAAGAGAGTTGTCATGTTCATGTTTGACAGATTCTTTGATTCCGTGATAGCCGTCACTTTAGGTTGCCAAGTCCTGTCCAAAGATTTCAAAATTTTGACATTTAATTCTTCAGTATTGAATTTCTTACCTAACGCCTTGAGATGATTTACGATGTGAGTAAATCTCTTTTGTACGTCGCATATGGTTTCTCCTTTGCTCATACGGAACATTTCATATTCCTGAATCAAGGTGTTCTTCCTTGATCGTTTCAGTTTTTCCGTTCCTTCATGTGTGACTTCTAGAGTGTCCCACATCTCCTTTGCAGTAGTGCAATATGATAACCTGTAAAACTCATCAATGGTTAAGGCAGATGCTATCATGTTACATGCCCTTATGTCGCATTGATTCTGGTTGTATTCGTCCTTGCTCCAATTTGCTTTCTTCTTAGGTACCTGCAATGGTTAAGGCAGATGCTATCATGTTACACGCCCTTATGTCGCATTGATTCTGGTTGTATTCGTCCTTGCTCCAATTTGCTTTCTTCTTAGGTACCTGCGCTTCTTCAACAACAACCATAGGAATAAATGGACCATCTACAACAGCATCCCAAACGCCTTGATCATTAGATCTTAGAAAAATTTCCATCCTCTTTTTCCAAAAAGGATAGTTTTCACCTGTAAAAAGTGGTGGTCTATAGATAGATGCACCTTCAGCAAAAGTTTGGTTTTTGTCTGCCATAAGGATCTTGTTTTTGAATAACTTTCAAAAAACCAGCTCTGAGGCCAATTGTTAAATAAAGACGGCAGTGTAAAAACCAAGACGGGGGGGTGAATTGGGTTTTTAAAGAAATTTTCTCTTTCAAATAAATTTTCAGGTTTTGAAAAACTTTCAAAAACTTGGATGTGAATTTTTCCAATCCTTTGATTAACGCTGTTGGGATTAGCAATTGTTACAATGATCCACAATTAAAAGATAAAGAGAAAGACAAAGAACACAGAGATTTATACTGGTTCGGATTAAGCCAATCCTACGTCCAGTTCCCAACCACCACAAATCCGTGATGATTTTCCCCACTATCTTTAATTGAAATTACAAACACCAATTCATGCAATAACAAAAAAAGATAAACGGAAACACCTCCTCGGACACACTAAGGATGAAACACCTCCCAGACACATCGAGGATGAAACCCACCTCTCTTGACACACAAGAGATGAAACACCTCCCTTAGAACAGATCCAAGGGATGAATTTTCCCTTACGTAAAAACAGTAAAAGAATACACCGAAATGTGCTGGATAGAAAGCTTAAGCACAATGATCACCACTTCCAAAGACTTGATCAAACCGAAGAGAGCGGAAAGCGGCTTTGAAAAAGCTAAGGCGCAGAAACACTTTGAATATTTTGTGTTTGTTCAGATGTATTAAACCTAAGACATTCTCTTTCATTTTATAATTCGAAAATGCTCCAAAGTTTCCATTCTTAGGTTGATTTAAAATTAATTTCGCAAAAACGACTCATTTAATCGATTATATTAAAAGCTTAATTGATTATATCATGTTTAAAAACTGGAAAACAAATATCGTCTGATTTAATCGACTAGATTAAGGCCATAATCGATTATATTAACCCAGAATCAATATAATTGATTATCAAAGACACTTAATCGATTATTTTGCTCGTTAAACATTTTTAATTCAAATTTTAAGTTAAATAATCAATTATCTACGTATGGTAATCGATTAAAAGCGTAGAAAAACGTTTTTGCGAGAAAACACCTTGCTCTCTTGTTTGGGAAGGTCTTGAATGGGATTTATGACTTACTCTTTTTATCCAACACCCAAAACAGAACCTTCTACCTTTGATCCTTCAGCTCTTGAGAAAATCTTCATCAATCTTCTCTCTTGAAAGCTTTGAATGCTCTTTATGCCTATCCTTTCTTATCAAGCAACCTTCCTTTGTGAGATAGCACAAGTCTTTAATGTTGATTGAAACTTCCTAAAAATTTCATCATCAAAACTGTAGGTCTCCATAAAACTCCGGACTTGAAATATGCCAACAAAAAGAACTCAATTTTTTGTAATTTCGAAATTTATATTTTATTTTGGATCCCTACTTTTGTTTTACAAAAAGAACTCAATTTTTAGTAATTTGGATATTTATATTTTATTCTCGATATGTACTTTGGTTTTATGCAAAAGAACACAATTTTTTGTAATATCGAAATTAATATTTTATTTTCGATCCCTACTTTTGTTTTACAAAAAGAACTCAATTTTTAGTAATTTTGATATTTATATTTTATTCTCGATATGTACTTTGGATTTATGCAAAAGAACTCAATTTTTTGTAATTTCGGAATTTATATTTTATTTTGGATCCCTACTTTTGTTTTACAAAAAGAACTCAATTTTTTGTAATTTGGATATTTATATTTTATTTTCGATCCGTACTTTTGTTTTACCAAAAAAATTCAATTTTTAATAACTTCAAAATTGATATATTATTTTTCATCCGTAGTTCTGTTTTACAAAAAAGAAACTCAATTTTTCATAATTTTGAAATTTATATTTTATTCTCGATACGCACTTTTGTTTTATGCAAAAGAACTCAAATTTTTGTAATTTCGAAATTGATATTTTATTTTGGATCCCTACTTTTGTTTTACAAAAAAAACTCAATTTTTAGTAATATGGATATTTATACTTTATTCTCGATATGTACTTTGGTTTTATCCAAAAGAACTCAATTTTTTTTAATTTTGAAATTGATATTTTATTTTGGATCCCTAATTTGGTTTTACAAAAAGAACTCAATTTTTAGTAATTTTGATATTTATATTTTATTCTTGATATGTACTTTGGTTTTATACAAAAGAACTCAATTTTTTGTAATTTCAAAATTGATATTGAATTTTGGATCCCTACTTTTCTTTTACAAAAAGAACTCAATTTTTAGTAATTTGGATATTTATATTTTATTCTCGATATGTACTTTGGTATTATGCAAAAGAACTCAATTTTTTGTAATTTCGAAATTGATATTTTATTTTGGATCCCTACTTTTGTTTTACAAAAAGAACTCAATTTTTAGTAATTTGGATATTTATATTTTATTCTCGATTGTACTTTGGTTTTATGCAACAGAACTCAATATTTTGTAATTTCGAAATTGATATTGTATTTTGGATCCCTACTTTTGTTTTACAAAAAGAACTCAATTTTTAGTAATTTGGATATTTGTATTTTATTTTCGATCCGTACTTTTGTTTTCCAAAAAAAATTCACTTTTTAATAATTTCAAAATTAATATATCATTTTTCATCCGTAGTTTTGTTTTACAAAAAAGAAACTTAATTATTCATAATTTTGAAATTTATATTTCATTCTCGATACGTACTGTTGTTTTATGCAAAAGAACTCAATTTTTTGTAATTTCGAAATTGATATTTTATTGTGGATCCCTACTTTTGTTTTACAAAAAGAACTCAATTTTTAGTAATTTGGATATTTATATTTTCTTCTCGATATGTACTTTGGTTTTATGCAAAACAACTCAATTTTTTGTAATTTTGAAATTTATATTTTATTTTCGATCCGTACTTTTGTTTTACAAAAAGAACTCAATTTTTAATAATTTGGATATTTATATTTTATTCTCGATATGTACTTTGGTTTTATGCGAAAGAACTCAATTTTTAGTAATTTGGATATTTATATTTTATTCTTGTTATGTACTTTGGTTTTATACAAAAGAACTAAATTTTTTGAAGTTTTGAAATTGTTATTTTATTTTGGATCCCTACTTTTGTTTTACAAAAAGAACTCAATTTTTAGTAATTTGGATATTTATATTTTATTCTCGATATGTACTTTGGTTTTATGCAAAAGAACTCAATTTTTTGTAATTTCGAAATTGATATTTTATTTTGGATCCCTACTTTTGTTTTAGAAAAAGCACTCAATTTTTAAAAATTTTGATATTTATATTTTATTCTCGATATGTACTTTGGTTTTATGCAAAAGAACTCTATTTTTTGTAATTTCGAAATTTCTATTTTATTTTGGATCCCTACTTTTGTTTTACAAAAAGAACTCAATTTTTTGGAATTTGGATATTTATATTTTACTTTCGATCAGTACTTTTGTTTTACAAAAAAAATTCACTTTTTAATAATTTCAAAATTGATATATTATTTTTCATCCGTAGTTTTGTTTTCCAAAAAAGAAACTCAATTTTTCATAATTTTGAAATTTATATTTTATTCTCAATACGTATTTTTATTTTATGCAAAAGAACTCAATTTTTGGTAATTTCGAAATTGATATTTTATTTTGAATCCCTACTTTTGTTTTACAAAAACAACTCAATTTTTAGTAATTTGGATATTTATATTTTATTCTCGATATGTACTTTGGTTTTATGCAAAAGAACTCAATTTTTTGTAATTTCGAAATTTGTATTTTATTTTTTATCCGTACTTTTGTTTTACAAAAACAACTCAATTTTTAGTAATTTGGATATTTATATTTTATTCTCGATATGTACTTTGGTTTAATATAAAAGAACTCAATTTTTTGTAGTTTCGAAATTGATATTGTATTTTCGATCCCTACTTTTGTTTTACAAAAACAACTCAATTTTTTGTAATTTTGATATTTATATTTTATTCTCGATATGTACTTTGGTTTTATGCAAAAGAACTCAATTTTTTGTAATTTCGAAATTGATATTTTATTTTGGATCCCTACTTTTCTTTTACAAAAAGAACTCAATTTTTAGTAATTTGGATATTTATATCTTATTCTCGATATGTACTTTGCTTTTATGCAAAAAAACTCAATTTTTTGTAATTTCGAAATTTATATTTTATTTTGGATCCCTACTTTTTTTTTACAAAAAGAACTCAATTTTTAGTCATTTGGATATTTATATTTTATTCTCGAGATGTACTTTGGATTTACGCAAAAGAACTCAATTTTTTGTAATTATTAAATTGATATCTTATTTTGGATCCCTACTTTTGTTTTACAAAAAGAACTCAATTTTTAGTATTTTGGATATTTATATTTTATTCTCGATATGTACTTTGGTTTTATGCAAAAGAACTCAAGTTTTTGTAATTCCAAAATTGATATATTATTTTTCATCCGTAGTTTTGGTTTACAAAAAAGAAACTCAATTTTTCATAATTTTGAAATTTATATTTTATTTTCGATACGTACTTTTGTTTTATGCAAAAGAACTCAATTTTTTGTAATTTCGAAATTGATATTTTATTTTGGATCCGTACTTTTGTTTTAACTAAAAAACTCAATTTTTAGTAATTTGGATATTTATATTTTATTCTCGATATGTACTATTGTTTTATGCAAAAGATCTAAATTTTTTGTAATTTCGAAATTGATATTTTATTTTGGATCCCTACTTTTGTTTAACAAAAAAAACTCAATTTTTAGTAATTTCGAAATTGATATTTTATTTTGGATCCCTACTTTTGTTTTACAAAAAGAACTCAATTTTTAATAATTTGGATATTTATATTTTATACTCGATATGTACTTTGGTTTTACGCAAAAGAACTCAATTTTTAGTAATTTGGATATTTATATTTTATTCTCGTTATGTACTTTGGTTTTATACAAAAGAACTCAACTTTTTGTAATTTCGAAATTGTTATTTTATTTTGGATCCGTACTTTTGTTTTACAAAAAGAACTCAATTTTTAGTAATTTGGATATTTATATTTTATTCCCGATACGTACTTTTGTTTTATGCAAAAGAACTCAATTTTTTGTAATTTCGAAACTGATGTTTTATTTTGGATCCCTACTTTTGTTTTACAAAAAGAACTCAATTTTTAGTAATTTGGATATTTATATTTTACTTTGGATCCGTACTTTTGTTTCACAAATAGAATTCAATTTTTAATAATTTCAAAATTGATATATTATTTTTCATCCGTAGTTTTGTTTTACAAAAAGAAACTCAATTTTTAGTAATTTTGAAATTTATATTTTATTCCCGATACGTACTTTTGTTTTATGCAAAAGAACTCAAGTTTTTGTAATTTCGAAATTGATATTTTATTTTGGATCCCTACTTTTGTTTTTACAAAAAGAACTCAATTTTTAGTAATTTCGATATTTATATTTTATTTTCGATCCGTACTTTTGTTTCACAAATAGAATTCAATTTTTAATAATTTCAAAATTGATATATTCTTTTTCATCCGTAGTTTTTTTTTACAAAAAAGAAACTTAATTTTTCATAATTTTGAAATTTCTATTTTATTCCCCGATACGTACTTTTGTTTTATGCAAAAGAACTCAATTTTTTGTAATTTCGAAATTGATATTTTATTTTGGATCCCTACTTTTGTTTTACAAAAAGAACTCAATTTTTAGTAATTTGGATATAGATATTTTATTTTCGATCCCTACTTTTGTGTCACAAATAGAATTCAATTTTTAATAATTTCGAAATTGATATATTATTTTTCATCCGTAGTTTGCTTTTACAAAAAAGAAACTCAATTTTTCATAATTTTGAAATTTATATTTTATTCTCGATACGTACTTTTGTTTTATGCAAAAGAACTCAATTTTTGTAATTTCGAAATTGATATTTTATTTTGGATCCCTACTTTTGTTTTACAAAAAGAACTCAATTTTTAGTAATTTGGATATTTATATTTTATTCTCGATATGTACTTTGGTTTTATGCAAAAGAACTCAATTTTTTGTAATTTCGAAATTGATATTTTATTTTGGATCCATACTTTTGTTTTACAAAAAGAACTCAATTTTTAGTAATTTGGATATTTATTTTTTATTCTCGATATGTACTTTTGTTTTATGCAAAAGAACTCAATTTTTTGTAATTTCGAAATTGATATTTTATTTTGGATCCCTACTTTTGTTTTGCAAAAAGAACTCAATTTTTAGTAATTTGGATATTTATATTTTATTCTCGATATGTACTTTTGTTTTATGCAAAAGAACTAAATGTTTTTTAATTTCGAAATTGATATTTTATTTTGGATCCCTACTTTTGTTTTACAAAAAGAACTCAATTTTTAGTAATTTGGATATATATATTTTATTTTCGATCCCTACTTTTGTGTCACAAATAGAATTCAATTTTTAATAATTTCGAAATTGATATATTATTTTTCATCCGTAGTTTTGTTTTACAAAAAAGAACCTCAATTTTTCATAATTTTGAAATTTATATTTTATTCTCGATACGTACTTTTGTTTTATGCAAAAGAACTAAATTTTTTGTAATTTCGATATTGATATTTTGTTTTGGATCCCTACTTTTGTTTTACAAAAAGAACTCAATTTTTAGTAATTTGGATATTTATATTTTATTCTCGATATGTACTTTGGTTTTATGCAAAAGAACTCAATTTTTTGTAATTTCGAAATTGATATTTTATTTTGGATCGCTACTTTTGTCTTGCAAAAAGTACTCTATTTTTAGTAATTTGGATATTTATATTTTATTTTCGATCCCTACTTTTGTGTCACAAATAGAATTCAATTTTTAATAATTTCGAAATTGACATATTATTTTTCATCCGTAGTTTTGTTTTACAAAAAAGAAACTCAATTTTTCATAATTTTGAAATTTATATTTTATTCTCGATACGTACATTTGTTTTATGCAAAAGAACTCAATTTTTTGTAATTTCGAAATTGATATTTTATTTTGGATCCCTACTTTTGTTTTACAAAAAAAACTCAATTTTTAGTAATTTGGATATTTATATTTTATTCTCGATATGTACTATTGTTTTATGCAAAAGATCTAAATTTTTTGTAATTTCGAAATTGATATTTTATTTTGGATCCCTACTTTTGTTTTACAAAAAAAACTCAATTTTTAGTAATTTGGATATTTATATTTTATTCTCGATATGTACTTTTGTTTTATGCAAAAGAACTAAATTTTTTGTAATTTCGAAATTGATATTTTATTTTGGATCCCTACTTTTGTTTTGCAAAAAGAACTCAATTTTTAGTAATTTGGATATTTATATTTTATTCTCGATATGTACTTTTGTTTTATGCAAAAGAACTAAATTTTTGTAATTTCGAAATTGATATTTTATTTTGGATCCCTACTTTTGTTTTACAAAAGAACTCAATTTTTAGTAATTTGGATATATATATTTTATTTTCGATCCCTACTTTTGCATCACAAATAGAATTCAATTTTTAATAATTTCGAAATTTATATATTATTTTTCATCCGTAGTTTTGTTTTACAAAAAAGAAACTCAATTTTTCATAATTTTGAAATTTATATTTTATTCTCTATACGTACTTTTGTTTTATGCAAAAGAACTCAATTTTTTGTAATTTCGAAATTGATATTCTGTTTTGGATCCCTACTTCTGTTTTACAAAAAGAACTCAATTTTTAGTAATTTGGATATTTATATTTTATTCTCGATATGTACTTTGGTTTTATGCAAAAGAACTCAATTTTTTGTAATTTCGAAATTGATATTTTATTTTGGATCCCTACTTTTGTTTTACAAAAAGAACTCAATTTTTAGTAATTTGGATATTTATATTTTATTTTCGATATGTACTTTTGTTTTATGCAGAAGAACTAAATTTTTTGTAATTTCGAAATTGATATTTTATTTTGGATCCCTACTTTTGTTTTACAAAAAGAACTCAATTTTTAGTAATTTGGATATATATATTTTATTTTCGATCCCTACTTTTGTGTCACAAATAGAATTCAATTTTTAATAATTTCGAAATTGATATATTATTTTTCATCCGTAGTTTTGTTTTACAAAAAGAAACTCAATTTTTCATAATTTTGAAATTTATATTTTATTCTCGATACGTACTTTTGTTTTATGCAAAAGAACTCAATTTTTTGTAATTTCGAAATTGATATTTTGTTTTGGATCCCTACTTTTGTTTTACAAAAAGAACTCAATTTTTAGTAATTTGGATATTTATATTTTATTCTCGATATGTACTTTGGTTTTATGCAAAAGAACTCAATTTTTTGTAATTTCGAAATTGATATTTTATTTTGGATCCCTACTTTTGTTTTACAAAAAGAACTCAATTTTTAGTAATTTGGATATAGATATTTTATTTTCGATCCCTACTTTTGTGTCACAAATAGAATTCAATTTTTAATAATTTCGAAATTGATATATTATTTTTCATCCGCAGTTTCGTTTTACAAAAAAGAAACTCAATTTTTCATAATTTTGAAATTTATATTTTATTCTCGATACGTACTTTTGTTTTATGCAAAAGAACTCAATTTTTTGTAATTTCGAAATTGATATTTTATTTTGGATCCCTACTTTTGTTTTACAAAAGAACTCAATTTTTAGTAATTTGGATATTTATATTTTATTCTCGATATGTACTTTGGTTTTATGCAAAAGAACTCAATTTTTTGTAATTTCGAAATTGATATTTTATTTTGGATCCATACTTTTGTTTTACAAAAAGAACTCAATTTTTAGTAATTTGGATATTTATTTTTTATTCTCGATATGTACTTTTGTTTTATGCAAAAGAACTAAATTTTTTGTAATTTCGAAATTGATATTTTATTTTGGATCCCTACTTTTGTTTTGCAAAAAGAACTCAATTTTTAGTAATTTGGATATTTATATTTTATTCTCGATATGTACTTTTGTTTTATGCAAAAGAACTAAATGTTTTTTAATTTCGAAATTGATATTTTATTTTGGATCCCTACTTTTGTTTTACAAAAGAACTCAATTTTTAGTAATTTGGATATATATATTTTATTTTCGATCCCTACTTTTGTGTCACAAATAGAATTCAATTTTTAATAATTTCGAAATTGATATATTATTTTTCATCCGTAGTTTTGTTTTACAAAAAAGAACCTCAATTTTTCATAATTTTGAAATTTATATTTTATTCTCGATACGTACTTTTGTTTTATGCAAAAGAACTAAATTTTTTGTAATTTCGATATTGATATTTTGTTTTGGATCCCTACTTTTGTTTTACAAAAAGAACTCAATTTTTAGTAATTTGGATATTTATATTTTATTCTCGATATGTACTTTGGTTTTATGCAAAAGAACTCAATTTTTTGTAATTTCGAAATTGATATTTTATTTTGGATCGCTACTTTTGTCTTGCAAAAAGTACTCTATTTTTAGTAATTTGGATATTTATATTTTATTTTCGATCCCTACTTTTGTGTCACAAATAGAATTCAATTTTTAATAATTTCGAAATTGACATATTATTTTTCATCCGTAGTTTTGTTTTACAAAAAAGAAACTCAATTTTTCATAATTTTGAAATTTATATTTTATTCTCGATACGTACTTTTGTTTTATGCAAAAGAACTCAATTTTTTGTAATTTCGAAATTGATATTTTATTTTGGATCCCTACTTTTGTTTTACAAAAAAAACTCAATTTTTAGTAATTTGGATATTTATATTTTATTCTCGATATGTACTATTGTTTTATGCAAAAGATCTAAATTTTTTGTAATTTCGAAATTGATATTTTATTTTGGATCCCTACTTTTGTTTTACAAAAAAAACTCAATTTTTAGTAATTTGGATATTTATATTTTATTCTCGATATGTACTTTTGTTTTATGCAAAAGAACTCAATTTTTTGTAATTTCGAAATTTATATTTTATTTTGGATCCCTACTTTTGTTTTGCAAAAGAACTCAATTTTTAGTAATTTGGATATTTATATTTTATTCTCGATATGTACTTTTGTTTTATGCAAAAGAACTAAATTTTTGTAATTTCGAAATTGATATTTTATTTTGGATCCCTACTTTTGTTTTACAAAAGAACTCAATTTTTAGTAATTTGGATATATATATTTTATTTTCGATCCCTACTTTTGCATCACAAATAGAATTCAATTTTTAATAATTTCGAAATTTATATATTATTTTTCATCCGTAGTTTTGTTTTACAAAAAGAAACTCAATTTTTCATAATTTTGAAATTTATATTTTATTCTCTATACGTACTTTTGTTTTATGCAAAAGAACTCAATTTTTGTAATTTCGAAATTGATATTCTGCTTTGGATCCCTACTTGCTTTTACAAAAGAACTCAATTTTTAGTAATTTGGATATTTATATTTTATTCTCGATATGTACTTTGGTTTTATGCAAAAGAACTCAATTTTTTGTAATTTCGAAATTGATATTTTATTTTGGATCCCTACTTTTGTTTTACAAAAAGAACTCAATTTTTAGTAATTTGGATATTTATATTTTATTTTCGATATGTACTTTTGTTTTATGCGTAAGAACTAAATTTTTGTAATTTCGAAATTGATATTTTATTTTGGATCCCTACTTTTGTTTTACAAAAGAACTCAATTTTTAGTAATTTGGATATATATATTTTATTTTCGATCCCTACTTTTGTGTCACAAATAGAATTCAATTTTTAATAATTTCGAAATTGATATATTATTTTTCATCCGTAGTTTTGTTTTACAAAAAGAAACTCAATTTTTCATAATTTTGAAATTTATATTTTATTCTCGATACGTACTTTTGTTTTATGCAAAAGAACTCAATTTTTTGTAATTTCGAAATTGATATTTTGTTTTGGATCCCTACTTTTGTTTTACAAAAAGAACTCAATTTTTAGTAATTTGGATATTTATATTTTATTCTCGATATGTACTTTGGTTTTATGCAAAAGAACTCAATTTTTTGTAATTTCGAAATTGATATTTTATTTTGGGTCCCTACTTTTGTTTTACAAAAAGAACTCAATTTTTAGTAATTTGGATATTTATTTTTTATTCTCGATATGTACTTTTGTTTTATGCAAAAGAACTAAATTTTTTGTAATTTCGAAATTGATACTTTATTTTGGATCCCTACTTTTGTTTTGCAAAAAGAACTCAATTTTTAGTAATTTGGATATTTATATTTTATTCTCGATATGTACTTTTGTTTTATGCAAAAGAACTAAATTTTTTGTAATTTCGAAATTGGTATTTTATTTTGGATCCCTACTTTTCTTTTACAAAAAGAACTCAATTTTTAGTAATTTGGATATATATATTTTATTTTCGATCCCTACTTTTGCATCACAAATAGAATTCAATTTTTAATAATTTCGAAATTGATATATTATTTTTCATCCGTAGTTTTGTTTTACAAAAAAGAAACTCAATTTTTCATAATTTTGAAATTTATATTTTATTCTCTATACGTACTTTTGTTTTATGCAAAAGAACTCAATTTTTGTAATTTCGAAATTGATATTTTATTTTGGATCCCTACTGCTTTTTACAAAAGAACTCAATTTTTAGTAATTTGGATATTTATATTTTATTCTCGATATGTACTTTGGTTTTATGCAAAAGAACTCAATTTTTTGTAATTTTGAAATTGATATTTTATTTTGGATCCCTACTTTTGTTTCACAAAAAGAACTCAATTTTTAGTAATTTGGATATGTGTATTTTATTCTCGATATGTACTTTGGTTTTATGCAAAAGAACTCAATTTTTTGTAATTTCGAAATTGATATTTTATTTTGGATCCCTACTTTTGTTTTACAAAAAGAACTCAATTTTTAGTAATTTGGATATTTATATTTTATTCTCGATATGTACTTTGGTTTTATGCAAAAGAACTCAATTTTTTGTAATTTCGAAATTGATATTTTATTTTGGATCCCTACTTTTGTTTTACAAAAGAACTCAATTTTTAGTAATTTGGATATTTATATTTTATTTTCGATATGTACTTTTGTTTTATGCGTAAGAACTAAATTTTTTGTAATTTCGAAATTGATATTTTATTTTGGATCCCTACTTTTGTTTTACAAAAAGAACTCAATTTTTAGTAATTTGGATATATATATTTTATTTTCGATCCCTACTTTTGTGTCACAAATAGAATTCAATTTTTAATAATTTCGAAATTGATATATTATTTTTCATCCGTAGTTTTGTTTTACAAAAAGAAACTCAATTTTTCATAATTTTGAAATTTATATTTTATTCTCGATACGTACTTTTGTTTTATGCAAAAGAACTCAATTTTTGTAATTTCGAAATTGATATTTTGTTTTGGATCCCTACTTTTGTTTTACAAAAAGAACTCAATTTTTAGTAATTTGGATATTTATATTTTATTCTCGATATGTACTTTGGTTTTATGCAAAAGAACTCAATTTTTTGTAATTTCGAAATTGATATTTTATTTTGGATCCCTACTTTTGTTTTACAAAAGAACTCAATTTTTAGTAATTTGGATATTTATATTTTATTCTTGATATGTACTTTTGTTTTATGCAAAAGAACTAAATTTTTGTAATTTCGAAATTGATATTTTATTTTGGATCCCTACTTTTGTTTTGCAAAAGAACTCAATTTTTAGTAATTTGGATATTTATATTTTATTCTCGATATGTACTTTTGTTTTATGCAAAAGAACTAAATTTTTCGTAATTTCGAAATTGATATTTTATTTTGGATCCCTACTTTTGTTTTACAAAAAGAACTCAATTTTTAGTAATTTGGATATTTATATTTTATTCTCGATATGTACTTTTTTTTTATGCAAAAGAACTAAATTTTTTGTACTTTCGAACTTGATATTTTATTTTGGATCCCTACTTTTGTTTTGCAAAAGAACTCAAATTTTAGTAATTTGGATATTTATATTTTATCCTCGATATGTACTTTTGTTTTATGCAAAAGAACTAAATTTTTGTAATTTCGAAATTGATATTTTATTTTTGATCCCTACTTTTGTTTTACAAAAAAACTCAACTTTTAGTAATTTGGATATTTATATTTTATTCTCGATATGTACTTTTGTTTTATGCAAAAGAACTAAATTTTTGTAATTTCGAAATTGATATTTTATTTTGGATCCCTACTTTTGTTTTACAAAAAGAACTCAATTTTTAGTAATTTGGATATTTATATTTTATTTTCGATATGTACTTTTCTTTTATGCGGAAGAACTAAATTTTTGTAATTTCGAAATTGATATTTTATTTTGGATCCCTACTTTTGTTTTACAAAAGAACTCAATTTTTAGTAATTTGGATATATATATTTTATTTTCGATCCCTACTTTTGTGTCACAAATAGAATTCAATTTTTAATAATTTCGAAATTGATATATTATTTTTCATCCGTAGTTTTGTTTTACAAAAAGAAACTCAATTTTTCATAATTTTGAAATTTATATTTTATTCTCGATACGTACTTTTGTTTTATGCAAAAGAACTCAATTTTTGTAATTTCGAAATTGATATTTTGTTTTGGATCCCTACTTTTGTTTTACAAAAAGAACTCAATTTTTAGTAATTTGGATATATATATTTTATTTTCGATCCCCACTTTTGTGTCACAAATAGAATTCAATTTTTAATAATTTCGAAATTGATATATTATTTTTCATCCGTAGTTTTGTTTTACAAAAAGAAACTCAATTTTTCATAATTTTTAAATTTATATTTTATTCTCGATACGTACTTTTGTTTTATGCAAAAGAATTCAATTTTTGTAATTTCGAAATTGATATTTTATTTTGGATCCCTACTTTTGTTTTACAAAAAGAACTCAATTTTTAGTAATTTGGATATATATATTTTATTTTCGATCCCTACTTTTGTGTGACATATAGAATTCAATTTTTAATAATTTCGAAATTGATATATTATTTTTCATCCGTAGTTTTTTTACAAAAAGAAACTCAATTTTTCATAATTTTGAAATTTATATTTTATTCTCGATACGTACTTTTGTTTTATGCAAAAGAACTCAATTTTTGTAATTTCGAAATTGATATTTTATTTTGGATCCCTACTTTTGTTTCACAAAAGAACTCAATTTTTAGTAATTTGGATATGTATATTTTATTCTCGATATGTACTTTGGTTTTATGCAAAAGAACTCAATTTTTTGTAATTTCGAAATTGATATTTTATTTTGGGTCCCTACTTTTGTTTTACAAAAAGAACTCAATTTTTAGTAATTTGGATATTTATTTTTTATTCTCGATATGTACTTTTGTTTTATGCAAAAGAACTAAATTTTTGTAATTTCGAAATTGATACTTTATTTTGGATCCCTACTTTTGTTTTGCAAAAGAACTCAATTTTTAGTAATTTGGATATTTATATTTTATTCTCGATATGTACTTTTGTTTTATGCAAAAGAACTAAATTTTTGTAATTTCGAAATTGATATTTTATTTTGGATCCCTACTTTTCTTTTACAAAAGAACTCAATTTTTAGTAATTTGGATATATATATTTTATTTTCGATCCCTACTTTTGCATCACAAATAGAATTCAATTTTTAATAATTTCGAAATTGATATATTATTTTTCATCCGTAGTTTTGTTTTACAAAAAGAAACTCAATTTTTCATAATTTTGAAATTTATATTTTATTCTCTATACGTACTTTTGTTTTATGCAAAAGAACTCAATTTTTGTAATTTCAAAATTGATATTTTATTTTGGATCCCTACTTGCTTTTACAAAAAGAACTCAATTTTTAGTAATTTGGATATTTATATTTTATTCTCGATATGTACTTTGGTTTTATGCAAAAGAACTCAATTTTTGTAATTTCGAAATTGATATTTTATTTTGGATCCCTACTTTTGTTTCACAAAAGAACTCAATTTTTAGTAATTTGGATATGTATATTTTATTCTCGATATGTACTTTGGTTTTATGCAAAAGAACTCAATTTTTGTAATTTCGAAATTGATATTTTATTTTGGATCCCTACTTTTGTTTTACAAAAAGAACTCAATTTTTAGTAATTTGGATATTTATATTTTATTCTCGATATGTACTTTGGTTTTATGCAAAAGAACTCAATTTTTGTAATTTCGAAATTGATATTTTATTTTGGATCCCTACTTTTGTTTTACAAAAAGAACTCAATTTTTAGTAATTTGGATATTTATATTTTATTTTCGATATGTACTTTTGTTTTATGCGGAAGAACTAAATTTTTGTAATTTCGAAATTGATATTTTATTTTGGATCCCTACTTTTGTTTTACAAAAAGAACTCAATTTTTAGTAATTTGGATATATATATTTTATTTTCGATCCCTACTTTTGTGTCACAAATAGAATTCAATTTTTAATAATTTCGAAATTGATATATTATTTTTCATCCGTAGTTTTGTTTTACAAAAAGAAACTCAATTTTTCATAATTTTGAAATTTATATTTTATTCTCGATACGTACTTTTGTTTTATGCAAAAGAACTCAATTTTTGTAATTTCGAAATTGATATTTTATTTTGGATCCCTACTTTTGTTTCACAAAAAGAACTCAATTTTTAGTAATTTGGATATGTATATTTTATTCTCGATATGTACTTTGGTTTTATGCAAAAGAACTCAATTTTTTGTAATTTCGAAATTGATATTTTATTTTGGGTCCCTACTTTTGTTTTACAAAAAGAACTCAATTTTTAGTAATTTGGATATTTATTTTTTATTCTCGATATGTACTTTTGTTTTATGCAAAAGAACTAAATTTTTTGTAATTTCGAAATTGATACTTTATTTTGGATCCCTACTTTTGTTTTACAAAAAGAACTCAATTTTTAGTAATTTGGATATTTATATTTTATTCTCGATATGTACTTTTGTTTTATGCAAAAGAACTAAATTTTTTGTAATTTCGAAATTGATACTTTATTTTGGATCCCTACTTTTGTTTTGCAAAAAGAACTCAATTTTTAGTAATTTGGATATTTATATTTTATTCTCGATATGTACTTTTGTTTTATGCAAAAGAACTAAATTTTTGTAATTTCGAAATTGATATTTTATTTTGGATCCCTACTTTTCTTTTACAAAAAGAACTCAATTTTTAGTAATTTGGATATATATATTTTATTTTCGATCCCTACTTTTGCATCACAAATAGAATTCAATTTTTAATAATTTCGAAATTGATATATTATTTTTCATCCGTAGTTTTGTTTTACAAAAAAGAAACTCAATTTTTCATAATTTTGAAATTTATATTTTATTCTCGATACGTACTTTTGTTTTATGCAAAAGAACTCAATTTTTTGTAATTTCGAAATTGATATTTTATTTTGGATCCCTACTTTTGTTTTACAAAAAGAACTCAATTTTTAGTAATTTGGATATTTATATTTTATTCTCGATATGTACTTTGGTTTTATGCAAAAGAACTCAATTTTTTGTAATTTCGAAATTGATATTTTATTTTGGATCCCTACTTTTGTTTCACAAAAAGAACTCAATTTTTAGTAATTTGGATATGTATATTTTATTCTCGATATGTACTTTGGTTTTATGCAAAAGAACTCAATTTTTTGTAATTTCGAAATTGATATTTTATTTTGGATCCCTACTTTTGTTTTACAAAAGAACTCAATTTTTAGTAATTTGGATATTTATATTTTATTCTCGATATGTACTTTGGTTTTATGCAAAAGAACTCAATTTTTTGTAATTTCGAAATTGATATTTTATTTTGGATCCCTACTTTTGTTTTACAAAAAGAACTCAATTTTTAGTAATTTGGATATTTATATTTTATTTTCGATATGTACTTTTGTTTTATGCAGAAGAACTAAATTTTTTGTAATTTCGAAATTGATATTTTATTTTGGATCCCTACTTTTGTTTTACAAAAAGAACTCAATTTTTAGTAATTTGGATATATATATTTTATTTTCGATCCCTACTTTTGTGTCACAAATAGAATTCAATTTTTAATAATTTCGAAATTGATATATTATTTTTCATCCGTAGTTTTGTTTTACAAAAAGAAACTCAATTTTTCATAATTTTGAAATTTATATTTTATTCTCGATCACGTACTTTTGTTTTATGCAAAAGAACTCAATTTTTGTAATTTCGAAATTGATATTTTGTTTTGGATCCCTACTTTTGTTTTACAAAAGAACTCAATTTTTAGTAATTTGGATATTTATATTTTATTCTCGATATGTACTTTGGTTTTATGCAAAAGAACTCAATTTTTGTAATTTCGAAATTGATATTTTATTTTGGATCCCTACTTTTGTTTTACAAAAGAACTCAATTTTAGTAATTTGGATATTTATATTTTATTCTTGATATGTACTTTTGTTTTATGCAAAAGAACTAAATTTTTGTAATTTCGAAATTGATATTTTATTTTGGATCCCTACTTTTGTTTTGCAAAAAGAACTCAATTTTTAGTAATTTGGATATTTATATTTTATTCTCGATATGTACTTTTGTTTTATGCAAAAGAACTAAATTTTTCGTAATTTCGAAATTGATATTTTATTTTGGATCCCTACTTTTGTTTTACAAAAAGAACTCAATTTTTAGTAATTTGGATATTTATATTTTATTCTCGATATGTACTTTTTTTTTATGCAAAAGAACTAAATTTTTTGTACTTTCGAACTTGATATTTTATTTTGGATCCCTACTTTTGTTTTGCAAAAAGAACTCAAATTTTAGTAATTTGGATATTTATATTTTATCCTCGATATGTACTTTTGTTTTATGCAAAAGAACTAAATTTTTTGTAATTTCGAAATTGATATTTTATTTTTGATCCCTACTTTTGTTTTACAAAAAAAACTCAACTTTTAGTAATTTGGATATTTATATTTTATTCTCGATATGTACTTTTGTTTTATGCAAAAGAACTAAATTTTTGTAATTTCGAAATTGATATTTTATTTTGGATCCCTACTTTTGTTTTACAAAAGAACTCAATTTTTAGTAATTTGGATATTTATATTTTATTTTCGATATGTACTTTTCTTTAATGCGAAAGAACTAAATTTTTTGTAATTTCGAAATTGATATTTTATTTTGGATCCCTACTTTTGTTTTACAAAAAGAACTCAATTTTTAGTAATTTGGATATATATATTTTATTTTCGATCCCTACTTTTGTGTCACAAATAGAATTCAATTTTTAATAATTTCGAAATTGATATATTATTTTTCATCCGTAGTTTTGTTTTACAAAAAGAAACTCAATTTTTCATAATTTTGAAATTTATATTTTATTCTCGATACGTACTTTTGTTTTATGCAAAAGAACTCAATTTTTGTAATTTCGAAATTGATATTTTGTTTTGGATCCCTACTTTTGTTTTACAAAAAGAACTCAATTTTTAGTAATTTGGATATATATATTTTATTTTCGATCCCCACTTTTGTGTCACAAATAGAATTCAATTTTTAATAATTTCGAAATTGATATATTATTTTTCATCCGTAGTTTTGTTTTACAAAAAGAAACTCAATTTTTCATAATTTTTAAATTTATATTTTATTCTCGATACGTACTTTTGTTTTATGCAAAAGAATTCAATTTTTGTAATTTCGAAATTGATATTTTATTTTGGATCCCTACTTTTGTTTTACAAAAAGAACTCAATTTTTAGTAATTTGGATATATATATTTTATTTTCGATCCCTACTTTTGTGTGACATATAGAATTCAATTTTTAATAATTTCGAAATTGATATATTATTTTTCATCCGTAGTTTTTTTTACAAAAAGAAACTCAATTTTTCATAATTTTGAAATTTATATTTTATTCTCGATACGTACTTTTGTTTTATGCAAAAGAACTCAATTTTTGTAATTTCGAAATTGATATTTTATTTTGGATCCCTACTTTTGTTTCACAAAAGAACTCAATTTTTAGTAATTTGGATATGTATATTTTATTCTCGATATGTACTTTGGTTTTATGCAAAAGAACTCAATTTTTGTAATTTCGAAATTGATATTTTATTTTGGATCCCTACTTTTGTTTTACAAAAAGAACTCAATTTTTAGTAAATTGGATATTTATATTTTATTCTCGATATGTACTTGGGTTTTATGCAAAAGAACTCAATTTTTTGTAATTTCGAAATTGATATTTTATTTTGGATCCCTACTTTTGTTTTACAAAAAGAACTCAATTTTTAGTAATTTGGATATATATTTTATTTTCGATCCCTACTTTTGTGTCACAAATAGAATTAAATTTTTAATAATTTCGAAATTGATATATTATTTTTCATCCGTAGTTTAGTTTTACAAAAAGAAACTCAATTTTTCATAATTTTGAAATTTATATTTTATTCTCGATACGTACTTTTGTTTTATGCAAAAGAACTCAATTTTTGTAATTTCGAAATTGATATTTTATTTTGGATCCGTACTTTTGTTTTACAAAAGAACTCAATTTTTAGTAATTTGGATATTTATATTTTATTCTCGATATGTACTTTTGTTTTATGCAAAAGAACTAAATTTTTGTAATTTCCAAATTGATATTTTATTTTGGATCCCTACTTTTGTTTTACAAAAAGAACTCAATTTTTAGTAATCTGGATATTTATATTTTATTCTCGATATGCACTTTTGTTTTATGCAAAAGAACTAAATTTTTGTAATTTCGAAATTGATATTTTATTTTGGATCCCTACTTTTGTTTTACAAAAGAACTCAATTTTTAGTAATTTGGATATATATATTTTATTTTCGATCCCTACTTTTGTGTCACATATAGAATTCAATTTTTAATAATTTCGAAATTGATATATTATTTTTCATCCGTAGTTTTGTTTTACAAAAAGAAACTCAATTTTTAGTCATTTGGATATTTATATTTTATTCTCGATATGTACTTTTGTTTTATGCAAAAGAACTCAATTTTTGTAATTTCGAAATTGATATTTTATTTTGGATCCCTACTTTTGTTTTGCAAAAAGAACTCAATTTTTAGTAATTTGGATATTTATATTTTATTCTCGATATGTACTTTTGTTTTATGCAAAAGAACTAAATTTTTGTAATTTCGAAATTGATATTTTATTTTGGATCCCTACTTTTGTTTTACAAAAAGAACTCAAATTTTAGTAATTTGGATATTTATATTTTATTCTCGATATGTACTTTTGTTTTATGCAAAAGAACTAAATTTTTGTAATTTTGAAATTGATATTTTATTTTGGATCCCTACTTTTGTTTTACAAAAGAACTCAATTTTTAGTAATTTGGATATTTATATTTTATTCTCGATATGTACTTTGGTTTTATGCAAAAGAACTCAATTTTTGTAATTTCGAAATTGATATTTTATTTTGGATCCCTACTTTTGTTTTACAAAAAGAACTCAATTTTTAGTAATTTGGATATTTATATTTTATTCTCGATATATACTTTTGTTTTATGCAAAAGAACTAAATTTTTGTAATTTCGAAATTGATATTTTATTTTGGATCCCTACTTTTATTTTACAAAAAGAACTCAATTTTTAGTAATTTGGATATTTATATTTTATTCTCGATATGTACTTTTGTTTTCTGCACAAGAACTAAATTTTTTGTAATTTCGAAATTGATATTTTATTTTGGATCCCAACTTTTGTTTTACAAAAAGAACTCAATTTTTAGTTATTTGGATATATATATTTTATTTTCGATCCCTACTTTTGTGTCACAAATAGAATTCAATTTTTAATAATTTAGAAATTGATATATTATTTTTCATCCGTAGTTTTGTTTTACAAAAAGAAACTCAATTTTTCATAATTTTGAAATTTATATTTTATTCTCGATCATGTACTTTTGTTTTATGCAAAAGAACTCAATTTTTGTAATTTCGAAATTGATATTTTATTTTGGATCCCTACTTTTGTTTTACAAAAAGAACTCAATTTTTAGTTATTTGGATATTAATATTTTATTTTCGATCCCTACTTTTGTTTCACAAATAGAATCCAATTTTTAATAATTTTGACATTGATATCTTATTTTTCATCCGTAGTTTTGTTTTACAAAAAGAAACTCAATTTTTCATAATTTTGAAATTTATATTTTTTTCTCGATACGTACTTTTGTTTTATGCAAAAGAACTTAATTTTTGTAATTTCGAAATTGATATTTTGTTATGGATCCCTACTTTTGTTTTACAAAAGAACTCAATTTTTAGTAATTTGGATATTTATATTTTATTCTCGATATGTACTTTGGTTTTATGCAAAAGAACTCAATTTTTTGTAATTTCGAAATTGATATTTTATTTTGGATCCCTACTTTTGTTTTACAAAAAGAACTCAATTTTTAGTAATTTGGATATATATATTTTATTTTCGATCCCTACTTTTGTGTCACAAATAGAATTCAATTTTTAATAATTTCGAAATTGATATATTATTTTTCATCCGTAGTTTTGTTTTACAAAAAAAAACTCAATTTTTCATAATTTTGAAATTTATATTTTATTCTCGATACGTACTTTTGTTCTATGCAAAAGAACTCAATTTTTTGTAATTTCGAAATTGATATTTTATTTTGGATCCCTACTTTTGTTTTACAAAAAGAACTCAATTTTTAGTAATTTGGATATATATATTTTATTTTCGATCCCTACTTTTGTGTCACAAATAGAATTCAATTTTTAATAATTTCGAAATTGATATATTATTTTTCATCCGTAGTTTTGTTTTACAAAAAGAAACTCAATTTTTCATAATTTTGAAATTTATATTTTATTCTCGATACGTACTTTTGTTTTATGCAAAAGAACTCAATTTTTGTAATTTCGAAATTGATATTTTGTTTTGGATCCCTACTTTTGTTTTACAAAAGAACTCAATTTTTAGTAATTTGGATATTTATATTTTATTCTCGATATGTACTTTTGTTTTATGCAAAAGAACTAAATTTTTCGTAATTTCGAAATTGATATTTTATTTTGGATCCCTACTTTTGTTTTACAAAAAGAACTCAATTTTTAGTAATTTGGATATTTATATTTTATTCTCGATATGTACTTTTTTTTTATGCAAAAGAACTAAATTTTTTGTACTTTCGAACTTGATATTTTATTTTGGATCCCTACTTTTGTTTTGCAAAAAGAACTCAAATTTTAGTAATTTGGATATTTATATTTTATCCTCGATATGTACTTTTGTTTTATGCAAAAGAACTAAATTTTTGTAATTTCGAAATTGATATTTTATTTTTGATCCCTACTTTTGTTTTACAAAAAAACTCAACTTTTAGTAATTTGGATATTTATATTTTATTCTCGATATGTACTTTTGTTTTATGCAAAAGAACTAAATTTTTGTAATTTCGAAATTGATATTTTATTTTGGATCCCTACTTTTGTTTTACAAAAGAACTCAATTTTTAGTAATTTGGATATTTATATTTTATTTTCGATATGTACTTTTCTTTAATGCAGAAGAACTAAATTTTTTGTAATTTCGAAATTGATATTTTATTTTGGATCCCTACTTTTGTTTTACAAAAAGAACTCAATTTTTAGTAATTTGGATATATATATTTTATTTTCGATCCCTACTTTTGTGTCACAAATAGAATTCAATTTTTAATAATTTCGAAATTGATATATTATTTTTCATCCGTAGTTTTGTTTTACAAAAAGAAACTCAATTTTTCATAATTTTGAAATTTATATTTTATTCTCGATACGTACTTTTGTTTTATGCAAAAGAACTCAATTTTTGTAATTTCGAAATTGATATTTTGTTTTGGATCCCTACTTTTGTTTTACAAAAGAACTCAATTTTTAGTAATTTGGATATATATATTTTATTTTCGATCCCCACTTTTGTGTCACAAATAGAATTCAATTTTTAATAATTTCGAAATTGATATATTATTTTTCATCCGTAGTTTTGTTTTACAAAAAGAAACTCAATTTTTCATAATTTTTAAATTTATATTTTATTCTCGATACGTACTTTTGTTTTATGCAAAAGAATTCAATTTTTGTAATTTCGAAATTGATATTTTATTTTGGATCCCTACTTTTGTTTTACAAAAAGAACTCAATTTTTAGTAATTTGGATATATATATTTTATTTTCGATCCCTACTTTTGTGTGACATATAGAATTCAATTTTTAATAATTTCGAAATTGATATATTATTTTTCATCCGTAGTTTTTTTACAAAAAGAAACTCAATTTTTCATAATTTTGAAATTTATATTTTATTCTCGATACGTACTTTTGTTTTATGCAAAAGAACTCAATTTTTGTAATTTCGAAATTGATATTTTATTTTGGATCCCTACTTTTGTTTCACAAAAGAACTCAATTTTTAGTAATTTGGATATGTATATTTTATTCTCGATATGTACTTTGGTTTTATGCAAAAGAACTCAATTTTTGTAATTTCGAAATTGATATTTTATTTTGGATCCCTACTTTTGTTTTACAAAAAGAACTCAATTTTTAGTAAATTGGATATTTATATTTTATTCTCGATATGTACTTTTGTTTTATGCAAAAGAACTAAATTTTTTGTAATTTCGAAATTGATATTTTATTTTGGATCCCTACTTTTGTTTTACAAAAAGAACTCAATTTTTAGTAATTTGGATATATATTTTATTTTCGATCCCTACTTTTGTGTCACAAATAGAATTCAATTTTTAATAATTTCGAAATTGATATATTATTTTTCATCCGTAGTTTAGTTTTACAAAAAAGAAACTCAATTTTCCATAATTTTGAAATTTATATTTTATTCTCGATACGTACTTTTGTTTTATGCAAAAGAACTCAATTTTTTGTAATTTCGAAATTGATATTTTATTTTGGATCCGTACTTTTGTTTTAAAAAAGAACTCAATTTTTAGTAATTTGGATATTTATATTTTATTCTCGATATGTACTTTTGTTTTATGCAAAAGAACTAAATTTTTGTAATTTCAAATTGATATTTTATTTTGGATCCCTACTTTTGTTTTACAAAAGAACTCAATTTTTAGTAATCTGGATATTTATATTTTATTCTCGATATGCACTTTTGTTTTATGCAAAAGAACTAAATTTTTTGTAATTTCGAAATTGATATTTTATTTTGGATCCCTACTTTTGTTTTACAAAAGAACTCAATTTTTAGTAATTTGGATATATATATTTTATTTTCGATCCCTACTTTTGTGTCACATATAGAATTCAATTTTTAATAATTTCGAAATTGATATATTATTTTTCATCCGTAGTTTTGTTTTACAAAAAGAAACTCAATTTTTAGTCATTTGGATATTTATATTTTATTCTCGATGTGTACTTTTGTTTTATGCAAAAGAACTCAATTTTTAGTAATTTCGAAATTGATATTTTATTTTGGATCCCTACTTTTGTTTTGCAAAAAGAACTCAATTTTTAGTAATTTGGATATTTATATTTTATTCTCGATATGTACTTTTGTTTTATGCAAAAGAACTAAATTTTTGTAATTTCGAAATTGATATTTTATTTTGGATCCCTACTTTTGTTTTACAAAAGAACTCAAATTTTAGTAATTTGGATATTTATATTTTATTCTCGATATGTACTTTTGTTTTATGCAAAAGAACTAAATTTTTGTAATTTTGAAATTGATATTTTATTTTGGATCCCTACTTTTGTTTTACAAAAGAACTCAATTTTTAGTAATTTGGATATTTATATTTTATTCTCGATATGTACTTTGGTTTTATGCAAAAGAACTCAATTTTTGTAATTTCGAAATTGATATTTTATTTTGGATCCCTACTTTTGTTTTACAAAAGAACTCAATTTTTAGTAATTTGGATATTTATATTTTATTCTCGATATATACTTTTGTTTTATGCAAAAGAACTAAATTTTTGTAATTTCGAAATTGATATTTTATTTTGGATCCCTACTTTTATTTTACAAAAAGAACTCAATTTTTAGTAATTTGGATATTTATATTTTATTCTCGATATGTACTTTTGTTTTATGCACAAGAACTAAATTTTTGTAATTTCGAAATTGATATTTTATTTTGGATCCCAACTTTTGTTTTACAAAAAGAACTCAATTTTTAGTTATTTGGATATATATATTTTATTTTCGATCCCTACTTTTGTGTCACAAATAGAATTCAATTTTTAATAATTTAGAAATTGATATATTATTTTTCATCCGTAGTTTTGTTTTACAAAAAGAAACTCAATTTTTCATAATTTTGAAATTTATATTTTATTCTCGATACGTACTTTTGTTTTATGCAAAAGAACTCAATTTTTGTAATTTCGAAATTGATATTTTATTTTGGATCCCTACTTTTGTTTTACAAAAAGAACTCAATTTTTAGTTATTTGGATATTAATATTTTATTTTCGATCCCTACTTTTGTTTCACAAATAGAATCCAATTTTTAATAATTTTGACATTGATATCTTATTTTTCATCCGTAGTTTTGTTTTACAAAAAAGAAACTCAATTTTTCATAGTTTTGAAATTTATATTTTTTTCTCGATACGTACTTTTGTTTTATGCAAAAGAACTTAATTTTTTGTAATTTCGAAATTGATATTTTGTTATGGATCCCTACTTTTGTTTTACAAAAAGAACTCAATTTTTAGTAATTTGGATATTTATATTTTATTCTCGATATGTACTTTGGTTTTATGCAAAAGAACTCAATTTTTTGTAATTTCGAAATTGATATTTTATTTTGGATCCCTACTTTTGTTTTACAAAAAGAACTCATTTTTTAGTCATTTGGATATTTATATTTTATTCTCGATGTGTACTTTTGTTTTATGCAAAAGAACTCAATTTTTTGTAATTTCGAAATTGATATTTTATTTTGGATCCCTACTTTTGTTTTACAAAAAGAACTCAATTTTTAGTAATTTGGATATTTATATTTTATTCTCGATATGTACTTTTGTTTTATGCAAAAGAACTAAATTTTTTGTAATTTCGAAATTGATATTTTATTCTGGATACCTACTTTTGTTTTACAAAAAGAACTCAATTTTTAGTAATTTGGATATATATATTTTATTTTCGATCCCTACTTTTGTGTCACAAATAGAATTCAATTTTTAATAATTTCGAAATTGATATATTATTTTTCATCCGTAGTTTTGTTTTACAAAAAAGAAACTCAATTTTTCATAATTTTGAAATTTATATGTTATTCTCTATACGTACTTTTGTTTTATGCAAAAGAACTCAATTTTTTGTAATTTCGAAATTGATATTTTATTTTGGATCCCTACTTTTGTTTTACAAAAAGAACTCAAATTTTAGTAATTTGGATATTTTTATTTTATTCTCGATATGTACTTTGGTTTTATTCAAAAGAACTCAATTTTTTGTAATTTCGAAATTGATATTTTATTTTGGATCCCTACCTTTGTTTTACAAAAAGAACTCAATTTTTAGTCATTTGGATATTTATATTTTATTCTCGATGTGTACTTTTGTTTTATGCAAAAGAACCAAATTTTTTGTAATTTCGTAATTGATATTTTATTTTGGATCCCTACTTTTGTTTTGCAAAAAGAACTCAATTTTTAGTAATTTGGATATTTATATTTTATTCTCGATATGTACTTTTGTTTTATGCAAAAGAACTAAATTTTTTGTAATTTCGAAATTGATATTTTATTTTTGATCCCTACTTTTGTTTTACAAAAAGAACTCAATTTTTTGTAATTTGGATATATATATTTTATTTTCGATCCCTACATTTGTGTCACAAGTACAATTCAATTTTTAATAATTTCTAAATTGATATATTATTTTTCATCCGTAGTTTTGTTTTACAAAAAACAAACTCAATTTTTCATAATTTTGAAATTTATATTTTATTCTCGATATGTAGTTTTGTTTTATGCAAAAGAACTCAATTTTTTGTAATTTCGAAAATGATATTTTATTCTGGATCCCTACTTTTGTTTTACAAAAAGCACTCAATTTTTAGTAATTTGGATATTTATATTTTATTCTCGATATGTACTTTGGTTTTATGCAAAAGAACTCAATTTTTTGTAATTTCGAAATTGATATTTTATTTTGGATCCCTACTTTTGTTTTACAAAAAGAACTCAATTTTTAGTAATTTCGATATTTATATTTTATTCTCGATATGTACTTTGGTTTTATGCAAAAGAACTAAATTTTTGGTAATTTCGAAATTGATATTTTATTTTGGATCCCTACTTTTGTTTTACAAAAAGAACTCAATTTTTAGTAATTTCGATATTTATATTTTATTCTCGATATGTACTTTGGTTTTATGCAAAAGAACTCAATTTTTTGTAATTTCGAAATTGATATTTTATTTTGGATCCCTACTTTTGTTTTACAAAAAGAACTCAATTTTTAGTAATTTGGATATTTATATTTTATTCTCGATATGTACTTTTGTTTTATGCAAAAGAACTAAATTTTTTGTAATTTCGAAATTGATATTTTATTTTGGATCCCTACTTTTGTTTTACAAAAAGAACTCAATTTTTAGTAATTTGGATATATATATTTTATTCTCGATATGCACTTTTGTTTTATGCAAAAGAACTAAATTTTTTGTAATTTCGAAATTGATATTTATTTTGGATCCCTACTTTTGTTTTACAAAAAGAACTCAATTTTTAGTAATTTGGATACATATATTTTATTTTCGATCCCTACTTTTGTGTCACAAATAGAATTCAATTTCCAATAATTTCGAAATTGATATATTATTTTTCATCCGTAGTTTTGTTTTACAAAAAAGAAACTCAATTTTTCATAATTTTGAAATTTATATTTTATTCTCGATACGTACTTTTGTTTTATGCAAAAGAACTAAATTTTTTGTAATTTCCAAATTCATATTTTATTTTGGATCCCTACTTTTGTTTTACAAAAAGAACTCAATTTTTAGTAATTTGGATATTTATATTTTATTCTCGATATGTACTTTTGTTTTCTGCAAAAGAACCAAATTTTTTGTAATTTCGAAATTGATATTTTATTTTGGATCCCTACTTTTGTTTTACAAAAAGAACTCAATTTTTAGTAATTTGGATATATATATTTTATTTTCGATCCCTACTTTTGTGTCACAAATAGAATTCAATTTTTAATAATTTCGAAATTGATATATTATTTTTCATCCGTAGTTTTGTTTTACAAAAAGAAACTCAATTTTTCATAATTTTGAAATTTATATTTTATTCTCGATACGTACTTTTGTTTTATGCAAAAGAACTCAATTTTTGTAATTTCGAAATTGATATTTTATTTTGGATCCCTACTTTTGTTTTACAAAAAGAACTCAATTTTTAGTAATTTGGATATTTATATTTTATTCTCAATATGTACTTTGGTTTTATGCAAAAGAACTCAATTTTTTGTAATTTCGAAATTTATATTTTATTTTGGATCCCTACTTTTGTTTTACAAAAAGAACTCAATTTTTAGTAATTTGGATATTTATATTTTATTCTCGATATGTACTTTGGTTTTATGCAAAAGAACTCAATTTTTTGTAATTTCGAAATTGATATTTTATTTTTGATCCCTACTTTTGTTTTACAAAAAGAACTCAATATTTTGTAATTTGGATATATATATTTTATTTTCGATCGTTACTTTTGTGTCACAAATACAATTCAATTTTTAATAATTTCTAAATTGATATATTACTTTTCATCCGTAGTTTTGTTTTACAAAAAAGAAACTCAATTTTTCATAATTTTGAAATTTATATTTTATTCTCGATATGTAGTTTGGTTTTATGCAAAAGAACTCAATTTTTTGTAAATTCGAAAATGATATTTTATTCTGGATCCCTACTTTTATTTTACAAAAAGCACTCAATTTTTAGTAATTTGGATATTTATATTTTATTCTCGATATGTACTTGGGTTTTATGCAAAAGAACTCAACTTTTTGAAATTTCGAAATTCGTATTTTATTTTGGATCACTACTTTTGATTTACAAAAAGAACTCAATTTTTAGTAACTTGGATATTTATATTTTATTCTCGATATGTACTTGGGTTTTATTCAAAAGAACTAAATTTTTTGTAATTTCGAAATTGATATTTTATTTTGGATCCCTACTTTTGTTTTACAAAAAGAACTCAATTTTTAGTAATTTGGATATATATATTTTATTCTCGATATGCACTTTTGTTTTATGCAAAAGAACTAAATTTTTTGTAATTTCGAAATTGATATTTATTTTGGATCCCTACTTTTGTTTTACAAAAAGAACTCAATTTTTAGTAATTTGGATACATATATTTTATTTTCGATCCCTACTTTTGTGTCACAAATAGAATTCAATTTTCAATAATTTCGAAATTGATATATTATTTTTCATCCGTAGTTTTGTTTTACAAAAAAGAAACTCAATTTTTCATAATTTTGAAATTTATATTTTATTCTCGATACGTACTTTTGTTTTATGCAAAAGAACTAAATTTTTTGTAATTTCCAAATTCATATTTTATTTTGGATCCCTACTTTTGTTTTACAAAAAGAACTCAATTTTTAGTAATTTGGATATTTATATTTTATTCTCGATATGTACTTTTGTTTTCTGCAAAAGAACCAAATTTTTTGTAATTTCGAAATTGATATTTTATTTTGGATCCCTACTTTTGTTTTACAAAAAGAACTCAATTTTTAGTAATTTGGATATATATATTTTATTTTCGATCCCTACTTTTGTGTCACAAATAGAATTCAATTTTTAATAATTTCGAAATTGATATATTATTTTTCATCCGTAGTTTTGTTTTACAAAAAAGAAACTCAATTTTTCATAATTTTTAAATTTATATTTTATTCTCGATACGTACTTTTGTTTTATGCAAAAGAACTCAATTTTTTGTAATTTCGAAATTGATATTTTATTTTGGATCCCTACTTTTGTTTTACAAAAAGAACTCAATTTTTAGTAATTTGGATATTTATATTTTATTCTCAATATGTACTTTGGTTTTATGCAAAAGAACTCAATTTTTTGTAATTTCGAAATTTATATTTTATTTTGGATCCCTACTTTTGTTTTACAAAAAGAACTCAATTTTTAGTAATTTGGATATTTATATTTTATTCTCGATATGTACTTTGGTTTTATGCAAAAGAACTCAATTTTTTGTAATTTCGAAATTGATATTTTATTTTTGATCCCTACTTTTGTTTTACAAAAAGAACTCAATATTTTGTAATTTGGATATATATATTTTATTTTCGATCGTTACTTTTGTGTCACAAATACAATTCAATTTTTAATAATTTCTAAATTGATATATTACTTTTCATCCGTAGTTTTGTTTTACAAAAAAGAAACTCAATTTTTCATAATTTTGAAATTTATATTTTATTCTCGATATGTAGTTTGGTTTTATGCAAAAGAACTCAATTTTTTGTAAATTCGAAAATGATATTTTATTCTGGATCCCTACTTTTATTTTACAAAAAGCACTCAATTTTTAGTAATTTGGATATTTATATTTTATTCTCGATATGTACTTTGGTTTTACGCAAAAGAACTCAATTTTTTGTAATTTCGAAATTGATATTTTATTTTGGATCCCTACTTTTGTTTTACAAAAAGAACTCAATTTTTAGTAATTTGGATATTTATATTTTATTCTCGATATGCACTTTTGTTTTATGCAAAAGAACTAAATTTTTTGTAATTTCGAAATTGATATTTTATTTTGGATCCCTACTTTTGTTTTACAAAAAGAACTCAATTTTTAGTAATTTGGATATTTATATTTTATTCTCGATATGCACTTTTGTTTTATGCAAAAGAACTCAATTTTTTGTAATTTCGAAATTGATATTTTATTTTGGATCCCTACTTTTGTTTTACAAAAAGAACTCAATTTTTAGTAATTTGGATATTTATATTTTATTTTCGATCCCTACTTTTGTTTTTTGTATCACAAATAGAATTCAATTTTTAATAATTTCGAAATTGATATATTATTTTTCATCTGTAGTTTTGTTTTACAAAAAGAAACTCAATTTTTCATAATTTTGAAATTTATATTTTATTCTCGATACGTACTTTTGTTTTATGCAAAAGAACTAAATTTTTGTAATTTCCAAATTCATATTTTATTTTGGATCCCTACTTTTGTTTTACAAAAGAACTCAATTTTTAGTAATTTGGATATTTATATTTTATTCTCGATATGTACTTTTGTTTTCTGTAAAAGAACCAAATTTTTTGTAATTTCGAAATTGATATTTTATTTTGGATCCCTACTTTTGTTTTACAAAAAGAACTCAATTTTTAGTAATTTGGATATTTATATTTTATTCTCGATATGTACTTTGGTTTTATGCAAAAGAACTACATTTTTTGTAATTTCGAAATTGATATTTTATTTTGGATCCCTACTTTTGTTTTACAAAAAGAACTCAATTTTTAGTAATTTGGATATATATATTTTATTTTCGATCCCTACTTTTGTGTCACAAATAGAATTCAATTTTTAATAATTTCGAAATTGATATATTATTTTTCATCCGTAGTTTTGTTTTACAAAAAAGAAACTCAATTTTTCATAATTTTGAAATTTATATTTTATTCTCGATACGTTCTTTTGTTTTATGCAAAAGAACTCAATTTTTTGTAATTTCGAAATTGATATTTTATTTTGGATCCCTACTTTTGTTTTACAAAAAGAACTCTATTTTTAGTAATTTGGATATTTATATTTTATTTTCGATCCCTACTTTTCTTTCACAAATAGAATTCAATTTTTAATAATTTCGAAATTGATATATTATTTTTCATCCGTAGTTTTGTTTTACAAAAAAGAAACTCAATTTTTCATAATTTTGAAATTTATATTTTATTCCTGATACGTACTTTTGTTTTATGCAAAAGAACTCAATTTTTTGTAATTTCGAAATTGATATTTTATTTTGGATCCCTACTTTTGTTTTACAAAAAGAACTCAATTTTTAGTAATTTGGATATTTATATTTTATTCTCGATATGTACTTTGGTTTTATGCAAAAGAACTCAATTTTTTGTAATTTCGAAATTGATATTTTATTTTGGATCCCTACTTTTGTTTTACAAAAAGAACTCAATTTTTAGTCATTTGGATATTTATATTTTATTCTCGATGTGTACTTTTGTTTTATGCGAAAGAACCAAATTTTTTGTAATTTCGAAATTGATATTTTATTTTGGATCCCTACTTTTGTTTTGCAAAAAGAACTCAATTTTTAGTAATTTGGATATTTATATTTTATTCTCGATATGTACTTTTGTTTTATGCAAAAGAACTAAATTTTTTGTAATTTCGAAATTGATATTTTATTTTGGATCCCTACTTTTGTTTTACAAAAAGAACTCAATTTTTTGTAATTTGGATATATATATTTTATTTTCGATCTCTACTTTTGTGTCACAAATAGAATTCAATTTTTAATAATTTCGAAATTGATATATTATTTTTCATCCGTAGTTTTGTTTTATAAAAAAGAAACTCAATTTTTCATAATTTTGAAATTTATATTTTATTCTCGATATGTACTTTTGTTTTATGCAAAAGAACTCAATTTTTTGTAATTTCGAAAATGATATTTTATTCTGGATCCCTACTTTTGTTTTACAAAAAGAACTCAATTTTTAGTAATTTGGATATTTATATTTTATTCTCGATATGTACTTTGGTTTTATGCAAAAGAACTCAATTTTTTGTAATTTCGAAATTGATATTTTATTTTGGATCCCTACTTTTGTTTTACAAAAAGAACTCAATTTTTAGTAATTTCGATATTTATATTTTATTCTCGATATGTACTTTTTTTTTATGCAAAAAGAACTAAATTCTTTGTAATTTCGAAATTGATATTTTATTTTGGATCCCTACTTTTGTTTTACAAAAAGAACTCAATTTTTAGTAATTTGGATATTTATATTTTATTCTCGATATGTACTTTTGTTTTATGGAAAAGAACTAAATTTTTTGTAATTTCGAGATTGATATTTTATTTTGGATCCCTACTTTTGTTTTACAAAAAGAACTCAATTTTTAGTAATTTGGATACATATATTTTATTTTCGATCCCTACTTTTGTGTCACAAATAGAATTCAATTTTCAATAATTTCGAAATTGATATATTATTTTTCATCCGTAGTTTTGTTTTACAAAAAAGAAACTCAATTTTTCATAATTTTGAAATTTATATTTTATTCTCGATTCGTACTTTTGTTTTATGCAAAAGAACTCAATTTTTTGTAATTTCGAAATTGATATTTTATTTTGGATCCCAACTTTTGTTTTACAAAAAGAACTCAATTTTTAATAATTTGGATATTTATATTTTATTCTCGATATGTACTTTTGTTTTCTGCACAAGAACTAAATTTTTTGTAATTTCGAAATTGATATTTTATTTTGGATCCCTACTTTTGTTTTACAAAAAGAACTCAATTTTTAGTAATTTGGATACATATATTTTATTTTCGATCCCTACTTTTGTGTCACAAATAGAATTCAATTTTCAATAATTTCGAAATTGATATATTATTTTTCATCCGTAGTTTTGTTTTACAAAAAAGAAACTCAATTTTTCATAATTTTGAAATTTATATTTTATTCTCGATACGTACTTTTGTTTTATGCAAAAGAACTCAATTTTTTGTAATTTCGAAATTGATATTTTATTTTGGATCCCTACTTTTGTTTTACAAAAAGAACTCAATTTTTAGTAATTTGGATATATATATTTTATTTACGATCCCTACTTTTGTGTCACAAATAGAATTCAATTTTTAATAATTTCGAAATTGATAAATTATTTTTCATCCGTAATTTTGTTTTACAAAAAAGAAACTCAATTTTTAATAATTTTGAAATTTATATTTTATTCTTGATACGTACTTTTGTTTTATGCAAAAGAACTTAATTTTTTGTAATTTCGAAATTGATATTTTATTTTGGATCCCTACTTTTGTTTTACAAAAAGAACTCAATTTTTAGTAATTTGGATATATATACTTTATTCTCGATATGTACTTTGGTTTTATGCAAAAGAACTCAATTTTTTGTAATTTCGAAATTGATATTTTATTTTGGATCCGTACTTTTGTTTTACAAAAAGAACTCAATTTTTAGTAATTTGGATATTTATATTTTATTCTCGATATGTACTTTTGTTTTATGCAAAAGAACTAAATTTTTTGTAATTTCGAAATTGATATTTTATTTTGGATCCCTACTTTTGTTTTGAAAAAGAACTCAATATTTAGTAATTTGGATATTTATATTTTATTCTCGATATGTACTTTGGTTTTATGCAAAAGAACTCAATTTTTTGTAATTTCGAAATTCATATTTTATTTTGGATCCCTACTTTTGTTTTACAAAAAGAACTCAATTTTTAGTAATTTGGATATTTATATTTTATTCTCCATATGTACTTTTGTTTTATGCAAAAGAACTAAATTTTTTGTAATTTCAAAATTGATATTTTATTTTGGATCCCTACTTTTGGTTTGCAAAAAGAACTCAATTTTTAGTAATTTGGATATTTATAGTTTATTCTCGATATGTACTTTTGTTTTATGCAAAAGAACTAAATTTTTTGTAATTTCGAAATTGATATTTTATTTTGGATCCCTACTTTTGTTTTACAAAAAGAACTCAATTTTTAGTAAATTGGATATATATATTTTATTTTCGATCCCTACTTTTGTGTCACAAATAGAATTCAATTTTGAATAATTTCGAAATTGATATATTATTTTTCATCCGTAGTTTTGTTTTACAAAAAAGAAACTCAATTTTTCATAATTTTGAAATTTATATTTTATTCTCGATACGTACTTTTGTTTTATGCAAAAGAACTCAATTTTTGTAATTTCGAAATTGATATTTTATTTTGGATCCCTACTTTTTTTTACAAAAGAACTCAATTTTTAGTAATTTGGATATTTATATTTTATTCTCGATATGTACTTTAGTTTTATGCAAAAGAACTCAATTTTTTGTAATTTCGAAATTGATATTTTATTTTGGATCCCTACTTTTGTTTTACAAAAAGAACTCAATTTTTAGTAATTTGGATATTTTTATATTTTATTCTCGATATGTACTTTTGTTTTATGCAAAAGAACTAAATTTTTTGTAATTTCGAAATTGATATTTTATTTTGGATCCCTACTTTTGTTTTACAAAAAGAACTCAATTTTTAGTAATTTGGATATATATATTTTATATTCGATCCCTACTTTTGTGTCACAAATAGAATTCAATTTTTCATAATTTTGAAATTTATATTTTATTCTCGATACGTACTTTTGTTTTATGCAAAAGAACTCAATTTTTTGTAATTTCGAAATTGATATTTTATTTTGGATCCCTACTTTTGTTTTACAAAAAGAACTCAATTTTTAGTAATTTGGATATAAATATTTCATTTTCGATCCCTACTTTTGTGTCACAGGTAGAATTCAATTTTTAATAATTTCGAAATTGATATATTATTTTTTATCCGTAGTTTTGTTTTACAAAAAAGAAACTGAATTTTTCATAATTTTGAAATTTATATTTTATTCTCGATACGTACTTTTGTTTTATGCAAAAGAACTCAATTTTTTGTAATTTCGAAATTGATATTTTATTTTGGATCCCTACTTTTGTTTTACAAAAAGAACTCAATTTTTAGTAATTTGGATATATATATTTTATTTCCGATCCCTACTTTTGTGTCACAAATAGAATTCAATTTTTAATAATTTCGAAATTGATAAATTATTTTTCATCCGTAATTTTGTTTTACAAAAAAGAAACTCAATTTTTAATAATTTTGAAATTTATATTTTATTCTCGATACGTACTTTTGTTTTATGCAAAAGAACTTAATTTTTTGTAATTTCGAAATTGATATTTTATTTTGGATCCCTACTTTTGTTTTACAAAAAGAACTCAATTTTTAGTAATTTGGATATATATACTTTATTCTCGATATGTACTTTGGTTTTATGCAAAAGAACTCAATTTTTTGTAATTTCGAAATTGATATTTTATTTTGGATCCGTACTTTTGTTTTACAAAAAGAACTCAATTTTTAGTAATTTGGATATTTATATTTTATTCTCGATATGTACTTTTGTTTTATGCAAAAGAACTAAATTTTTTGTAATTTCGAAATTGATATTTTATTTTGGATCCCTACTTTTGTTTTGAAAAAGAACTCAATATTTAGTAATTTGGATATTTATATTTTATTCTCGATATGTACTTTGGTTTTATGCAAAAGAACTCAATTTTTTATAATTTCGAAATTCATATTTTATTTTGGATCCCTACTTTTGTTTTACAAAAAGAACTCAATTTTTAGTAATTTGGATATTTATATTTTATTCTCCATATGTACTTTTGTTTTATGCAAAAGATCTAAATTTTTTGTAATTTCAAAATTGATATTTTATTTTGGATCCCTACTTTTGGTTTGCAAAAAGAACTCAATTTTTAGTAATTTGGATATTTATATTTTATTCTCGATATGTACTTTTGTTTTATGCAAAAGAACTAAATTTTTTGTAATTACGAAATTGATATTTTATTTTGGATCCCTACTTTTGTTTTACAAAAAGAACTCAATTTTTAGTAAATTGGATATATATCTTTTATTTTCGATCCCTACTTTTGTGTCACAAATAGAATTCAATTTTGAATAATTTCGAAATTGATATATTATTTTTCATCCGTAGTTTTGTTTTACAAAAAGAAACTCAATTTTTCATAATTTTGAAATTTATATTTTATTCTCGATACGTACTTTTGTTTTATGCAAAAGAACTCAATTTTTGTAATTTCGAAATTGATATTTTATTTTGGATCCCTACTTTTTTTTTACAAAAAGAACTCAATTTTTAGTAATTTGGATATTTATATTTTATTCTCGATATGTATTTTAGTTTTATGCAAAAGAACTCAATTTTTTGTAATTTCGAAATTGATATTTTATTTTCGATCCCTACTTTTGTTTTACAAAAAGAACTCAATTTTTAGTAATTTGGATATTTATATTTTATTCTCGATATGTACTTTTGTTTTATGCAAAAGAACTAAATTTTTTGTAATTTCGAAATTGATATTTTATTTTGGATCCCTACTTTTGTTTTACAAAAAGAACTCAATTTTTAGTAATTTGGACATTTATATTTTATTCTCGATATGTACTTTTGTTTTATGCAAAAGAACTAAATTTTTTGTAATTTCGAAATTGATATTTTATTTTGGATCCCTACTTTTGTTTTACAAAAAGAACTCAATTTTTAGTAATTTGGATATATATATTTTATTTTCGATCCCTACTTTTGTGTCACAAGTAGAATTCAATTTTTAATAATTTCGAAATTGATATATTATTTTTTATCCGTAGTTTTGTTTTACAAAAAAGAAACTGAATTTTTCATAATTTTGAAATTTATATTTTATTCTCGATACGTACTTTTGTTTTATGCAAAAGAACTCAATTTTTTGTAATTTCGAAATTGATATTTTATTTTGGATCCCTACTTTTGTTTTACAAAAAGAACTCAATTTTTAGTAATTTGGATATATATATTTTATTTCCGATCCCTACTTTTGTGTCACAAATAGAATTCAATTTTTAATAATTTCGAAATTGATATATTATTTTTCATCCGTAGTTTTATTTTACAAAAAAGAAACTCAATTTTTAATAATTTTGAAATTTATATTTTATTCTCGATACGTACTTTTGTTTTATGCAAAAGAACTAAATTTTTTGTAATTTTGAAATTGATATTTTATTTTGGATCCCTACTTTTATTTTACAAAAAGAACTCAATTTTTAGTAATTTGGATATTAATATTTTATTCTCGATATGTACTTTTGTTTTATGCAAAAGAACTACATTTTTTGTAATTTCCAAATTGATATTTTATTTTGGATCCCTACTTTTGTTTTACAAAAAGAACTCAATTTTTAGTAATTTGGATATATATATTTTATTTTCGATCCCTACTTTTGTGTCACAAATAGAATTCAATTTTTAATAATTTCGAAATTGATATATTATTTTTCATCCGTAGTTTTGTTTTACAAAAAGGAAACTCAATTTTTCATAATTTTGAAATTTATATTTTATTCTCGATACGTACTTTTGTTTTATGCAAAAGAACTCAATTTTTTGTAATTTCGAAATTGATATTTTATTTTGGATCCCTACTTTTGTTTTACAAAAAGAACTCAATTTTTAGTAATTTGGATATTTATATTTTATTCTCGATATGTACTTTGGTTTTATGCAAAAGAACTACATTTTTTGTAATTTCGAAATTGATATTTTATTTTGGATCCCTACTTTTGTTTTACAAAAAGAACTCAATTTTTAGTAATTTGGATATATATATTTTATTTTCGATCCCTACTTTTGTGTCACAAATACAATTCAATTTTTAATAATTTCGAAATTGATATATTATTTTTCATCCGTAGTTTTGTTTTACAAAAAAGAAACTCAATTTTTCATAATTTTGAAATTTATATTTTATTCTCGATACGTACTTTTGTTTTATGCAAAAGAACTCAATTTTTTGTAATTTCGAAATTGATATTTTATTTTGGATCCCTACTTTTGTTTTACAAAAAGAACTCTATTTTTAGTAATTTGGATATTTATATTTTATTTTCGATCCCTACTTTTCTTTCACAAATAGAATTCAATTTTTAATAATTTCGAAATTGATATATTATTTTTCATCCGTAGTTTTGTTTTACAAAAAAGAAACTCAATTTTTCATAATTTTGAAATTTATATTTTATTCTCGATACGTACTTTTGTTTTATGCAAAAGAACTCAATTTTTTGTAATTTCGAAATTGATATTTTGTTTTGGATCCCCACTTTTGTTTTACAAAAAGAACTCAATTTTTAGTAATTTGGATATTTATATTTTATTCTCGATATGTACTTTGGTTTTATGCAAAAGAACTCAATTTTTTGTAATTTCGAAATTGATATTTTATTTTGGATCCCTACTTTTGTTTTACAAAAAGAACTCTATTTTTAGTAATTTGGATATTTATATTTTATTTTCGATCCCTACTTTTCTTTCACAAATAGAATTCAATTTTTAATAATTTCGAAATTGATATATTATTTTTCATCCGTAGTTTTGTTTTACAAAAAAGAAACTCAATTTTTCATAATTTTGAAATTTATATTTTATTCCCGATACGTACTTTTGTTTTATGCAAAAGAACTCAATTTTTTGTAATTTCGAAATTGATATTTTATTTTGGATCCCTACTTTTGTTTTACAAAAAGAACTCAATTTTTAGTAATTTGGATATTTATATTTTATTCTCGATATGTACTTTTGTTTTATGCAAAAGAACTAAATTTTTTGTAATTTCGATATTCATATTTTATTTTGGATCCCTACTTTTGTTTTACAAAAAGAACTCAATTTTTAGTAATTTGGATACATATATTTTATTTTCGATCCCTACTTTTGTGTCACAAATAGAATTCAATTTTTAATAATTTCGAAATCGATATATTATTTTTCATCCGTAGTTTTGTTTTACAAAAAAGAAACTCAATTTTTCATAATTTTGAAATTTATATTTTATTCTCGATACGTATTTTTGTTTTATGAAAAAGAACTCAATTTTTTGTAATTTCGAAATTGATATTTTATTTTGGATCCCTACTTTTGTTTTACAAAAAGAACTCAATTTTTAGTAATTTGGATATTTATATTTTATTCTCGATATGTACTTTTGTTTTATGCAAAAGAACTAATTTTTTGTAATTTCGAAATTGATATTTTATTTTGGATCCCTACTTTTGTTTTACAAAAAGAACTCAATTTTTAGTAATTTGGATATTTTTATTTTATTCTCGATATGTACTTTGGTGTTATGCAAAAGAACTCAATTTTTTGTAATTTCGAAATTGATATTTTATTTTGGATCCCTACTTTTGTTTTACAAAAAGAACTCAATTTTTAGTAATTTGGATATTTATATTTTATTCTCGATATGTACTTTTGTTTTATGCAAAAGAACTAAATTTTTTGTAATTTCGATATTGATATTTTATTTTGGATCCCTACTTTTGTTTTACAAAAAGAACTCAATTTTTAGTAATTTGGATATTTATATTTTAGTCTCGATATGTACTTTAGTTTTATGCAAAAGAACTCAATTTTTTGTAATTTCGAAATTGATATTTTATTTTGGATCCCTACTTTTGTTTTACAAAAAGAACTCAATATTTAGTAATTTAGATATTTATATTTTATTCTCGATATGTACTTTTGTTTTATGCAAAAGAACTAAATGTTTTGTAATTTCGAAATTGGTATTTTATTTTGGATCCCTACTTTTGTTTTACAAAAAGAACTCAATTTTTAGTAATTTGGATATATATATTTTATTTTCGATCCCTACTTTTGTGTCACAAATAGAATTCAATTTTTAATAATTTCGAAATTGATATATTATTTTTCATCCGTAGTTTCTTTTTACAAAAAGGAAACTCAATTTTTCATAATTTTGAAATTTATATTTTATTCTCGATACGTACTTTTGTTTTATGCAAAAGAACTCAATTTTTTGTAATTTCGAAATTGATATTTTATTTTGGATCCCTACTTTTGTTTTACAAAGAGAACTCAATTTTTAGTAATTTGGATATTTATATTTTATTCTTGATATGTACTTTGGTTTTATGCAAAAGAACTCAATTTTTTGTAATTTCGAAATTGATATTTTATTTTGGATCCCTACTTTTGTTTTACAAAAAGAACTCACTTTTTACTAATTTGGATATTTATATTTTATTCTCCATATGTACTTTTGTTTTCTGCAAAAGAACTAAATTTTTTGTAATTTCGAAATTGATATTTTATTTTGGATCCCTACTTTTGTTTTACAAAAAGAACTCAATTTTTAGTAATTTGGATATATATATTTTATTTTCGATCCTTACTTTTGTGTCACAAATAGAATTCAATTTTTAATAATTTCGAAATTGATATATTATTTTTCATCCGTAGTTTTGTTTTACAAAAAAGAAACTCAATTTTTCATAATTTTGAAATTTATATTTTATTCCTGATACGTATTTTTGTTTTATGCAAAAGAACTAAGTTTTTTGTAATTTCGAAATTGATATTTTATTTTGGATCCCTACTTTTGTTTTACAAAAAGAACTCAATTTTTAGTAATTTGGATATTTATATTTTATTCTCGATATGTACTTTTGTTTTATGCAAAAGAACTAAATTTTTGTAATTTCGAAATTGATATTTTATTTTGGATCCCTACTTTTGTTTTACAAAAAGAACTCAATTTTTAGTAATTTGGATATTTATATTTTATTCTCGATATGTACTTTTGTTTTATGCAAAAGAACTAAATTTTTTGTAATTTCGAAATTGATATTTTATTTTGGATCCCTACTTTTGTTTTACAAAAAGAACTCAATTTTTAGTAATTTGGATATTTTTATTTTATTCTCGATATGTACTTTGGTGTTATGCAAAAGAACTCAATTTTTTGTAATTTCGAAATTGATATTTTATTTTGGATCCCTACTTTTGTTTTACAAAAAGAACTCAATTTTTAGTAATTTGGATATTTATATTTTATTCGCGATATGTACTTTGGTTTTATGCAAAAGAACTCAATTTTTTGTAATTTCGAAATTGATATTTTATTTTGGATCCCTACTTTTGTTTTACAAAAAGAACTCAATTTTTAGTAATTTGGATATATATATTTTATTTTCGATCCCTACTTTTGCGTCACAAATAGAATTCAATTTTTAATAATTTCGAAATTGATATATTATTTTTCATCCGTAGTTTTGTTTTACAAAAAGAAACTCAATTTTTCATAATTTTGAAATTTATATTTTATTCTCGATACGTACTTTTGTTTTATGCAAAAGAACTAAATTTTTGTAATTTCGAAATTGATATTTTATTTTGGATCCCTACTTTTGTTTTACAAAAAGAACTCAATTTTTAGTAATTTGGATATTTATATTTTATTCTCGATATGTACTTTGGTTTTATGCAAAAGAACTCAATTTTTTGTAATTTCGAAATTGATATTTTATTTTGGATCCCTACTTTTGTTTTACAAAAAGAACTCAATTTTTAGTAATTTGGATATTGATATTTTATTCGCGATATGTACTTTGGTTTTGTGCAAAAGAACTCAATTTTTTGTAATTTCGAAATTGATATTTTATTTTGGATCCCTACTTTTGTTTTTACAAAAAGAACTCAATTTTTAGTAATTTGGATATTTATATTTTATTCTCGATATGTACTTTGGTTTTATGCAAAAGAACTCAATTTTTTGTAATTTCGAAATTGGTATTTTATTTTGGATACCTACTTTTGTTTTACAAAAAGAACTCAATTTTTAGTAATTTCGATATTTATATTTTATTCTCGATATGTACTTTTGTTTTATGCAAAAGAACTCAATTTTTTGTAATTTTGAAATTGATATTTTATTTTGGATCCCTACTTTTGTTTTACAAAAAGAACTCAATTTTTAGTAATTTGGATATATACATTTTATTTTCGATCCCTACTTTTGTGTCACAAATAGAATTCAATTTTTAATAATTTCGAAATTGATATATTATTTTTCATCCGTAGTTTCTTTTTATAAAAAAGAAACTCAATTTTTCATAATTTTGAAATTTATATTTTATTCTCGATACGTACTTTTGTTTTATGCAAAAGAACTCAATTTTTTGTAATTTCGAAATTGATATTTTATTTTGGATCCCTACTTTTGTTTTACAAAAAGAACTCAATTTTTAGTAATTTCGATATTTATATTTTATTCTCGATATGTACTTTGGTTTTATGCAAAAGAACTCAATTTTTTGTAATTTCGAAATTGATATTTTATTTTGGATCCCTACTTTTGTTTTACAAAAAGAACTCAATTTTTAGTAATTTGGATATTTATATTTTATTCTCGATATGTACTTTTGTTTTATGCAAAAGAACTAAATATTTTGTAATTTCGAAATTGATATTTTATTTTGGATCCCTACTTTTGTTTTACAAAAAGAACTCAATTTTTAGTAATTTCGATATTTATATTTTATTCTCGATATGTACTTTGGTTTTATGCAAAAGAACTCAACTTTTTGTAATTTCGAAATTGATATTTTATTTTGGATCCGTACTTTTGTTTTACAAAAAGAACTCAATTTTTAGTAATTTGGATATTTATATTTTATTCTCGATATGTACTTTTGTTTTATGCAAAAGAACTAAATTTTTTGTAATTTCGAAATTGAACTCAATTTTTAGTAATTTGGATATTTATATTTTATTCTCGATATGTACTTTTGTTTTATGCAAAAGAACTCAATTTTTTGTAATTTCGAAATTGATATTTTATTTTGGATCCCTACTTTTGTGTTACAAAAAGAACTCAATTTTTAGTAATTTGGATATATATATTTTATTTTCGATCCCTACTTTTGTGTCACAAATAGAATTCAATTTTTAATAATTTCGAAATTGATATATTATTTTTCATCCGTAGTTTTGTTTTACAAAAAAGAAACTCAATCTTTCATAATTTTGAAATTTATATTTTATTCTCGATACGTACTTTTGTTTCATGCAAAAGAACTAAATTTTTTGTAATTTCGAAAGTGATATTTTATTTTGGATCCCTACTTTTGTTTTACAAAAAGAACTCAATTTTTAGTAATTTGGATATTTATATTTTATTCTCGATATGTACTTTGGTTTTATGCAAAAGAACTCAATTTTTTGTAATTTCGAAATTGATATTTTATTTTGGATCCCTACTTTTGTTTTACAAAAGAACTCAATTTTTAGTAATTTGGATATTTATATTTTATTCTCGATATGTACTTTTGTTTTATGCAAAAGAACTAAATTTTTGTAATTTCGAAATTGATATTTTATTTTGGATCCCTACTTTTGTTTTGCAAAAAGAACTCAATTTTTAGTAATTTGGATATTTATATTTTATTCTCGATATGTACTTTTGTTTTATGCAAAAGAATTAAATTTTTTGTAATTTCGAAATTGATATTTTATTTTGGATCCCTACTTTTGTTTTACAAAAAGAACTCAATTTTTAGTAAATTGGATATATATATTTTATTTTCGATCCCTACTTTTGTGTCACAAATAGAATTCAATTTTTAATAATTTCGAAATTGATATATTATTTTTCATCCGTAGTTTTGTTTTACAAAAAAGAAACTCAATATTTCATAATTTTGAAATTTATATTTTATTCTCGATACGTACTTTTGTTTTATGCAAAAGAACTCAATTTTTCATAATTTCGAAATTGATATTTTATTTTGGATCCCTACTTTTGTTTTACAAAAAGAACTCAATTTTTAGTAATTTGGATATTTATATTTTACTCTCGATATGTACTTTGGTTTTATGCAAAAGAACTCAATTTTTTGTAATTTCGAAATTGATATTTTATTTTGGATCCCTACTTTTGTTTTACAAAAAGAAATCAATTTTTAGTAATTTGGATATTTATATTTTATTCGTGATATGTACTTTGGTTTTATGCAAAAGAACTCAATTTTTTGTAATTTCGAAATTGATATTTTATTTTGGATCCCTACTTTTGTTTTTACAAAAAGAACTCAATTTTTAGTAATTTGGATATTTATATTTTATTCTCGATATGTACTTTGGTTTTTTGCAAAAGAACTCAATTTTTTTTAATTTCGAAATTGATATTTTATTTTGGATCCCTACTTTTGTTTTACAAAAAGAACTCAATTTTTAGTAATTTGGATATTTATATTTTATTCTCGATATGTACTTTGGTTTTATGCAAAAGAACTCAATTTTTTGTAATTTCAAAATTGATATTTTATTTTGTATCCCTACTTTTGTTTTACAAAAAGAACTCCATTTTTAGTAATTTGGATATTTATATTTTATTCTCGATATGTACTTTTGTTTTATGCAAAAGAACTAAATTTTTTGTAATTTCGAAATTGATATTTTATTTTGGATCCGTACTTTTGTTTTGCAAAAAGAACTCAATTTTTAGTAATTTGGATATTTATATTTTATTCTCGATATGTACTTTTGTTTTATGCAAAAGAACTAAATTTTTTGTAATTTCGAAATTGATATTTTATTTTGGATCCCTACTTTTGTTTTACAAAGAGAACTCAATTTTTAGTAAATTGGATATTTATATTTTATTCTCGATATGTACTTTGGTTTTATGCAAAAGAACTCAATATTTTGTAATTTCGAAATTGATATTTTATTTTGGATCCCTACTTTTGTTTTACAAAAAGAACTCAATTTTTAATAATTTCGATATTTATATTTTATTCTCGATATGTACTTTGGTTTTATGCAAAAGAACTCAATTTTTTGTAATTTTGAAATTGATATTTTATTTTGGATCCGTACCTTTGTTTTACAAAAAGAACTCAATTTTTAGTAATTTGGATATTTATATTTTATTCTCGATATGTACTTTTGTTTTATGCAAAAGAACTAAATTTATTGTAATTTCGAAATTGATATTTTATTTTGGATCCCTACTTTTGTTTTGCAAAAAGAACTCAATTTTTAGTAATTTGGATATTTATATTTTATTCTCGATATGTACTTTTGTTTTATGCAAAAGAACTCAATTTTTGTAATTTCGAAATTGATATTTTATTTTGGATCCCTACTTTTGTTTTACAAAAAGAACTCAGCTTTTAGTAATTTGGATATATATATTTTATTTTCGATCCCTACTTTTGTGTCACAAATAGAATTCAATTTTTAATAATTTCGAAATTGATATATTATTTTTCATCCGTAGTTTTGTTTTAAAAAAAAGAAACTCAATTTTTCAAAATTTTGAAATTTATATTTTATTCTCGATACGTACTTTTGTTTCATGCAAAAGAACTAAATTTTTTGTAATTTCGAAATTGATATTTTATTTTGGATCCCTACTTTTGTTTTACAAAAAGAACTCAATTTTTAGTAATTTGGATATTTATATTTTATTCTCGATATGTACTTTGGTTTTATGCAAAAGAACTCAATTTTTTGTAATTTCGAAATTGATATTTTATTTTGGATCCCTACTTTTGTTTTACAAAAGAACTCAATTTTTAGTAATTTGGATATTTATATTTTATTCTCGATATGTACTTTTGTTTTATGGAAAAGAACTAAATTTTTTGTAATTTCGAAATTGATATTTTATTTTGGATCCCTACTTTTGTTTTGCAAAAAGAACTCAATTTTTAGTAATTTGGATATTTATATTTTATTCTCGATATGTACTTTTGTTTTATGCAAAAAAACTAAATTTTTTGTAATTTCGAAATTGATATTTTATTTTGGATCCCTACTTTTGTTTTACAAAAAGAACTCAACTTTTAGTAAATTGGATATATATATTTTATTTTCGATCCCTACTTTTGTGTCACAAATAGAATTCAATTTTTAATAATTTCGAAATTGATATATTATTTTTCATCCGTAGTTTTGTTTTACAAAAAAGAAACTCAATTTTTCATAATTTTGAAATTTATATTTTATTCTCGATACGTACTTTTGTTTTATGCAAAAGAACTAAATATTTTCTAATTTCAAAATTGATATTTTATTTTGGATCCCTACTTTTGCTTTACAAAAAGACTTCAATTTTTAGTAATTTGGATATTTATATTTTATTCTCGATATGTACCTTGGTTTTATGCAAAAGAACTCAATTTTTTGTAATTTCGAAATTGATATTTTATTTTGGATCCCTACTTTTGTTTTACAAAAAGAACTCAATTTTTAGTAATTTGGATATTTATATTTTATTCTCGATATGTACTTTTGTTTTATGCAAAAGAACTAAAATTTTTGTAATTTCGAAATTGATATTTTATTTTGGATCCCTACTTTTGTTTTGCAAAAAGAACTCAATTTTTAGTAATTTGGATATTTATATTTTATTCTCGATATGTACTTTTGTTTTATGCAAAAGAACTAAATTTTTTGTAATTTCGAAATTGATATTTTATTTTGGATCCCTACTTTTGTTTTACAAAAAGAACTCAATTTTTAGTAAATTGGATATATATATTTTATTTTCGATCCCTACTTTTGTGTCACAAATAGAATTAAATTTTTAATAATTTCGAAATTGATATATTATTTTTCATCCGTACTTTTGTTTTACAAAAAAGAAACAGAATTTTTCATAATTTTGAAATTTATATTTTATTCTCGATACGTACTTTTGTTTTATGCAAAAGAACTAAATATTTTGTAATTTCGAAATTGATATTTTATTTTGGATCCCTACTTTTGCTTTACAAAAAGACTTCAATTTTTAGTAATTTGGATATTTATATTTTATTCTCGATATGTACTTTGGTTTTATGCAAAAGAACTCAATTTTTTGTAATTTCGAAATTGATATTTTATTTTGGATCCCTACTTTTGTTTTACAAAAGAACTCAATTTTTAGTAATTTGGATATTTATATTTTATTCTCGATATGTACTTTTGTTTTATGCAAAAGAATTAAATTTTTGTAATTTCGAAATTGATATTTTATTTTGGATCCCTACTTTTGGTTTACAAAAAGAACTCAATTTTTAGTAATTTGGATTTTTATATTTTATTCTTGATATGTACTTTTGTGTTATGCAAAATAACTAAATTTTTTGTAATTTCGAAATTGATATTTTATTTTGGATCCCCTACTTTTGTTTTACAAAAAGAACTCAATTTTTAGTAAATTGGATATATATATTTTATTTTCGATCCCTACTTTTGTGTGACAAATAAAATTCAATTTTTAATAATTTCGAAATTGATATATTATTTTTCATCCGTAGTTTTGTTTTACAAAAAAGAAACTCAATTTTTCATAATTTTGAAATTTATATTTTATTCTCGATACGTACTTTTGTTTTATGCAAAAGAACTAAATTTTTTGTAATTTCGAAATTGATATTTTATTTTGGATCCCTACTTTTGTTTTACAAAAAGAACTCAATTTTTAGTAATTTGGATATTTATATTTTATTCTCGATATGTACTTTTGTTTTGTGCAAAAGAACTCAATTTTTTGTAATTTCGAAATTGATATTTTATTTTGGATCCCTACTTTTGTTTTACAAAAAGAACTCAATTTTTAGTAATTTGGATATTTATATTTTATTCTCGATATGTGTACTTTTGTTTTATCCAAAAGAACTCAATTTTTTGTAATTTCGAAATTGATATTTTATTTTGGATCCCTACTTTTGTTTTACAAAAAGAACTCAATTTTTAGTAATTTGGATATATATATTTTATTATCGATCCCTACTTTTCTGTCACAAATAGAATTCAATTTTTAATAATTTCGAAATTGATATATTATTTTTCATCCGTAGTTTTGTTTTACAAAAAAGAATCTCAATTTTTCATAATTTTGAAATTTATATTTTATTCTCGATACGTACTTTTGTTTTATGCAAAAGAACTAAATATTTTCTAATTTCGACATTGATATTTTATTTTGGATCCCTACTTTTGTTTTACAAAAAGACTTCAATTTTTAGTAATTTGGATATTTATATTTTATTCTCGATATGTACCTTGGTTTTATGCAAAAGAACTCAATTTTTTGTAATTTCGAAATTGATATTTTATTTTGGATCCCTACTTTTGTTTTACAAAAAGAACTCAATTTTTAATAATTTCGATATTTATATTTTATTCTCGATATGTACTTTGGTTTTATGTAAAAGAACTCAATTTTTTGTAATTTCGAAATTGATATTTTATTTTGGATCCCTACTTTTGTTTTGCAAAAAGAACTCAATTTTTAGTAATTTGGATATTTATATTTTATTCTCGATATGTACTTTTGTTTTATGCAAAAGAACTCAATTTTTTGTAATTTCGAAATTGATATTTTATTTTGGATCCCTACTTTTGTTTTGCAAAAAGAACTCAATTTTTAGTAATTTGGATATTTTCGATATGTACTTTTGTTTTATGCAAAAGAACTAAATTTTTTGTAATTTCGAAATTGATATTTTATTTTGGATCCCTACTTTTGTTTTGCAAAAAGAACTCAATTTTTAAGAATTTGGATATTTATATTTTATTCTCGATATGTACTTTTGTTTTATGCAAAAGAACTCAATTTTTTGTAATTTCGAAATTGATATTTTATTTTGGATCCCTACTTTTGTTTTACAAAAAGAACTCAGTTTTTAGTAATTTGGATATATATATTTTATTTTCGATCCCTACTTTTGTGTCACAAATAGAATTCAATTTTTAATAATTTCGAAATTGATATATTATTTTTCATCCGTAGTTTTGTTTTAAAAAAAGAAACTCAATTTTTCACAATTTTGAAATTTATATTTTATTCTCGATACGTACTTTTGTTTCATGCAAAAGAACTAAATTTTTTGTAATTTCGAAATTGATATTTTATTTTGGATCCCTACTTTTGTTTTACAAAAGAACTCAATTTTTAGTAATTTGGATATTTATATTTTATTCTCGATATGTACTTTGGTTTTATGCAAAAGAACTCAATTTTTTGTAATTTCGAAATTGATATTTTATTTTGGATCCCTACTTTTGTTTTACAAAAGAACTCAATTTTTAGTAATTTGGATATTTATATTTTATTCTCGATATGTACTTTTGTTTTATGCAAAAGAACTAAATTTTTGTAATTTCGAAATTGATATTTTATTTTGGATCCCTACTTTTGTTTTGCAAAAAGAACTCAATTTTTAGTAATTTGGATATTTATATTTTATTCTCGATATGTACTTTTGTTTTATGCAAAAGAACTAAATTTTTGTAATTTCGAAATTGATATTTTATTTTGGATCCCTACTTTTGTTTTACAAAAAGAACTCAATTTTTAGTAAATTGGATATATATATTTTATTTTCGATCCCTACTTTTGTGTCACAAATAGAATTCAATTTTTAATAATTTCGAAATTGATATATTATTTTTCATCCGTAGTTTTGTTTTACAAAAAAGAAACTCAATTTTTCATAATTTTGAAATTTATATTTTATTCTCGATACGTACTTTTGTTTTATGCAAAAGAACTAAATATTTTCTAATTTCGAAAATGATATTTTATTTTGGATCCCTACTTTTGTTTTACAAAAAGACTTCAATTTTTAGTAATTTGGATATTTATATTTTATTCTCGATATGTACCTTGGTTTTATGCAAAAGAACTCAATTTTTTGTAATTTCGAAATTGATATTTTATTTTGGATCCCTACTTTTGTTTTACAAAAAGAACTCAATTTTTAGTAATTTGGATATTTATATTTTATTCTCGATATGTACTTTTGTTTTATGCAAAAGAACTAAATTTTTGTAATTTCAAAATTGATATTTTATTTTGGATCCCTACTTTTGTTTTGCAAAAGAACTCAATTTTTAGTAATTTGGATATTTATATTTTATTCTCGATATGTACTTTTGTTTTATGCAAAAGAACTAAATTTTTGTAATTTCGAAATTGATATTTTATTTTGGATCCCTACTTTTGTTTTACAAAAAGAACTCAATTTTTAGTAAATTGGATATATATATTTTATTTTCGATCCCTACTTTTGTGTCACAAATAGAATTCAATTTTTAATAATTTCGAAATTGTTTTACAAAAAAGAAACAGAATTTTTCATAATTTTGAAATTTATATTTTATTCTCGATACGTACTTTTGTTTTATGCAAAAGAACTCAATTTTTTGTAATTTCCAAATTGATATTTTATTTTGGATCCCTACTTTTGTTTTACAAAAAGAACTCAATTTTTAGTAATTTGGATATTTATATTTTATTCTCGATATGTACTTTGGTTTTATGCAAAAGAAATCAATTTTTTGTAATTTCGAAATTGATATTTTATTTTGGATCCCTACTTTTGTTTTACAAAAAGAACTCAATTTTTAGTAATTTGGATATTTATATTTTATTCTCGATATGTACTTTTGTTTTATGCAAAAGAACTAAATTTTTGTAATTTCGAAATTGATATTTTATTTTGGATCCCTACTTTTGTTTTGCAAAAAGAACTCAATTTTTAGTAATTTGGATATTTATATTTTATTCTCGATATGTACTTTTGTTTTATGCAAAAGAACTAAATTTTTTGTAATTTCGAAATTGATATTTTATTTTGGATCCCTACTTTTGTTTTACAAAAAGAACTCAATTTTTAGTAAATTGGATATATATATTTTATTTTCGATCCCTACTTTTGTGTCACAAATAGAATTAAATTTTTAATAATTTCGAAATTGATATATTATTTTTCATCCGTACTTTTGTTTTACAAAAAAGAAACTCAATTTTTCATAATTTTGAAATTTATATTTTATTCTCGATACGTACTTTTGTTTTATGAAAAAGAACTCAATTTTTTGTAATTTCCAAATTGATATTTTATTTTGGATCCCTACTTTTGTTTTACAAAAAGAACTCAATTTTTAGTAATTTGGATATTTATATTTTATTCTCGATATGTACTTTGGTTTTATGCAAAAGAACTCAATTTTTTGTAATTTCGAAATTGATATTTTATTTTGGATCCCTACTTTTGTTTTACAAAAAGAACTCAATTTTTAGTAATTTGGATATTTATATTTTATTCTCGATATGTACTTTGGTTTTATGCAAAAGAACTCAATTTTTTGTAATTTCGAAATTTATATTTTATTTTTGGATCCCTACTTTTGTTTTGCAAAAAGAACTCAATTTTTAGTAATTTGGATATTTATATTTTATTCTCGATATGTACTTTTGTTTTATGCAAAAGAACTAAATTTTTTGTAATTTCGAAATTGATATTTTATTTTGGATCCCTACTTTTGTTTTACAAAAAGAACTCAATTTTTAGTAAATTGGATATATATATTTTATTTTCGATCCCTACTTTTGTGTCACAAATAGAATTAAATTTTTAATAATTTCGAAATTGATATATTATTTTTCATCCGTACTTTTGTTTTACAAAAAAGAAACAAAATTTTTCATAATTTTGAAATTTATATTTTATTCTCGATACGTACTTTTGTTTTATGCAAAAGAACTCAATTTTTTGTAATTTCCAAATTGATATTTTATTTTGGATCCCTACTTTTGTTTTACAAAAAGAACTCAATTTTTAGTAATTTGGATATTTATATTTTATTCTCGATATGTACTTTGGTTTTATGCAAAAGAACTCAATTTTTTGTAATTTCGAAATTGATATTTTATTTTGGATCCCTACTTTTGTTTTACAAAAAGAACTCAATTTTTAATAATTTGGATATTTATATTTTATTCTCGATATGTACTTTTGTTTTATGCAAAAGAACTAAATTTTTGTAATTTCGAAATTGATATTTTATTTTGGATCCCTACTTTTGTTTTGCAAAAAGAACTCAATTTTTAGTAATTTGGATATTTATATTTTATTCTCGATATGTACTTTTGTTTTATGCAAAAGAACTAAATTTTTTGTAATTTCGAAATTCATATTTTATTTTGGATCCCTACTTTTGTTTTACAAAAAGAACTCAATTTTTAGTAAATTGGATATATATATTTTATTTTCGATCCCTACTTTTGTGTCACAAATAGAATTAAATTTTTAATAATTTCGAAATTGATATATTATTTTTCATCCGTACTTTTGTTTTACAAAAAAGAAACTCAATTTTTCATAATTTTGAAATTTATATTTTATTCTCGATACGTACTTTTGTTTTATGAAAAAGAACTCAATTTTTTGTAATTTCCAAATTGATATTTTATTTTGGATCCCTACTTTTGTTTTACAAAAAGAACTAAATTTTTAGTAATTTGGATATTTATATTTTATTCTCGATATGTACTTTGGTTTTATGCAAAAGAACTCAATTTTTTGTAATTTCGAAATTGATATTTTATTTTGGATCCCTACTTTTGTTTTACAAAAGAACTCAATTTTTAGTAATTTGGATATTTATATTTTATTCTCGATATGTACTTTTGTTTTATGCAAAAGAACTAAATTTTTGTAATTTCGAAATTGATATTTTATTTTGGATCCCTACTTTTGTTTTGCAAAAGAACTCAATTTTTAGTAATTTGGATATTTATATTTTATTCTCGATATGTACTTTTGTTTTATGCAAAAGAACTAAATTTTTGTAATTTCGAAATTGATATTTTATTTTGGATCCCTACTTTTGTTTTACAAAAGAACTCAATTTTTAGTAAATTGGATATATATATTTTATTTTCGATCCCTACTTTTGTGTCACAAATAGAATTAAATTTTTAATAATTTCGAAATTGATATATTATTTTTCATCCGTACTTTTGTTTTACAAAAAGAAACAAAATTTTTCATAATTTTGAAATTTATATTTTATTCTCGATACGTACTTTTGTTTTATGCAAAAGAACTCAATTTTTTGTAATTTCCAAATTGATATTTTATTTTGGATCCCTACTTTTGTTTTACAAAAAGAACTCAATTTTTGGTAATTTGGATATTTATATTTTATTCTCGATATGTACTTTGGTTTTATGCAAAAGAACTCAATTTTTGTAATTTCGAAATTGATATTTTATTTTGGATCCCTACTTTTGTTTTACAAAAGAACTCAATTTTTAGTAATTTGGATATTTATATTTTATTCTCGATATGTACTTTTGTTTTATGCAAAAGAACTAAATTTTTGTAATTTCGAAATTTATATTTTATTTTGGATCCCTACTTTTGTTTTGCAAAAAGAACTCAATTTTTAGTAATTTGGATATTTATATTTTATTCTCGATATGTACTTTTGTTTTATGCAAAAGAACTAAATTTTTTGTATTTTCGAAATTGATATTTTATTTTGGATCCCTACTTTTGTTTTACAAAGAGAACTCAATTTTTAGTAAATTGGATATTTATATTTTATTCTCGATATGTACTTTGGTTTTATGCAAAAGAACTCAATATTTTGTAATTTCGAAATTGATATTTTATTTTGGATCCCTACTTTTGTTTTACAAAAAGAACTCAATTTTTAATAATTTCGATATTTATATTTTATTCTCGATATGTACTTTGGTTTTATGCAAAAGAACTCAATTTTTTGTAATTATGAAATTGATATTTTATTTTGGATCCGTACTTTTGTTTTACAAAAAGAACTCAATTTTTAGTAATTTGGATATTTATATTTTATTCTCGATATGTACTTTTGTTTTATGCAAAAGAACTAAATTTTTGTAATTTCGAAATTTATATTTTATTTTGGATCCCTACTTTTGTTTTGCAAAAAGAACTCAATTTCTAGTAATTTGGATATTTATATTTTATTCTCGATATGTACTTTTGTTTTATGCAAAAGAACTAAATTTTTTGTAATTTCGAAATTGATATTTTATTTTGGATCCCTACTTTTGTTTTACAAAGAGAACTCAATTTTTAGTAAATTGGATATTTATATTTTATTCTCGATATGTACTTTGGTTTTATGCAAAAGAACTCAATATTTTGTAATTTCGAAATTGATATTTTATTTTGGATCCCTACTTTTGTTTTACAAAAAGAACTCAATTTTTAATAATTTCGATATTTATATTTTATTCTCGATATGTACTTTGGTTTTATGCAAAAGAACTCAATTTTTTGTAATTATGAAATTGATATTTTATTTTGGATCCGTACTTTTGTTTTACAAAAAGAACTCAATTTTTAGTAATTTGGATATTTATATTTTATTCTCGATATGTACTTTTGTTTTATGCAAAAGAACTAAATTTTTTGTAATTTCGAAATTGATATTTTATTTTGGATCCCTACTTTTGTTTTGCAAAAAGAACTCAATTTTTAGTAATTTGGATATTTATATTTTATTCTCGATATGTACTTTTGTTTTATGCAAAAGAACTCAATTTTTTGTAATTTCGAAATTGATATTTTATTTTGGATCCCTACTTTTGTTTTACAAAAAGAACTCAGTTTTTAGTAATTTGGATATATATATTTTATTTTCGATCCCTACTTTTGTGTCACAAATAGAATTCAATTTTTAATAATTCCGAAATTGATATATTATTTTTCATCCGTAGTTTTGTTTTAAAAAAAAGAAACTCAATTTTTCACAATTTTGAAATTTATATTTTATTCTCGATACGTACTTTTGTTTTATGCAAAAGAACTAAATTTTTTGTAATTTCGAAATTGATATTTTATTTTGCATCCCTACTTTTGTTTTACAAAAAGAACTCAATTTTTAGTAATTTGGATATTTATATTTTATTCTCGATGTGTACTTTGGTTTTATGCAAAAGAACTCAATTTTTTGTAATTTCGAAATTTATATTTTATTTTGGATCCCTACTTTTGTTTTACAAAACGAACTCAATTTTTAGTAATTTGGATATTTATATTTTATTCTCGATATGTACTTTTGTTTTATGCAAAAAAACTAATTTTTTTGTAATTTCGAAATTGATATTTTATTTTGGATCCCTACTTTTGTTTTACAAAAAGAACTCAATTTTTAGTAAATTGGATATATATATTTTATTTTCGATCCCTACTTTTGTGTCACAAATAGAATTCAATTTTTAATAATTTCGAAATTGATATATTATTTTTCATCCGTAGTTTTGTTTTACAAAAAAGAAACTCAATTTTTCATAATTTTGAAATTTATATTTTATTCTCGATACGTACTTTTGTTTTATGCAAAAGAACTAAATATTTTCTAATTTCGAAATTGATATTTTATTTTGGATCCCTACTTTTGTTTTACAAAAAGACTTCAATTTTTAGTAATTTGGATATTTATATTTTATTCTCGATATGTACCTTGGTTTTATGCAAAAGAACTCAATTTTTTGTAATTTCGAAATTTATATTTTATTTTGGATCCCTACTTTTGTTTTACAAAAAGAACTCAATTTTTAGTAATTTGGATATTTATATTTTATTCTCGATATGTACTTTTGTTTTATGCAAAAGAACTAAATTTCTTGTAATTTCGAAATTGATATTTTATTTTGGAACCCTACTTTTGTTTTGCAAAAAGAACTCAATTTTTAGTAATTTGGATATTTATATTTTATTCTCGATATGTACTTTTGTTTTATGCAAAAGAACTCAATTTTTTGTAATTTCGAAATTGATATTTTATTTTGGATCCCTACTTTTGTTTTACAAAAAGAACTCAGTTTTTAGTAATTTGGATATATATATTTTATTTTCGATCCCTACTTTTGTGTCACAAATAGAATTCAATTTTTAATAATTTCGAAATTGATATATTATTTTTCATCCGTAGTTTTGTTTTAAAAAAAAGAAACTCAATTTTTCACAATTTTGAAATTTATATTTTATTCTCGATACGTACTTTTGTTTCATGCAAAAGAACTAAATTTTTTGTAATTTCGAAATTGATATTTTATTTTGGATCCCTACTTTTGTTTTACAAAAAGAACTCAATTTTTAGTAATTTGGATATTTATATTTTATTCTCGATATGTACTTTGGTTTTATGCAAAAGAACTCAATTTTTGTAATTTCGAAATTGATATTTTATTTTGGATCCCTACTTTTGTTTTACAAAAGAACTCAATTTTTAGTAATTTGGATATTTATATTTTATTCTCGATATGTACTTTTGTTTTATGCAAAAGAACTAAATTTTTTGAAATTTCGAAATTGATATTTTATTTTGGATCCCTACTTTTGTTTTGCAAAAAGAACTCAATTTTTAGTAATTTGGATATTTATATTTTATTCTCGATATGTACTTTTGTTTTATGCAAAAAAACTAAATTTTTTGTAATTTCGAAATTGATATTTTATTTTGGATCCCTACTTTTTGTTTTACAAAAAGAACTCAATTTTTAGTAAATTGGATATATATATTTTATTTTCGATCCCTACTTTTGTGTCACAAATAGAATTCAATTTTTAATAATTTCGAAATTGATATATTATTTTTCATCCGTAGTTTTGTTTTACAAAAAAGAAACTCAATTTTTCATAATTTTGAAATTTATATTTTATTCTCGATACGTACTTTTGTTTTATGCAAAAGAACTAAATTTTTTGAAATTTCGAAATTGATATTTTATTTTGGAACCCTACTTTTGTTTTGCAAAAAGAACTCAATTTTTAGTAATTTGGATATTTATATTTTATTCTCGATATGTACTTTTGTTTTATGCAAAAGAACTCAATTTTTTGTAATTTCGAAATTGATATTTTATTTTGGATCCCTACTTTTGTTTTACAAAAAGAACTCAGTTTTTAGTAATTTGGATATATATATTTTATTTTCGATCCCTACTTTTGTGTCACAAATAGAATTCAATTTTTAATAATTTCGAAATTGATATATTATTTTTCATCCGTAGTTTTGTTTTACAAAAAAGAAACTCAATTTTTCATAATTTTGAAATTTATATTTTATTCTCGATACGTACTTTTGTTTTATGCAAAAGAACTCAATTTTTTGTAATTTCGAAATTGATATTTTATTTTGGATCCCTACTTTTGTTTTACAAAAGAACTCAATTTTTAGTAATTTGGATATTTATATTTTATTCTCGATATGTACTTTGGTTTTATGCAAAAGAACTCAATTTTTGTAATTTTGAAATTGATATTTTATTTTGGATCCCTACTTTTGTTTTACAAAAGAACTCAATTTTAGTAATTTGGATATTTATATTTTATTCTCGATATGTACTTTTGTTTTATGCAAAAGAACTAAATTTTTTGAAATTTCGAAATTGATATTTTATTTTGGATCCCTACTTTTGTTTTGCAAAAAGAACTCAATTTTTAGTAATTTGGATATTTATATTTTATTCTCGATATGTACTTTTGTTTTATGCAAAAAACTAAATTTTTGTAATTTCGAAATTGATATTTTATTTTGGATCCCTACTTTTGTTTTACAAAAGAACTCAATTTTTAGTAAATTGGATATATATATTTTATTTTCGATCCCTACTTTTGTGTCACAAATAGAATTCAATTTTTAATAATTTCGAAATTGATATATTATTTTTCATCCGTAGTTTTGTTTTACAAAAAGAAACTCAATTTTTCATAATTTTGAAATTTATATTTTATTCTCGATACGTACTTTTGTTTTATGCAAAAGAACTAAATATTTTCTAATTTCGAAATTGATATTTTATTTTGGATCCCTACTTTTGTTTTACAAAAAGACTTCAATTTTTAGTAATTTGGATATTTATATTTTATTCTCGATATGTACCTTGGTTTTATGCAAAAGAACTCAATTTTTTGTAATTTCGAAATTGATATTTTATTTTGGATCCCTACTTTTGTTTTACAAAAGAACTCAATTTTTAGTAATTTGGATATTTATATTTTATTCTCGATATGTACTTTTGTTTTATGCAAAAGAACTAAATTTTTGTAATTTCGAAATTGATATTTTATTTTGGATCCCTACTTTTGTTTTGCAAAAGAACTCAATTTTTCGTAATTTGGATATTTATATTTTATTCTCGATATGTACTTTTGTTTTATGCAAAAGAACTAAATTTTTGTAATTTCGAAATTGATATTTTATTTTGGATCCCTACTTTTGTTTTACAAAAGAACTCAATTTTTAGTAAATTGGATATATATATTTTATTTTCGATCCCTACTTTTGTGTCACAAATAGAATTAAATTTTTAATAATTTCGAAATTGATATATTATTTTTCATCCGTACTTTTGTTTTACAAAAAGAAACAGAATTTTTCATAATTTTGAAATTTATATTTTATTCTCGATACGTACTTTTGTTTTATGCAAAAGAACTCAATTTTTTGTAATTTCCAAATTGATATTTTATTTTGGATCCCTACTTTTGTTTTACAAAAAGAACTCAATTTTTAGTAATTTGGATATTTATATTTTATTCTCGATATGTACTTTGGTTTTATGCAAAAGAACTCAATTTTTTGTAATTTCGAAATTGATATTTTATTTTGGATCCCTACTTTTGTTTTACAAAAGAACTCAATTTTTAGTAATTTGGATATTTATATTTTATTCTCGATATGTACTTTTGTTTTATGCAAAAGAACTAAATTTTTGTAATTTCGAAATTGATATTTTATTTTGGATCCCTACTTTTGTTTTGCAAAAAGAACTCAATTTTTAGTAATTTGGATATTTATATTTTATTCTCGATATGTACTTTTGTTTTATGCAAAAAACTAAATTTTTGTAATTTCGAAATTGATATTTTATTTTGGATCCCTACTTTTGTTTTACAAAAAGAACTCAATTTTTAGTAAATTGGATATATATATTTTATTTTCGATCCCTACTTTTGTGTCACAAATAGAATTCAATTTTTAATAATTTCGAAATTGATATATTATTTTTCATCCGTAGTTTTGTTTTACAAAAAAGAAACTCAATTTTTCATAATTTTGAAATTTATATTTTATTCTCGATACGTACTTTTGTTTTATGCAAAAGAACTAAATATTTTGTAATTTCGAAATTGATATTTTATTTTGGATCCCTACTTTTGCTTTACAAAAAGACTTCAATTTTTAGTAATTTGGATATTTATATTTTATGCTCGATATGTACTTTGGTTTTATGCAAAAGAACTCAATTTTTTGTAATTTCGAAATTGATATTTTATTTTGGATCCCTACTTTTGTTTTACAAAAAGAACTCAATTTTTAGTAATTTGGATATTTATATTTTATTCTCGATATGTACTTTTGTTTTATGCAAAAGAATTAAATTTTTTGTAATTTCGAAATTGATATTTTATTTTGGATCCCTACTTTTGGTTTACAAAAAGAACTCAATTTTTAGTAATTTGGATTTTTATATTTTATTCTTGATATGTACTTTTGTGTTATGCAAAATAACTAAATTTGTTGTAATTTCGAAATTGATATTTTATTTTGGATCCCCTACTTTTGTTTTACAAAAAGAACTCAATTTTTAGTAAATTGGATATATATATTTTATTTTCGATCCCTACTTTTGTGTGACAAATAAAATTCAATTTTTAATAATTTCGAAATTGATATATTATTTTTCATCCGTAGTTTTGTTTTACAAAAAAGAAACTCAATTTTTCATAATTTTGAAATTTATATTTTATTCTCGATACGTACTTTTGTTTTATCCAAAAGAACTAAATTTTTTGTAATTTCGAAATTGATATTTTATTTTGGATCCCTACTTTTGTATTACAAGAAGAACTCAATTTTTAGTAATTTGGATATTTATATTTTATTCTCGATATGTACTTTGGTTTTATGCAAAATAACTCAATTTTTTGTAATTTCGAAATTGATATTTTATTTTGGATCCCTACTTTTCTTTTACAAAAAGAACTCAATTTTTAGGAATTTGGATATTTATATTTTATTCTCGATATGTACTTTTGTTTTATGCAAAAAAACTAAATTTTTTGTAATTTCAAAATTGATATTTTATTTTGGATCCCTACTTTTGTTTTGCAAAAAGAACTCAATTTTTAGTAATTTGGATATTTATATTTTATTCTCGATATGTACTTTTGTTTTATGCAAAAGAACTAAATTTTTTGTAATTTTGAAATTGATATTTTATTTTGGACCCCTACTTTTGTTTTACAAAAAGAACTCAATTTTTGTAATTTGGATATATATATTTTATTTTCGATCCCTACTTTTGTGTCACAAATAGAATTCAATTTTTAACAATTTCGAAATTGATATATTATTTTTCATCCGTAGTTTTGTTTTACAAAAAAGAAACTCAATTTTTCATAATTTTGAAATTTATATTTTATTCTCTATACGTACTTTTGTTTTATGCAAAAGAACTCAATTTTTTGTAATTTCGAAATTGATATTTTATTTTGGATCCCTACTTTTTTTTTACAAAAAGAACTCAATTTTTACTAATTTGGATATTTATATTTTATTCTCGATATGTACTTTGGTTTTATGCAAAAGAACTCAATTTTTTGTAATTTCGAAATTGATATTTGATTTTGGATCCCTACTTTTGGTTTACAAAAAGAACTAAATTTTTAGTAATTTGGATATATATATTTTATTTTCGTTACCTAGTTTTGTGTGACAAATAGAATTCAATTTTTAATAATTTCGAAATTGATATATTATTTTTCATCCGTAGTTTTGTTTTACAAAAAAGAAACTCAATTTTTCATAATTTTGAAATTTATATTTTATTCTCGATACGTACTTTTGTTTTATGCAAAAGAACTCAATTTTTTGTAATTTCGAAATTGATATTTTATTTTGGATCCCCACTTGTGTTTTACAAAAAGAACTCAATTTTTAGTAATTTGGATATTTATATTTTATTCTCGATATGTACTTTTGTTTTAAGCAAAAGAACTAAATTTTTTGTAATTTCGGAATTGATATTTTATTTTGGATCCCTCTTTTGTTTTACAAAAAGAACTCAATTTTTAGTAATTTGGATATATATATTTTATTTTCGATCCCAACTTTGGTGTCACAAGTAGAATTCAATTTTTAATAATTTCGAAATTGATATATTATTTTTCATCCGTAGTTTTGTTTTACAAAAAAGAAACTCAATTTTTCATAATTTTGAAATTTATATTTTATTCTCGATAGGTACTTTTGTTTTATGCAAAAGAACTAAATTTTTTGTAATTTCGAAATTGATATTTTATTTTGGATCCCTACTTTTGTTTTACAAAAAGAACTCAATTTTTAGTAATTTGGATATTTATATTTTATTCTCGATATGTACTTTGGTTTTATGCAAAAGAACTCAATTTTTGTAATTTCGAAATTGATATTTTATTTTGGATCCCTACTTTTGTTTTACAAAAAGAACTCAATTTTTAGTAATTTGGATATTTATATTTTATTCTCGATATGTACTTTGGTTTTATGCAAAAGAACTCAATTTTTTGTAATTTCGAAATTGATATTTTATTTTGGATCCCTACTTTTGGTTTACAAAAAGAACTCAATTTTTAGTAATTTGGATATATATATTTTATTTTCGTTCCCTACTTTTGTGTCACAAATAGAATTCAATTTTTAATAATTTCGAAATTGATATATTATTTTTCATCCGTAGTTTTGTTTTACAAAAAAGAAACTCAATTTTTCATAATTTTGAAATTTATATTTTATTCTCGATAGGTACTTTTGTTTTATGCAAAAGAACTCAATTTTTGTAATTTCGAAATTGATATTTTATTTTGGATCCCTACTTTTGTTTTACAAAAAGAACTCAATTTTTAGTAATTTGGATATTTATATTTTATTCTGGATATGTACTTTGGTTTTATGCAAAAGAACTCAATTTTTTGTAATTTCGAAATTGATATTTTATTTTGGATCGCTACTTTTGTTTTACAAAAAGAACTCAATTTTTAGTAATTTGGATATTTATATTTTATTCTCGATATGTACTTTTGTTTTATGCAAAACAACTAAATTTTTTGTAATTTCGAAATTGATATTTTATTTTGGATCCCTACTTTTGTTTTACAAAAAGAACTCAATTTTTAGTAATTTGGATATTTATATTTTATTCTCGATATGTACTTTTGTTTTATGCAAAAGAATTAAATTTTTTGTAATTTCGAAATTGATATTTTATTTTGGATCCCTACTTTTGTTTTACAAAAAGAACTCAATTTTTAGTAATTTGGATATTTATATTTTATTCTCGATATGTACTTTGGTTTTATGCAAAAGAACTCAATTTTTTGTAATTTCGAAATTGATATTTTATTTTGGATCCCTACTTTTGTTTTACAAAAAGAACTCAATTTTTAGTAATTTGGATATTTATATTTTATTCTCGATATGTACTTTTGTTTTATGCAAAAGAACTAAATTTTTGTAATTTCGAAATTGATATTTTATTTTGGATCCCTACTTTTGTTTTACAAAAAGAACTCAATTTTTAGTAATTTGGATATTTATATTTTATTCTCGATATGTACTTTTGTTTTTTGCAAAAGAACTAAATTTTTTGTAATTTCGAAATTGATATTTTATTTTGGATCCCTACTGTTGTTTTACAAAAAGAACTCAATTTTTAGTAATTTGGATATATATATTTTATTTTCGATCCCTACTTTTGTGTCACAAATAGAATTCAATTTTTGATAATTTCGAAATTGATATATTATTTTTCATCCGTAGTTTTGTTTTACAAAAAGAAACTCAATTTTTCATAATTTTGAAATTTATATTTTATTCTCGATACGTACTTTTGTTTTATGCAAAAGAACTCAATTTTTTGTAATTTCGAAATTGATATTTTATTTTGGATCCCTACTTTTGTTTTACAAAAAGAACTCAATTTTTAGTAATTTGGATATTTATATTCTATTCTCGATATGTACTTTGGTTTTATGCAAAAGAAGTCAATTTTTGGTAATTTCGAAATTGATATTTTATTTTGGATCCCTACTTTTGTTTTACAAAAAGAACTCAATTTTTAGTAATTTGGATATTGTCGCAACTGGGATCACGACGGGACGGCGAAAAATCATTTGACAAACGGAGGAGTCGCCACCATAGTTTATTTAGGAAAACTACATTAGGAACCTTATTCATTGATTCCTCCTGTAGTCCTTCATTCACAACTTTTGCATTATACTTCCATGGGACTGCCTTGTTATCTTTGTAAGGAAAGGAAGATGGTGTTTGTAATATCAAAGGTTGTTGTTTTTGAGGCATGAGGGGAGATTTATTCTTAGTGAAAAGAATCACTAATGGCTTGGGCGCTACAAAATCTCCCTCTTCATTGGATTGCATCAAAACTTCTCCATCATCCTTCTTATAGCTAATTTGCACCAGGTGCATATCCATTAAGTTTTGCAACATTTCCTTAAACTCTTCACTTTGCTCAATAGGATGTTGTGCCTTAGGATGGAGGCCACATGCATTTGCTTCATCATATTCAGATTGTATCATTCCGTGCTTACATAACTCTTTGAAAACAAAACTTATAGGAGTCTTGACTTCATCCACCTTCTTGACCAACTGATATCCATTTTCGTTTCCAATAGCATTTGACGAAGCACCCCCATGTCCTGATAAGGGATTATTTTCAACACTAGGTTTGTCTTCTTTGAAGCTCAACCACCCTGAATCTATCAATGATTGCACCTTATGCTTGAGAGCTAAACATCTGTCAGTGGAATGTCCAATAGCCCCACCATGATAATCACATTTTGCATTTGCATCATAACTCTTAGGATACGGGGGTTGCAACGGTCTCATAGGACATACAGCAACTAATGCATTGCGGAGAAGGTTTGGTAGCAATTCTGTATATGTCATTGGAATAGGAGTGAAATTTTCAAATCGCCTATCTTGGTTAAAACCCCTTTTCTGGTTTAAACCTTGATCAAGGCCTTGGTCAGAATTTGGGTTAAGGTTAGGCTTCCATGTTTGATTAGGAGGTGGTGTCAAATTATGGCTTGACTGTGTTTGGTGGTTAGCTTGGGATGGGAAGAACGTTCCAGTTTGGTGAGGTGGAGAATGATAAGCGGGCATGACATTAGCAACATAAGGAAATTGAGTGGTTGGATGTGGATGTCCATAAGAAACTGGACTATATTTTGCCCATGTTGATATCGAAGATGTTGCATGAGCTTCGGCTTCCTTCTTCTTTCCAGAATTAAATCCTAACTTCTTTGCACTTGATGCCGCGGACGGGCCATGTGCAATTTTCCCACTCTTCATTCCAATTTCTACTCTTTCCCCAATTACAACAACATCTGCGAAATTTGAAGAAACACTACCTAGCATATGATCATAAAAGGGAGATTGTAAGGTGTCTATGAACATAGCCACCATCTCCTTGTCATGAAGAGGAGGTTCTACTTGTGCAGCTACTTCTCTCCAACGTTGAGCATACTCTTTGAAGGTCTCAGATTCCTTCTTTGTCATATTTTGCAACTGCAATCTATCTGGAGCCATATCAACATTGTACTTATATTGCTTCAAGAATGCATCTACTAAGTCTTTCCAAGATCGAATCCGGGCAGGTTCGAGATGCATGTACCAATTAAGAGCCATGCTTGCCAAGCTATCTTAAAAGAAATGGATCAACATCTTATCATCATAGGCGTGTGCGACCATCTTTCTACGAGTACATAGTTAGATGGCTCTTTGGGCATGTGGTTCCTTTATACTTTTCAAACTCCGGAACCTTGAACTTTGGTGGTATCGTCACATCCGGAACTAAGCATAACCCCGCGAGCATCACCAAATCCATAACTTCCTATTCCCTCTATGGCCCTCGACCTTTCCTCTAGAATTTCTAACTTACCTCTTGCCCAGAGATCTTCAGCGAGTTATCTTTTGGGATTCTTTTCCTTTCACCAAATGCAAAGCCTTTGGCTAGTATAATAACTTGACCAACTTTTCCATTCACATTTCCTCCTTCCATATGGGTTGAAGGCACATGGTTGGTGGATGTGTGAGTTTGAATAGGGATCGAGTATGTTCGTGAGTAGCTGCTTGAGGCTTGTTGTTGCTCGTGTGATTTGCAGTGAGTATAATTGGATCCCCTTCAGGGTATTCTTCAGTTGGTGGAGTATATCCCGGAGGCAGACCATATGGGGGAAAGGGTTGTGCTTGAGGTTCTTGATGAGATGTGGATGCATTAGGGTCCATCCCCGTATAGAAGCCCAAGTGGTAGAAAGAGGTTCCTTCTTTGTTTCCAATAGTAGGAGTTTCTTCAGTGGTCTTCAGGGTTTTTAACATTTCCAAAATCTCACTCATTTGGTTTTTCAACTGGGAGATGTCAGCTTTCATTGCCTCTTGTACTTCTTCCCACTCTTCCATGACTTTCTTATTGGCACGAGTCCTATAAGGGTGTCGTGGTGGTTTTGCCGTTATATTTATGCTTAATTTCTCCTATTTTATTAACATGCATTAGATACTGGGAGAAAGGGAAAAAGAGAGAGAGAAAAAAAATGCGAGTAAAGAAAATGGATGACCGAGAAAAATAAATAATAAAAAGTAAATAAAAATAAAAAATAAATAAAAATAGCAGGAAGTCATGGAGCCAAATGAGTATTATTGTACTATTTGATCATATCAACGAGGGAAATTAACATGAGGCCAAAGCCAAACAGATATTCATTAACAACTTCATCCAAAATGAGTTAGAGTTCAATACGTCTTTCTAAGAACAGCGCATAAACAACGAATATAATTAAGAATTCCTGGACTTAGCGATCAAATTCTTCATTTCTCCAACCAACCACTTGCAATGATTAATAAATGTTTTAATCTCCTTGGGTGGATCAAAGACTTGCGCCATCCCATCAGCATCAGACAACATTCTAGGGACATCCTCAATTGCCCCATTTGCTAAAGCAGCTAATTGTGAGAAACATTCTTTCCAGTGTTTTGTCATATCTTCTTGTTCTGCAATATAACTCTCCATTTGTGTTACCATAATCTGATGTCTCTCTTGACATCCATCAATTGCCATCGTTCCTTGTTAATCTCTAACTCGCATCTTTGCGACCACATCTTTAATTTCTTGTTCTAAAGCGCCAATTTTGACTTGCATGGTACGCAACCTTCTCAAGGCTTCCTGTTTATCCCTTTTGACTTCCTCATATAGATGTTTCCAATGACGTTCGGTTGTCAATGCTATCTCTCTCTTGTGCTCTCATGGCCAATTCGGTGTTTCTTTGCGGCAAGGTCTTGCTTGATTCGGGTAGTGTAATCTCTTTCGGACTTACGGATCCTAAGAAGTTCATCATATGCTCGTGTCTTCTCCACATTCTCTCTTCGGATATCCATGTAGTCGTGATGAACCCTTTCAAGTTCTTTGGCCACTTCTTCATTCTCTCCCTTCATCTTTCCTAACTCAGCTCTTAATTTCCTCACCTCTTCTATTTTTAGATCTTTTGGCAACTCATTATTTGTTGCACAAGGGGAAAATGGCAATTTTATTTGCTTAACTCTTTCAGTTAACCATTGTCGGTAACTAATTCCACCTCTACCATCTCTTGATCTTGAACTCTTATCCAGGTACACAATCTTTCCCCAAGCTTTCTGAATTCTTTCAAGCATCTCAGTAACATGGCCATCTTCGTAATATGCCACGAAAGGAGTAAGTGACCCAGGTGTAGGTGATCCTTTTATAGGGTAATCAAATTGTCTTTGAGCTAAGATAGGATTATAATTTATGCAACATCTAGTACCTATGAGAGGTACATTCGGATAATCACCACAATACAAGATGAGACTTGTTCTCTGTTGCCATGACGGACGCCATCTAATCCTTTCTTCATTCAAGCTAGCAAAATGTTGCGCCCAATCATTTCCTCCTTTAACATCTGGCCTATAATGCAATAGCTCGTCCACAGGGCATTTAATGTTAATGGACTTCTTAAATATACGAGTCATAAGCCACACAAACAACACTGGTAGACAACAAAGGATTTTCTTTCCTTTTCTTTCATGACAATAATGCATGGTGCCGTAAACATCAGCCAATATTGCCATGACTGGATTTTCTGACCGATTCCTGTTAGTTATGAACACATTGATTGCAGCACTATCTACGAAGTTTTCAATACTGGGAAATAATACTATGCCATAAATCGTGAGAGCCAATACATCCATGAAAGTATCCCATTCTTCTTTACTAGCCAAGTGGTGCAAGTACTGCTCCAAGTATCCTCGTGCAAGGCCTTTTACAAGATTTTTGCTCACCAGTCTACCCTCTAGCTCCTTTGGATGTACATTCATGATTCTGGCTATGGTTGAGATGGAAGCATGTTGTTCTATATGGCGGTATGGACATCTATTTTCTATTGGCCAATCCAAAATTTGCTCAAACTCCTCCACTGTTGGAGCCAACTGGAAGTCTTGGAAAGTAAAACACCTCAACGGTGGATCATAATATTGTGCCAATGCGGTAATTACAGATTCTTGTACTTCTATTTCCATTAGATTCAACAAATTTCCATATCTTTTTCTGAAGGCATCCCTTTTTATTGTTTTTAATTTCCATCCAAGATCCCTCAAACTAGCTATGTCAGCTTTCTTTGCCTTCAGTTGCAGCTTCTTTCTCAACATGGTTGAATTTACTTGTTTCCCAACCTCGTACCCCATGTTAATTTCCATCCAGTACAATAATACTCAAAAGTTCCAAAAATTTTCCGCCTTACATAAATAACAAAAACAAGGTAAAAAAAAAAACGAGAAAAGAAAGGGGAGAAAAAGGAGCAAAAATAAAAAAAAATAAATAAATAAATAAAAGATAAAAAAAATGTATGTCATGCTTTTACGAAAAAAGTAATGTTTATCCATTTATTCTACTCTTATGATGTTATGATGATATGATGCAAAAATAAAGTGACCATGTTATGCATGAGATGCAATCAATAACACATTCCTTATATGTGTATTTGTGAATTGTCTTTTTATGCCCCTGATCATCAAGGCAATGTATATCTTTAGGAAAGAATGGTGAAGAGTAACGTGATTCAATATTCTCCCTTTGTGCCTAGATTAAGGTCTAAAAGAGTAATATTCAAGGGTCTAAGGTCACTTATGCATACTCACAAAGGGTGGCTCCTATGCTTAAAGATACAAGGTTACTGGAACTATGGCTCACTTCACAGTATTTCCCATAACAGTTGGAAGTCAACCAGGTGTGGGAAAACGAATGAAGAGAACAGGCTCCAGCTGGGATTCTCACAATAGCCAAACAGGAAGTACATCCCAAGTGACATTGTTACACAACCCCTCTACTTCTAAGTTTACTCAGACCCGGGTATAGGGTCCCACTCAATGCAAGATATGCAATGTGTGTGTGTGAAGGGAGCATATTATACATACCCAAACCCTCACCTGCGAAACAACCAGAAAAAGTCCCAGACAGATATAATATTTGTTCTCTACCCTAAGGTCCAGTGATTCAATAACACGATGAATTAAAATACAGAAGGATGATATCAAAACAAACACATATGAAAATTCTAGAAAAGGGGAAAAATCAAATATAAAAAGAACAACATACATTTGCATATTTAACTAAATAGGTTTGACTCTCTAAAAAGAGTCCCCGATGGAGTCGCCATCCGTCATGGCTCGGGATCACGACGGGACGGCGAAAAATCATTTGACAAACAGAGGAGTCGCCACCATAGTTTATTTAGGAAAACTACAGAAAACCCTTTTTTTAAAAAAAAGTTTGGTCTTTAGAACCAAATTCGGGTTCGGGAGTCAGTTACGTGTAGGGAAGGTGTCAGCACCCTACGACGTCCGTCCTAAGACGGTTACCTTTAATTAAATGTACAAAAGTAGTGTAATTCTTAAAATATTTATTTTTCCCCAAAAATCAAACAAAGACATGTGTAAAAATTTAATTATTTATTATTTTTAAAGTAAGAAAATATTTACTGAAATTATTTATTTTGGCCCGACAAGGATTGTCCTTGCTCCTACGTATTTCCATTCGTTATGGAAAATCAGGGTTACGTAGTTCTTTGATAAATATGATGTAAGAATTGATAATTTTTAGTTTTGAGATTTTTAATATTTTTTTTTTATGAAATTTATGATTCATATTATTTAAATCATCAGATAGTAGGAGAGACTGTACACTTACAAGTCATACAATAAATTTAAAAAGAAACTTTAATTTAAATCTCATTTTATATAGATTATTTTCGAATAATTAAATATTGAATATAACATAACACGAGTGGTCCTACATATATTCTTAAATAATTTAGCTTAAATATGTTTGTATATTTTAATTTTTAAATAATTATTTTCAAAATTTATTTATTAGAATATATCTTTTAGATATAAAATATAAGATGACGCGTGTGGTCATACATATATTTTTAAATAATTTTTAAACAACTATTTTTATCATTTATTTAAATAATTTTGAATAACAATATAAGATGATGCATATGATCATACATATATTTTGGAATGTTAAATTTATTCACAAAAGTGATAGTAGGATATAAGATGACGCGGCTGGTCATACATATATCTAAAATTTATTTAAGTATATATTTTTAAAACAACATTAAATATTACATACGTATGTAGTCATACATAACTATTTATTTACATAAAAATATAAAATATAAGATAACATGTATATCATTCATATAATCTAAGAAATTATTTAAGGGTGAGATTTTTTTAACTTTTAAATAACTATTTTTTAAATTTATTTATTAAAATAATTTATAAATAATGAGATGTATAATATAAGATGACGTGTGTAGTCATACATATATTTTAAAGAATTTATCTTTTACAAATGATTTCTGTGAAAATATTCTTAATGATTAGATATAAGACATGTGTTTGAAAAAAGTATGATTTAATATTTTTAACTTTATATTCATAAAATAAACTATTTTATTATTTACTAACAGGTGCAATTAAAATTTTTGTTATCGATTATGTATGTAAACTCTTACTGCAACATTTTAAAAGTAATGAATGAATAATTCAATCGCGATTATAATAATAATAAACAAAAGCGTAAAAAAAATGTTATCAAACATGTATGTAAACTCTTACTGCAACATTTTAAAAGTAATGAGTGAATAGTTCAATCGCGATTATAATAATAATAAACAAAAGGGTAAAAAGTGAAATGAGACACCTTTACTGCTTATATAATTTTAAAATGGCCAGGTTTCACTATCATCCCCTGACGTTATTTCAAAAGGAATATATTCCTCACTATTGCTACGAAGCGAAGAAAAGGAAACTACTCACGTCTCACTCCACTGTATGTGTAAATAAATCATGTTCAAATTATGAGTGTATTAGGTTTGCTTTAGCATTCAAATAAACCATGCACAAGAATAAAAAACATGTATTCATGAGCTCTTATTCGTGCATGCTAGCTCAAGAGAAATTGGTGCCCTTATATAATCAGAACCCACCCCCTGTTCATCCTTTACGTGATGTACCCACATGTATCAGAAAACATGCTGATATGCAAATATATAAAATAAACCATCTACAGACTCTCAGAATAGCAGGAAACATATCATTGCAGTAAGGTTATACACACCAATACAATCATAGATACCACGCTCAAGCTTTTATTCGAAACGCAAAAATTAACGAAATCATATCAATATAAATGTATTCATCACTCTTAGTGTGACCTTTCCTCTTATACAATAACATACAAAAACCTCATGAGTAAAGAAGAAAAGATAAAAAACCTGTAGTGCGATCTTTTCTCTTTCTAATGCTTCCACTTGTTTGCCTTTTTCGTTTCTCCGAATCTCCTTTTTTAGGTTTTCCTTCCTTCCCCCCCCCCCTCTTCTCTCCTTAACCCTATTTATATGAGTTGAGGGAGAGAGAAGAAAAATAATAAAAAAAATAGAAACTGACCAAATTTAAACGTTAGTGGGTTATGGATAGTGGAGAGATATAAGGAAGGTGGGTTGTCTAGAAAGAGTGGAAGTGGTGGGAGTTACGGGTCTTCTAGAAAGAGTGAGAGAGTGGAAGTTGTGGGAGAATAAAAATCCCCTAAAAAGAGGAGGGAGAAAAAAAAATAAAAAAAATAAAAAAATAGGAAAATAAAAATAAAAATAAAACTGAAAATTTATGATATATTTAAATTTACAAACTCTCTTTTTTTAAAAATAAAAAATAAAAGATAAAAATAAAAATGAATAAAAAATAAAATTATTTTAAATTATCAATATTACTATATTATATATACGTATATATATATATATCAATATTCTTATTATTTTATTAAAAGAAAAATATTTCTATTTTTATTATCTATTTATTTATCCTTATTTTATTTAATTAATAATTTTTTCTTCATTTAAGAGTTAATTCTATTTTTTTCATATATTATTTTTATTATCTTCCGGACGAAATTGAGTGTTGACAGTTGCCCCTCTTTACTTAACTTTACTCAACAATATGAAAATATGTGTCTTCATATTGTTATAGTAAATGTTAAGTAAAGATAGAAACACTAATTTCGTTCAGATTTATATGTAAATGTCCATGAAAGCCCGCTTTGGGATGCAAACGCCAATCATAAACTGGGCTTGATATGCGGAACATGTGAGTGTCATTCACAAATTGGGCTTAGTATGTAGGTGCCAGTCGTAAGCTGGGCTTGATACGTAAGTGCTAGTCGTAAGCTGGGCTTGATATGCAGGTGCCAGTCGTAAGCTGGGCTTGATATCCAGGTGCCAGTCGTAAGCTGGGCTTGATATGCAGGTGCCAGTCGTAAGCTGGGCTTGATATGCAGGTGCCAGTCGTAAGCTGGGCTTGATATGCGGAACATGTGCCGATCATAAAGCTTGGGCTTAATATGCGAGTGCCGATCATAAAGTCGAGGCTTAATATGCAGGTGCCAGTCGTAAGCTGGGCTTGATAATGCCTTGCCAGTCATAAGCTGGGCTTGATAATGCCTTGCCAGTCATAAGCTGGGCTTGATACGCAGGTGCCAGTCATAAGCTGGGCTTGATATGCAAGTGCCGGTCATAAGCTGAGCTTGATATGCAAATGTAGATGTCAAGGAGACATGAAGATTCATGGGTGCAAGAGATAGAACAAAAAGACAAATTTTGTTGCATATATTTCTTTGGCTTATGCTTTTTATACACAAAGACATGTATTTTGAATCAATTGTTCTCCTTGTGATCATCAAATTCATATAAGTTCGCCATTTGCTTTTTTCATTCTTGATGAATCATCATTTATGGCACTTGATTCTTCTAGAGAATAAAATCAAGAAATGCCAAGATTCTTAGGGTCTAATGCAATAAATGAGGAGTCATACATGCAACACTTTCTTCGAAAGCATTTCTTAATGCATGCTCAAATAAACTTGTTTGGAAATAATAGTAGCTGGACAAACTCAAGCTCAATGTGGAGTAAATTCAAAATTGAATCAAACTATTATGAACACAAGAATATGAGTGGAATGGTTAGAGAGAAGTTTGTATGACTTACAATGTATAGAGAGATGATCTTTAATACAATCTAACGAGGTTGGATGCAAAGTAGGCCCAGGGTCGACACCAACAAATTTGTCCCAGTTTTGACTCCAATGGGTGAAGTTTAAGGTTAAGGTGTGAGTAGACAAAAACCAGGATTGTCAAAAGGATTTTTGTTTGTTTGACTTATTGTTATGATGGTGTTCCCCACCATTTGAGGCATTCTAAACATATTTTCATTCATTTGAGTTTTAGGAATGTACTAGTAGCCAAGTAATTTTATCTTATAATTAAAATTTATGAAAAATCAGAACAACCATTTTTTCAATCAGTGTGGACTTTATTAAGCTTGTAACGTGGCTGGGGGTTAAAAAGGTTATGAAAGAAAGGTTATGAAAGCTCAAATAAGTGTTTATGGGTTATTTGCAACAGGATTATCAAGTAGTGCACCCAACACTTTCTTGTCATCAACATTTATTTTCTTCTTTTCTTTTCTTATGCTATCTGATTTGTCATCACTTTGTGATTTTCTTATGATGTATTTTCTCTTTCTTTTTCTTTGTTTTCCTTTTTCTTTGACAGATGCACTTAAAGTTAACCATGTGTTAACTTTTGACGTAAAGATAATCCTTGCTTTGAGGGTAATCTTAAAAGAAAAAGTATTATTATTATTTTTTTCGGCTCAAAGGGTTAACAACGGATATATATCTTTTTGGATAAAGAAACATGGCCACACATCATCTCAAATCATGATTGCCCCTCTTTTTCATAAAGATTAATTCTAAGACAAAATTTGATGGCTTTGGTGCATACCACTTTCTTGTCCTAATTTTGCCTAGACGACCCTTACAGGTTTTTAGTCTAGCGAACTTTCTTTATTTTCATAATGTATTGTTACAGGCCTCAAATATTTTTAGGGAATCACACATCAAAACTCGAGACGGGATAAACGAGGCACTAGTATGAGGTTTTTTCATTTTAGGTTACGATAATATTTGCTAAGACAAATTCTTTTGCTTTTCAAGAAGGGAAGAGGATAGAAGATTACGAATGATATGCATAAGAATGTTTCAAAGAAGATATTACTTTATGGACCTCTATTAAAACATTAGACCAAGAAGAGAGATGACATTCCAAGACATTATTTTCTCTTTTTAATGTGTTTTGAACATCATGAATTTGATGATTTATTAAGAAGAACAATCAACTCAATAGACAATTTTTGTATTTATTTATTTATTTTGCGACACCCTTTAGAACTCGGCTCAACCAAGATTTCATGGAACTTACTTATTCCACGAACTAACCCCATGGTCTTAATTGATGAACATACATTTCAAATATTAGTATCACCTAGAATATAAACAAAAAGGTACTGGAAAACTCGAGGTTTAATTTATGAGAATATACAATGGTTTGATAAAAAGAAGTGCAACAATCCATCAAAATAAAGCAAATTCTAGTATTCTGTAGAATAAACAATGTCAATATCCTTTCACAAAAACTTGGTTGCTATGAGATCGCCTCAAGCATAATACTTCTTCACTACATCCGAATTGACTGGAAGAGGTAAGTCTTCGCCATCCATTTTTGTGAGAATTAGGGCTCCTCCAGAAAAAGATTTCTTCACCACATATGGCCCTTCATAGTTTGGAGTCCATTTCCCTCTATGATCCTTTTGTATAGTTAAAATTTTCTTCAACACCAAATCGCCCTCGTGGAATTCTCAAGGACGAACTTTTTTCTCAAATGCTTTTTTCATCCTTCTTTGATATAGTTGGCCCTGACATATTGCATTTAGCCTCTTCCCATCAATAAGATTAAGCTAATCAAATCGGGCTTGAACCCATTCTGCTTCTTCTAGTTTGGTTTCCATCAAAACTCTTAAGGAAGGAATTTCCACTTCGAAGGGAAGCACTGCCTCCATTCCATATACTAATGAAAATGGGGTTGCCCCTGTTGATGTTCGAACTGAAGTGCGGTATCCATGCAAAGCAAAAGGAAGCATTTCATGCCAATCCTTATATGTCACCACCATCTTCTGTATGATTTTCTTGATGTTTTTATTAGCGGCCTCAACTGTCCCATTCATCTTTGGACGATAAGGGGAAGAATTATGATGTTGGATCTTGAAGTTTTCGCACTGACTCACTCATCATTTTATTATTCAAATTTGTGGCATTATACGTAATAATCTTACTAGGTAGTCCATACCTACAAATAAGCTCCTTTTTATGAATTTTATCACCACACTCCTTGTCACGTTGGCGTATGAAGCGGCCTCGACCCACTTGGTAAAATAATCAATTGCGACTAAGATGAGCGGTGTCCATTTGAGGCTTTCGGCTCTATAGCCCCAATAACGTCTATTCCCCACATTGAGAAGGGCCATGGTGTTGTCAAAACATTCAATTGTGTAGGTGGCATATTGATGTTATCGGCATATGCACGACACTTGTGACATCTTCGCACATGGATGCAACAATCATTTTCCATTGTTAACCCGAAGTAGCAGGCCCTCAAAATCTTTCTTGCCATGGCGTGCCTGTTCATATGAGTTCCAAATGACCCCTCGTGATCTTCTCTTAATATTTGTTCTGCCTCTTTTGCATCAACGCATCTAAGGAGTACCATATCGTGATTTCTCTTATAAAGAACATCTCCGTTTAGTAGGAAACTTGAGGCTAGTCTTCTTAATGTCCTCTTATCATTTTCAGAGGCTGTTTCGGGATATTCTCGATCTTTGAGGTAGCGTTTAATATCGAAATACCAAGGTTTCCCATCGACTCCTCTTCAATTAAAAGGCAATAAGCGAGGTTGTTCATGACTCTCCATTCTTATCAATGGCGAGCTTTTCGTCTTGATTTAGTTCAAACATCGATGACAAGGTGGCTAAAGCATCGACCAGCTGATTATCCTCTCTAGGAATATGGTGAAATATAATTGTATCAAAATACTCCATCAATCCTTTGATGTAGGCCTGATAAGGGATCAATTTTTGATCCCTCGTTTCCCATTCTCCTCTTAATTGGTGGATGACCAATCTTTGAATCACCAGTATACTTCTAAATTTTTCAGCTTTCGATTCAATTCTTTGCTTGAACACCCATAGCACAAGCTTCATATTACTGCGACATTGTTAGTACAACTAAAACACAACCTCATTGTCATTGGAATATATTGGTTTTACGGAGATATGAGTACTGCCCCAATTCCATGTCCTAATGCATTTGAGGCCCCATCAAAGAATAACGTCCATTTGTTCTTATTTGAACCAATCTTGCTTTCATTAAAGAGAGCTAAAATATCTTCATCAGGAAACTCAGGTTGCATGGGTTGATAATCATCGATGGGTTGATGAGCCAAGTATTACGCTAAAACACTTTGTCTTTGATAGCTTTTGGGTGACATACAAGATGTCATATTCGACAATAACATACGTCATCGAGCTATTCTACCGATAAGGGCTGGCTTCTCAAAAATATACTTGATTGGGTCCATGTTCGATATCAACCAAGTGGTATGACTCAACATATATTGTCTTAGTCGATGAGACACCCATGCTAATGCACAACAAGTTCTCTCTAACAAAGAATATCTTTGCTCATAACTTGTGAATTTCTTACTTAAGTAATAAATAGCATGCTCCTTTTTACCTGTTTCATCATGTTGACTCAAAACATAACCCATTGATTCATCCAATATTGTCAAATATAGTATAAGGGGTTTCCCTGATATTGGTGGGAGTAGTATAGGAGGCTCTCGTAAATACTGTTTGATCCTCTCAAATGCTATTTGACAATCTTCATTCCACTTCATGACGTGATTCTTGCGCAACAGTTTGAATATTGGCTCACATGTGGCAGTTAGCTGGGAGATAAATCTAGCGATGTAGTTTAATCTACCCAAGAAACCACGAATTTCTTTTTCTGTGCGCGGTGCTGGCATTTCCAGTGCTCGTACCTTGTCGGGATCAACTTCTATTCCTTTTTGGCTTACTACAAACCCCAACAATTTTCCAGATTTTACGCCAAAAGTTCATTTAGCAGGATTTAGTCTAAGCTTAAACTTCCTTAACCTCTCAAACAATCTCCGTAGATTAACAATATGTTCATCCTCTGTCCTGGATTTGGCGATCATATCATCCACATAAACTTCAATCTCCTTGTGCATCATATCATGAAACAGAGTCACCATGGCTCTTTGATAAGTTGCTCCTTGATGAGTCATTATTTTCCCTTATTTTTTTTACCTTTCTGTACTTGTTTTCATCTCTAATTTGTGCTTAATTGTTTATATTTTGTACTAATTTCTATTAGGGCTATATTTGGAACAAAAATTCATATTTTAATTAATTTGGATTTTTAAGTTTAATTATTCCAATTTTTTTCAGGGCAGTTTAAAATTATTTTGGGCTTGGAATTAATTCATGGACTTCAAGAGGAGCTGCCACGTCATAACTTGGACCGAGAATTGTTTACGCGGATTTTGGGCCCAATGGATCTAGGGTTTCGTGCCTATGCAATGCAGCTATAAATAGAGGCAGGCGAGGGAGAGCGGAGAAGACACACGAGATACGGCCACGGAGAAAGGCGGCAACGATAGTAGGAATTAGGGTTTCTTTTACGTTTTGCCTTGTGGCGGCGGCGCAGATATTTTAGGGTTTACGTTTTGGCTCTTTGTTCCGGTTTCCGTTTTCTATTTCAATTTCGTTTATCAATTTCGTTTTCAATTTCGTTTATCAATTTCGTTTATCAATTCCGTTTTACGCTTTCAATTTCGTTTTACGCTTCCAACTCGTTTCTGCTTTTAATTTCGTTTTACGTTTCCAATTTCGTTTCTGCTTTCAATTTCGTTTTACGTTTACGTTTTCTATTTTACGTTTTCTATTTTACGTTTACGTTTTCTGAATTTATGGAAGACTAAAACCCAGGGTAGGGCTCTTGGGCATCTGCACTCAGCGATTGAGGTTTTTGTGCGTTTTATGGTTTCAGTGCGTTTGATTCTCCATTGTGAAGTCTCTATTACGGAGGATGCTTAATCCCTCGGAGGGAGACCTTACAAGGTTCACGTTTGCTTAATTCGTGTAGGGAAGTCTTGGGTTAACTTTCGCTTAGTTGGTTAATCTAGGCGGAACAAGGATTAAGCGGATGATAATCTGTTGTGAGCCAAGGATGTCGAGAGATGCATTGTGTTCAAGAGTCTTGCCTATTTTAATTACTGAAATTAATTTGTTATTTATACGCTTTATTTTAATTAAGCGTTATCGGTTCAAAACCCCCTATTGCATGATTTAATCTTTTGACGGTGAAAATTGGTCCTTGAGAGAGACGACCTAGGAGTCACTTCTTCTAGTACTACATTTAATTGTTTTTTATTTGGCCAGAGTACGACATCGATCAAATTTGGCGCAGTGCTAGGGGACCAACGTTTACGTCCAAAGGTTATGTTTTGCGTTTTGTGTTCTTTGCGTGTTGTGTTTTCTTGAAATTCGTAATTTTTTTTTTTTTTTTTTTGTAGTGTTGTTAAGTGTTGCATTGCAGGTGTAGCAAAAGAAACAAGGGAATTTGGAATTGAGGAGGCTGCGAGGTTTAAGCCCAAACCAGAATTGAGTAACCCGATTTTTTTCCAATTTTCGTTTTAATAGCTAGACTTGTTATTTTCATTTGAATTTTTGTGTGCACATTTATTTTAATCCATATTTTATTTGAAAAATACCAGAAGCACATATAGTGGTTCCGATTTTTGATAACTGAAAGCTGTTTTTTCGAAAACTTAAGCAGACCATAACTTTTGCCTCGGTTATCGAGTGGGCGTATTATATATGCATTTGGGGTAGAAAAATGAGATCTACGTGATGGCCAATTCGCAAAGCGGATTGGGCTGAGTAAATCTCCCAAAAAGACCGTTTACTATTTTATTTTTATTTTTGAAGTTTTATTGCCCTTATTTTTCATACTCTCGGTCCTGGTTCACATAGCTATCCTTTGAGTTCTGCTTTCAATTTTTGCGTACTGTCTTTTCATGATTTTAGGGTGTTACTCACAAAATTTCAGATTATTTGGACTTCGTTTGAGTATAGTTCCAGATTTACCCCTCCTACTGTTTGTTTATGTGTGAATTGCTTGACGAGTGCATGTCTAGAAAGGTTCGAGCTAGGAAAGACTTGGTACTTAGCGGTTCCATTTGTGACCCACCTCTCTTTCACGGGAACTTGCACTGGTGCACTTGTTCACGATTTACCATTATTAAATTGTCGGAGGGTGAACTACTGTTATACGATCCGAATTGCATGGTAGTGCATGACTAGAACAAACCAGGGACGGTTACAACCCTTTAATCCTGAAATAGATAGGACCTTTCATAGATTAGTTAGGCATTCTAGGAATTTGTCTTTAGATTCTATATCATTACATACAATTAGTTTAAGTAGTTACGAGCATTCTCCCTCTGTATCTGCGAATTTTAATTACAGTGCTCGTCGATTCGATTCTAATTTCGATTCGATCCGATCCGTGACTTTCACTGCGAGAATATTATGGCTCAACCTCCACCTCGTGAGAGGACTCTTAGGGAGGCTGGCGGCACTTGATTTCACTTACAAAGCTTGTGCATTCGGTATCACGAGGACGATTCATATGTTCTAAAAGCTGGATTAATACATTTCTTTGCCCGGGTTTCACGGTCTTGCGAGGGAATGTCGCTACAAACATCCGAAGGAGTTCCATATAGTCTGTTCTTCCATGAAGCCGCAAGATGTTTTACAAGATCACATCTTTTTGAAGGCATTTCCACACTCTACGGAAGGTCTTTGCTAAAGGCTGGTTGTCTTGCCTTGCGCCGGATCCATCACTAGTTGGGACGACCTTAAGAGAGCGTTCTGAATAAATTCTTCCACTGCCTCTAGGACAACGGCGATCGAGAAAAGATATTTCGGGGATCAGACGGATGAGTGGAGAGACCTTGTACGAGTTTTGGGAGAGATTTAAAAAATTATGTGCAAATTTGTCCCCACCATCAGATTCCAGAACAGACTCTTATTACTGAGTATTTTTATGAGGGCCTTAATAGTATGGAGAGGAGTATGATTGACGCTGCCGGTGGAGGAGCTCTTGGTGATATGACCCACTGTAGAGGCTAGAAACTTGATTGAAAAAATGGCCTCCAATTCTCGGCAATTCGGTGGTAGAAGCGATGCTATTGTTCTCGGGGAATTCATGATATGCTGCTTGCTGATTCTTCTTCATCTACGAGATAGGAAGCTTGATGCCTTGGTCGGTTTGGTCACTCGGCTTGCCATGAACCAAAAATCCGCACCTACATACGTAGCAAGGGTTTGCGGAATTTGCACATCAATTGACCATTATACGGATCGGTGTCCATCGGTCGCGACAACCTTCGATGTTCACGCTCCTCGAGCCTATCTTTGCAAACATTTACAATAACGAGCGGCAGCAACAACAAAATTATGATACGTCCGATAATAGATATAACCCGGGATGGAGGAATCATCCCAACCTTAGATGGTCTCCATGGCGGCAACAACATTACGCACCACCATTTCGAGATTCTGCTGGTCCGGTCCAAGCGGACCTTATGTGCCTCCACCGGTACAACAATATCACGAGCGGCGAGAATGAAGTTTACGCACCACCACCACCTCCTCAATCTTCCACTACGAACCTTCATTGGAGGAGTTAGTGAGGCGAGATGACTATGCAAAATATGCAATTCCAGCAAGAGACCGAGCTTCCATCCAGGCTTAACAAATCGGATGGGGCGGATGGCTACTCGACTCAATCGAGGCACGATCACAAAATTCGAGATAGATTGCCTTCTCAAGCGTGCGAGAATCAGAAAAATGTTAGTGCTATCACATTGAGATCGGGCAAAGCAGATTCACATACTGCTGCGGTACCTTCATCTGTTTCGCGGCACCTTCATCTGTTCTACGCGGTACCTTCATCCGCTTACTGCGGTACCTTTACACGCTTACTGCGGTACCTTCATCGACTTACGCGGTACCTTCACTGTGCACTGCACCTAAGCAAAGTAATGAAAAACCGGTTGGTGCCGGAATTTTCAAGCGGGTGGACCCTCTTCCACCACCGGTTCGATTCTGGCGACCACCTCCTATCCCTCTTCCATTTCCTCCCAAAGTGATTCCAAGCAAAAGATGGAAGAAGCTGGATAAGGAGATCTTGGAGACCTTCGGGAAAGTAGAGGTCAACATACCTCTACTTGATGCCATTAAGCAAATCCCAAGATATGCAAAATTCACTGAAGGAGGCTGTGCACTCATAAGAGGAAGCGAAGGGCAATGAGAGAATCGGCATGGGCGAGAAATGTATACTGCTTTGATAGGTAAATACATTCGCACATTCCTGAAAAATGTAAGGACCAGGTACTTTCTGCATACCTTGTGTTATTGGGAATAGTAAATTTGAAAATGCCATGCTTGATTTAGGTGCTTCTATAAATGTCATGCCTCTGTCTATATTTAAATCTCGTCTCTTGGACCTCTACAACCTACGGGTGTGGTCATACGAGTTGGCAAATAGAAGTGTTGCCCACCCTACGAGGTTTCATTGAGGATGTGTTAGTTCGGGTTGGTGAACTCATTTTCCTGCTGATTTCTATGTGCTTGAAATGGAGGGCCGGATTCTCCAGTGGAGTGCTGTACCAATCATTTTTGGCGGACCATTTTTGAAAACAGCCAGAACTAAGATTGATGTGCATCTTTGGTACATTGTCCATGGAATTTGGTGATAGTATTGTCCATTTTAATATTCTTGATGCCATGAGACATCCATCGAGGATCATTACATTTTTCGTCTTTGAGATACTTGATCTTTGTTGTTGATGAGTATGTTTACGATTTTCATTCTTTGCATGATAAGGAACATTATTTTCTATCGATCTGCATACTTCTCTCAATAGCTTGAATCGAGTATGTTTCGAGATCGGTTTTACGAGTTTGCGCTTTGTTACGATGTGTTGGGTATTGTACCGCACCTCTTGGTCTTAATTCTTTAGAGTCGAATCGCTAACCATCTTTGCGGGAAGTACACATGAATCGACTTGCGAGGTTGAGGTACATCTTTGTGGAACCACTTAGTTCCTTCTCTTTGTTCGACCATCTTCCATTCCGAGTGAAACCTTTGCCGAGAAAACCTCAAGTATGCCTACTTGGAGGATGATCGAAGCTACCGGTGATTATTTCCACCTCCCTTGATCTTTGTTCAAGAGGTGAGGTTGTTGCATGTTCTAAAAAGCATAAGAAAGCCATCGGTTGGACCACGGCGGACATTCACGGTATCGGCCCATCCACATGTATGCACGGGATACTCTTAGAGGATGGAGCTAAGCCGGTGAGGCAGCCGCGGAGGCGACTCAACCCTGTCATTTTGGACGTAGTAAAGAAGGAGGTGACCAAGCTTCTTGGTTGGGATCATTTATCCTATATCGGATAGTCGGTGGGTGAGTCCGATCCAGGTGGTCCCCAAGAAGACGGGCCTCACTTGTTGTGAAAAATGAGAAGAATGAGCTCATTCCTACTAGAGTGCAAAGCAGTTGGAGAGTGCGCATTGACTCTGCAGGTTGAATCAAGCAACGCGGAAAGATCATTTTCCGTTGCCCTTCATTGATCGGATGCTTGAGCGTACGGCGGGTAAATCTCACTCTTGCTTTCTTGATGGTTTCTCTGGTTATTTCCAAATCCATATTGCTCACGAGGATCAAGAAAACCACATTCACACTGCCCTTTGGCACTTTTGCCTATAGGAGGATGCCACTTTGGCTTATGCAATGCCCTGGCACATTCAGTGGTGCATGCTTAGTATCTTTTCGATTTTCTTGAAAATTGCATAGAGGTGTTTATGGATGATTTTCTTGTTCACGGATCATCTTTTGATACATGCTTAGATAATTTGGACGAGTGCTTAATAGATGTATTGAAGCGATCTTGTTACGAACTTTGAAAAATGTCACTTCATGGTAGAACACGGTATAGTTTTAGGGCATATTATTTCTAGTAAGGGCATAGAAGTAGATCACTGCAAAAATATACTGTTATTTCACAATTGCCTTACCCCTGCTTGCGTGCGAGAGGTGCGATCTTTCTTGGCCATGCGGGTTTCTACGAGACAGCTTCATCAAAGATTTCGATAAGAAGGCCGCTTCCAGCTGTCCAACACTGCTCCGGAAGGATGTTGACTTTGTTTTTAACGACAGGTGTAAACGAGGCTTATGATTGCCTCAAGGAAGCATTGACCACCACTCCAATCATTCGAGGCCGGATTGGACACTCCCATTCGAGCGATGTGTGATGCATCCAATTATGCATTGGGAGCTGTCTGGCACGGAGGGTTGACAAGTTGCCTCGGGTGATATACTATGCTTCCGGGACTTTGGATCTTGCTCAAGCAAACTACACCACTACTGAGAAAAAGAGCTGCTTGCTATTGTTTTCGCTCTTGATAAATTTAGATCATATTTGCTTGGTTCTCGTGTTATTGTTTATCTCGACCATGCGGCTCACGAAGTACACTGCTAAAAAGGTTGAGTCAAAGCCTAGATTGATCGGTGGATGCTCTGGCTCCAAGAATTTGATCCGGACATCAGTGACGGGAGTGGAGCACGGAATTTGGTAGCGAGACCATCTCGGCGAGGATTGAAAGAGGCGAGGATAATCTTGACGTCTTGCCCATCCAGGATAATTTTCACGATGAACATTTGCTCACTTTTTCTTACGTTTCTTACGTTTCTACCACCCCTTGGTTTGCAAATATTGTTAATTTTTAGTTGCTACTGTTTTTCCTCCCTTAGCATCACGAGCTCAAATTGATAAAATTAAGAGTGATGCTAAGCATTATATTGGGATGACCCCTATTTGTGGAAGATATGTAGCGACCGGTAGTCGGGAGATGTATTCCGGATCATGAGGCCGGCTCGGTCCTGCGGTTTTGTCACTCTTACGCACCAGGTGGCCATCTAGGCATTCGAGAGAACAGCTCGCAAAGTGCTCGATTGTGGTTTATATTGGCCCACCATCTTCAAAGATGCGTGGAAGATTTGTAGCACTTGTGAGCGGTGTCGGCAGCGAGGAGGATCCCTTACATGGAGACGGCGGATGCCTCGGCAACCCATGTTGTTACGTGAGGTGTTTGATGTGCAGGGTATTGATTTCATGGGTCCACTTTCACTGTTTCTTTTGGTTTTTCCTACATTCTTGTAGGCTATTGACTATGTTTCCAAATGGGTGGAAGCCAAAGCCACCAGGACTAATGATGCTCGGGTTGTTGTGGATTTTGTTAGATCTCACCTATTTTGCGGGTTTGGAGTACCCGAGCCATTGTTAGTGATCAAGGTACCCATTTACGTAGCGAGATCTATGCGAGGCTTTGCTCAAGAAGTATGGGGTGGTGCACGAGAATTTCTACACCCTACCACCCCCGAACAAGCGGGCAAGCCAGAAATTTCAAGCAGGGAGATCAAGAGAATCTTAGAGAAGATTGTCGACCCAACGAGAAAAGGCTGGAGTAACGAGGTTGGATGATGCTCTTTGGGCCCATAGGACTGCCTACAAAGCACCCATAGGGATGTCTCCTTATCGGGTTGTCTTTGGTAAAGCATGTCATTTACTGTTGAGATTGAGCATCGGGCCTCTTGAGGTCGTGAAGAGTTGCAATTTCTCCATAGATCAAGTCTGGTGAGGAAGGCGGTTGCAACTAAATGAGCTTGATGAGATCCAGCTTAGAAGCCTACGAGAATTCGAAATTCTACAAGGAAAAAACCAAGAAGTTCCATGACGACTTGATAGCTAGAAAGGATTTCATGGTTGGCGAGAAAGTTACGTTATACAATTCTCGATTAGGAATCATGGGTGGTAAGATTACGATCAAAGTGGATTGGACCTTTTGTTGTTACTAATGTTTATCCTTATGAGTACAGTTGAGATCAAAAGTGAATCCACGGATAAGAGCTTTAAGGTCAACGGGCACCGTTTGAAGCCCTTCCTCGGCAATCCTTCTCTGTTGGATCTTTGTTGTGGAGGAGATATCTACGCTTGACCACGCTTATCTCCCACCATGACTAAGGGAGTTTTCTTTTTTCCTTCTCCCTCTTTACTTTTTATTGCACTTGTCCAGATCTATTGATTGTTCTGATTTCTCTGATCTTACGTTTGTGCCACATTGGGACAATGTGTAGTTTAAGTGTGGGGGGGAGACTGTTCTTTGTTTACGTTTTTCTTGTTGTTTATTTTTGTTAGTTTAAGTCTTTGTCATGTTTACAGTTTCGCATATTTCCTTTTGATTTTTGGGTTTTGTTTAGGTTGTAGGCTCTTACTTCACTCTTGAATCTGAGTTACTTGATCTTGTATGGATTGAAATTCTTACTTTTCTCTGCTTGGAGCGATGATTATGAGGCTTGAGAGGCTGATTTAATTGTGACAGAAATTATACCATGTGCGAGGATTTGGGCCACTATTTTTTCTTTCTGTCTTGTGTGTTATGCCTCTTGATTGCTTGCACAGTTGCCTTGTCTTGACTCTGTTTGATACTTCTTGGTTCACATGCATGTTTGGATATGATTAAGGCATTTGTTCTCATAAGCCCCTGGCCAATTAAGCTTACCCTGAATTAATTCCTTTGTTAACCCCTGTTGAGCCTGCATTCCCCTTCTTTGTTTGAAGCTCATTACAAGCCTTATGTGAAAAACCTATGATTACCTTAACCTTAGGGAATTTTTGGAGCTTTGGAATCGTTTTGGGAATAAGTTCTTGAATAAGTGTGGGGGTGTCTCATTGGTTATTTTATTACGGCTAGTTGGTTCTTTACTGCTGTACATATCTCAACGTTCGATGATATATTGTTTATTCATTGCAAAAAAAAAAAAAAAAAAAAAAAAAAAAAAAAAGAAAAGAAAAGAAAAGAAGAAAAAGTAGTTTTGTTTGAGGCAAAGGAAAAAGAATGGTGTTAGAGGTTTATTAGAAGTTTTGGGTTTGCTCTTATGCTTATTTCTCACTTATCCCCCATTGCTCCTCTAGTTCCTCTGGTTCGTAGCTACTTATCCTATGTTTTATCCTCTACCCTGTCCTTGGCCACATTACAACCCTGGAAAGACCTTATGATCCTTATGTGCATGTTTATTAGGTGTTGATTTTAGAGGCTTGCCAAGTCTATCTGCTGCTTGTTTTTCATGAGTGCTTTGAGAGTATACAGTTACCTAAACGCTTGAGAGATACTGAGTGATATAGTGCATCTTGTGAGATTTTGTTGCTTTTAATTCACCTCTTGATGCTTGATTGATTGTCTTACCATGTTTTGACTTGTTTGGATGATTTCCATAAGTGTTTAGTTTCTCCGATTCTTTGTGTGTTGGATGTAGTTTACTCCCTTTCTTTTCCCAGGATTCATTTAGGAGTGTGTAAATCTGTTTGTTTTCTTGTGTGTCTTCTTGTTTCTGTTTCTTCCTATTGCGTCGCTCTCTTTGATATCTTTGGAGTTGTTCCTTGCTTTAAAATTTTGATTTTGCCCAGGAGTGCAAAAGGATAAGTGTGGGGGTATTTGATGAGTCATTATTTTCCCTTATTTTTTTACCTTTACGTACTTGTTTTCATCTCTAATTTGTGCTTAATTGTTTATATTTTGTACTAATTTCTATTAGGGCTATATTTGGAACAAAAATTCATATTTTAATTAATTTGGATTTTTAAGTTTAATTATTCCAATTTTTTCGAGGCGGTTTAAAATTATTTTGGGCTTGGAATTAATTCATGGACTTCAAGAGGAGCTGCCACGTCATAACTTGGACCAGAATTGTTTCTGCGGATTTTGGGCCCAATGGATCTAGGGTTTCGTGCCTATGCAATGCAGCTATAAATAGGGCAGCTGAGGGAGAGCCAGATGACACACAGATACAGCACGGAGAAAGACGGCAACAGTAGTAGGAATTAGGGTTTCTTTTACGTTTTGCCTTGTGGCGGCGGCAGAATATTTTTAGGGTTTACGTTTTGGCTCATTGTTCGAGTTTCCGTTTTCTATTTCAATTTCGTTTATCAATTTCGTTTTTCAATTTCGTTTATCAATTTCGTTTATCAATTCCGTTTTACGCTTTCAATTTCGTTTTACGCTTCCAACTTCGTTTTACGCTTTTAATTTCGTTTTACGTTTCCAATTTCGTTTACGCTTTCAATTTCGTTTTACGTTTACGTTTTCTATTTTACGTTTACGTTTTCTGAATTTATGGAAGACTAAAACCCCAGGGTAGGGCTCTTGGGCATACTGCACTCACTGATTGAGGTTTTTGTGCGTTTTATGGTTTCGTACGTTTGATTCTCCATTGTGAAGTCTCTATTCTGGAGGATGCTTAATCCCTCGGAGGAGACCTTACAAGGTTCACGTTTGCTTAATTCGTGTAGGGAAGTCTTGGGTTAACTTTCGCTTAGTTGGTTAATCTAGACGGAACAAGGATTAAACGGACTGATAATCTGTTGTGAGCCAAGGATGTCAGAGATGCATTGTGTTCAAGAGTCTTGCCTATTTTAATTACTGAAATTAATTTGTTATTTATCTGCTTTATTTTAATTAACTGTTATCAGTTCAAAACCCCCCTATTGCATGATTTAATCTTTTGACAGTGAAAATTGGTCCTTGAGAGAGACGACCTAGGAGTCACTTCTTCTAGTACTACATTTAATTGTTTTTTATTTGACCGAGTACGACATCGATCACTCCTGCATTCTTTAATCCGAATGACATCACCTTATAACAAAATGTTCCCCACAATGTGACAAATGTGGTCTTCTCCATGTCTTCGGGTGCCATTTTAATTTGATTATAGCCAGAGAAGCCGTCCATAAAGGAGAAAAGCGAAAATTGTGCGGTGTTGTCAACCAAAGTGTCAATATGCGGTAAAGGGAAATTATCTTTGGGGCTAGGCCGATTCAAGTCTCGATAATCCACACACATCCGGACTTTTCCATCCTTCTTTGGGACTGGGACTACATTAGCTACCCATTCAGGATATTTTGATACTGCTAAGAAACCAGCATCAAATTGTTTTTTCACTTCCTCTTTGATCTTTAGAGACATCTCAGGTTTCATTCTTCTCAATTTTTGTCTGACTGGGGGACATTCAGGTTTTAACGGAAGTCTGTGTTGCACTATAGCGGGATCTAGCCCAGGCATATCTTGGTAGGACCAAGCGAAAATATCCTTAAACTCTTGCAACAAATGAATCAACCTATTTCGTGTTTCCTTTGTTACATTAGTGCCTATCTTAACTTCTTTTTGCTCACTTTCATTCCCCAGATTAATTATCTCTGTTGCCTCTTGATGTGGTTTTATTTCCCTATTTTCCTGTTCCACTAACCTTAATAACTCAGGGGAAGGATCCCAACTCTCTTCATAATCATCTTCTGTATTATCAATAGGATGTGTGAAATCATGATATTGAACATTGACATTGTTATTTTCACAAGATTCACTATTTGATCTGCATTATAAATAAATGGAGGGAGAAGATGAAAAATGGATAAAACGAGGAAATGCATTTATTGATGTCAATATTAAAACAAAAAGTGAGCCCATACAAACGAAATCCTAATGCCTTGGGCAGAGCAATAAATTTATTAAAAAAAAAAGTCATAATAGAAACTATTACATTTCATCGTTAATAAACACCATGGGTAGTTCAATGGCTTTCCAATTATTGAGTTCCACACTTGAAGAACATGGATGCACCAAACTTGGACCTCCTTCATTTGAATCTCCTTCTGCAGCTGCCACTTGGTCAGTATTAACCCATCCAGCACTTCGGAAACTCCGTTTGATGTCACAAATGGGAATCCTTCCTCCCCTTGGCTCACGTCTCTCTACACGAGCTAAATTTTTCTCCCTTTTCTCTTCCATGATCCTCTTTCTATCTTCTCGAGTGGGCTTATATCCTAGGCCATATCTACCTCTGTTATCAGAGATTTCCAACAAAGATGTAGAGCCTTCACCATTTCTTCCTAAGCCATATCCGTGCTCATATCCTCCTTTCAACATCATCTTAGCCATCATTAAAGATGCACATGATAGATGCGGTTCTATCGAGATTGATTCAACATAAGCAGTGTCCACAATTTCTAAGGCTTGGAAAGAAGTTTCCAATGCCTCCTCGGCAACATCAATGTAACAGGTGGATGATGGTCCACTCACTATCAGATCTTCTTCCCCCGATACTATGATCAACTTATCCCCCATCACAAATTTCAGCTTTTGGTGTACGAGTGGAAGGGACCACCCGCAGAGTGAATCCGAGGGACGACCCAACAAGCAACTATAAGCGGGCATGATATCCATTACTTGAAACACTATTTGAAAACGCATGGGCCTATACGCACTTTGGTAGTTCAATTTCTCCGACCACCTCTCTTCGACTACCATCGAAAGCTCTCACAACCACAACACTTGGTCTCATATGGGCTCCATCACAAGGTAACTTTTCTAAAGTAGTTTTTGGCATTACATTCAAGGAGGAGCCATTATCTATGAGCACTCGCGTTATAAAATGATCGAGACATTTGACAGATACATGAAGAGCCTTGTTGTGTCCTCTCCCCTCGACTGGGATCTCATCATCAGTAAAAGTGAGGTAGTTGCTAGCATTAATATTGCCAACAATTCCTCCAAACTTATCAAGGGATATGTCTTGCTCCACATGAGCCTCACTCAGGATTTTCATTAACAACTTTCTATGAGTTGTAGAGTTCATTAACAACTCCAACAAGGAGATTCTACCGGCATATGATTCAGGTGATCCACTACCTTATACTCACTTTCGTTGTATAAACTTGAGGAACTCACAAGCTTCCTCATCGGATATTTCTTTCCTCACTTGCCCCTTATCCTTCTTGGGATCTTCATCAACTAGCATTGTTTTTCCTTTCAAGAACTTTTTGCCTCTTCAGTCATAATTTCCTCATTTCTTACGTTATCCTTGTAATTTACTTCCCTTGTTAGCTCGGGTGGTGTAAAGCAACGACCACTTCTAGTCATACCACTTATTCCAGATATGTTGCTAACAGTTGTAGTGTCAACATTAGGAACCTTATTCATTGATTCCTCCTGTAGTCCTTCATTCACAACTTTTGCATTATACTTCCATGGGACTCGCCTTGTTATCTTTGTAAGGAAAGGAAGATGGTGTTTGTAATATCAAAGGTTGTTGTTTTTGAGGCATGATGGGAGATTTATTCTTAGTGAAAAGAATCACTAATGGCTTGGGCGCTACAAAATCTCCCTCTTAATTGGATTGCATCAAAACTTCTCCATCATCCTTCTTATAGCTAATTTGCACCAGGTGCATATCCATTAAGTTTTGCAACATTTCCTTAAACTCTTCACATTGCTCAATAGGATGTTGTGCCTTAGGATGGAGGCCACATGCATTTGCTTCATCATATTCAGATTGTATCATTCAGTGCTTACATAACTCTTTGAAAACAAAACTTATAGGAGTCTTGACTTCATCCACCTTCTTGACCAAGCGATATCCATTTTCGTTTCCAATAGCATTTGACGAAGCACCCCCATGTCCTGATAAGGGATTATTTTCAACACTAGGTTTGTCTTCTTTGAAGCTCAACCACCCTGAATCTATCAATGATTGCACCTTATGCTTGAGAGCTAAACATCTGTTAGTGGAATGTCCAATAGCCCCACCATGATAATCACATTTTGCATTTGCATCATAACTCTTAGGATACGGGGGTTGCAACGGTCTCATAGGACATACAGCAACTAATGCATTGCGGAGAAGGTTTGGTAGCAATTCTGTATATGTCATTGGAATAGGAGTGAAATTTTCAAATCGCCTATCTTGGTTAAAACCCCTTTTCTGGTTTAAACCTTGATCAAGGCCTTGGTCAGAATTTGGGTTAAGGTTAGGCTTCCATGTTTGATTGGGAGGTGGTGTCAAATTATGGCTTGACTGTGTTTGGTGGTTAGCTTGGGATGGGAAGAACGTTCCAGTTTGGTGAGGTGGAGAATGATAAGCGGGCATGACATTAGCAACATAAGGAAATTGAGTGGTTGGATGTGGATGTCCATAAGAAACTGGACTATATTTTGCCCATGTTGATATCGAAGATGTTGCATGAGCTTCGGCTTCCTTCTTCTTTCCAGAATTAAATCCTAACTTCTTTGCACTTGATGCCGCGGACGGGCCATGTGCAATTTTCCCACTCTTCATTCCAATTTCTACTCTTTCCCCAATTACAACAACATCTGCGAAATTTGAAGAAACACTACCTAGCATATGATCATAAAAGGGAGATTGTAAGGTGTCTATGAACATAGCCACCATCTCCTTGTCATGAAGAGGAGGTTCTACTTGTGCAGCTACTTCTCTCCAACGTTGAGCATACTCTTTGAAGGTCTCAGATTCCTTCTTTGTCATATTTTGCAACTGCAATCTATCTGGAGCCATATCAACATTGTACTTATATTGCTTCAAGAATGCATCTACTAAGTCTTTCCAAGATCGAATCCGGGCAGGTTCGAGATGCATGTACCAATTAAGAGCCATGCTTGCCAAGCTATCTTAAAAGAAATGGATCAACATCTTATCATCATAGGCGTGTGCGACCATCTTTCTACGAGTACATAGTTAGATGGCTCTTTGGGCATGTGGTTCCTTTATACTTTTCAAACTCTGGAACCTTGAACTTTGGTGGTATCGTCACATCTGGAACTAAGCATAACCCCGCAGCATCACCAAATCCATAACTTCCTATTCCCTCTATGGCCCTCAGCCTTTCCTCTAGAATTTCTAACTTACCTCTTGCCCCGAGATCTTCAGCAGTTATCTTTTGGGATTCTTTTCCTTTCACCAAATGCAAAGCCTTTGGCTGTATAATAACTTGACCAACTTTTCCATTCACATTTCCTCCTTCCATATGGGTTGAAGGCACATGGTTGGTGGATGTGTGAGTTTGAATAGGGATCGAAGTATGTTCGTGAGTAGCTGCTTGAGGCTTGTTGTTGCTCGTGTGATTTGCAGTGAGTATAATTGGATCCCCTTCAGGGTATTCTTCAGTTGGTGGAGTATATCCCGGAGGCAGACCATATGGGGGAAAGGGTTGTGCTTGAGGTTCTTGATGAGATGTGGATGCATTAGGGTCCATCCCCGTATAGAAGCCCAAGTGGTAGGAAGAGGTTCCTTCTTTGTTTCCAACAGTAGGAGTTTCTTCAGTGGTCTTCAGGGTTTTTAACATTTCCAAAATCTCACTCATTTGGTTTTTCAACTGGGAGATGTCAGCTTTCATTGCCTCTTGTACTTCTTCCCACTCTTCCATGACTTTCTTATTGGCACGAGTCCTATAAGGGTGTCGTGGTGGTTTTGCCAGTTATATTTATGCTTAATTTCTCCTATTTTATTAACATGCATTAGATACTGGGAGAAAGGGAAAAAGAGAGAGAGAAAAAAAATGCGAGTAAAGAAAATGGATGACCGAGAAAAAAAAATAATAAAAAGTAAATAAAAATAAAAAATAAATAAAAATAGCGAGGAAGTCATGGAGCCAAGCGAGTATTATTGTACTATTTGATCATATCAACGAGGGAAATTAACATGAGGCCAAAGCCAAACAGATATTCATTAACAACTTCATCCAAAATGAGTTAGAGTTCAATACGTCTTTCTAAGAACAGCGCATAAACAACGAATATAATTAAGAATTCCTGGACTTAGCGATCAAATTCTTCATTTCTCCAACCAACCACTTGCAATGATTAATAAATGTTTTAATCTCCTTGGGTGGATCAAAGACTTGCGCCATCCCATCAGCATCAGACAACATTCTAGGGACATCCTCAATTGCCCCATTTGCTAAAGCAGCTAATTGTGAGAAACATTCTTTCCAGTGTTTTGTCATATCTTCTTGTTCTGCAATATAACTCTCCATTTGTGTTACCATAATCGATGTCTCTCTTGACATCCATCAATTGCCATCGTTCCTTGTTAATCTCTAACTTCGCATCTTTGCGACCACATCTTTAATTTCTTGTTCTAAACTGCCAATTTTGACTTGCATGGTACGCAACCTTCTCAAGGCTTCCTGTTTATCCCTTTTGACTTCCTCATATAGATGTTTCCAATGACGTTCGGCTGTCAATGCTATCTCTCTCTCTTGTGCTCTCATGGCCAATTCAGTGTTTGCTGCGGCAAGGTCTTGCTTGATTCGGGTAGTGTAATCTCTTTCAGACTTCTGGATCCTAAGAAGTTCATCATATGCTCGTGTCTTCTCCACATTCTCTCTTCGGATATCCATGTAGTCGTGATGAACCCTTTCAAGTTCTTTGGCCACTTCTTCATTCTCTCCCTTCATCTTTCCTAACTCAGCTCTTAATTTCCTCACCTCTTCTATTTTTAGATCTTTTGGCAACTCATTATTTGTTGCACAAGGGGAAAATGGCAATTTTATTTGCTTAACTCTTTCAGTTAACCATTGTCGGTAACTAATTCCACCTCTACCATCTCTTGATCTTGAACTCTTATCCAGGTACACAATCTTTCCCCAAGCTTTCTGAATTCTTTCAAGCATCTCAGTAACATGGCCATCTTCGTAATATGCCACGAAAGGAGTAAGTGACCCAGGTGTAGGTGATCCTTTTATAGGGTAATCAAATTGTCTTTGAGCTAAGATAGGATTATAATTTATGCAACATCTAGTACCTATGAGAGGTACATTCGGATAATCACCACAATACAAGATGAGACTTGTTCTCTGTTGCCATGACGGACGCCATCTAATCCTTTCTTCATTCAAGCTAGCAAAATGTTGCGCCCAATCATTTCCTCCTTTAACATCTGGCCTATAATGCAATAGCTCGTCCACAGGGCATTTAATGTTAATGGACTTCTTAAATATACGAGTCATAAGCCACACTAAACAACACTGGTAGACAACAAAGGATTTTCTTTCCTTTTCTTTCATGACAATAATGCATGGTGCCGTAAACATCAGCCAATATTGCCATGACTGGATTTTCTGACCGATTCCTGTTAGTTATGAACATATTGATTGCAGCACTATCTACGAAGTTTTCAATACTGGGAAATAATACTATGCCATAAATCGTGAGAGCCAATACATCCATGAAAGTATCCCATTCTTCTTTACTAGCCAAGTGGTGCAAGTACTGCTCCAAGTATCCTCGTGCAAGGCCTTTTACAAGATTTTTGCTCACCGATCGCCCTCTAGCTCCTTTGGATGTACATTCATGATTCGGCTATGGTTGAGATGGAAGCATGTTGTTCTATATGGCGGTATGGACATCTATTTTCTATTGGCCAATCCAAAATTTGCTCAAACTCCTCCACTGTTGGAGCCAACTGGAAGTCTTGGAAAGTAAAACACCTCAACGGTGGATCATAATATTGTGCCAATGCGGTAATTGCAGATTCTTGTACTTCTATTTCCATTAGATTCAACAAATTTCCATATCTTTTACGAAGGCATCCCTTTTATTGTTTTTAATTTCCATCCAAGATCCCTCAAACTAGCTATGTCGACTTTCTTTGCCTTCGATTGCAGACTTCTTTCTCAACATGGTTGAATTTACTTGTTTCCCAACCTCGTACCCCATGTTAATTTCCATCCGTACAATAATACTCAAAAGTTCCAAAAATTTTCCCGCCTTACATAAATAACAAAAACAAGGTAAAAAAAAACGAGAAAAGAAAGGGGAGAAAAAGGAGCAAAAATAAAAAAAATAAATAAATAAATAAAAGATAAAAAAAATGTATGTCATGCTTTTAGGAAAAAAGTAATGTTTATCCATTTATTCTACTCTTATGATGTTATGATGATATGATGCAAAAATAAAGTGACCATGTTATGCATGAGATGCAATCAATAACACATTCCTTATATGTGTATTTGTGAATTGTCTTTTATGCCCACGATCATCAAGGCAATGTATATCTTTAGGAAAGAATGGTGAAGAGTAACGTGATTCAATATTCTCCCTTTGTGCCTAGATTAAGGTCTATAAGAGTAATATTCAAGGGTCTAAGGTCACTTATGCATACTCACAAAGGGTGGCTCCTATGCTTAAAGATACAAGGTTACTGGAACTATGGCTCACTTCACAGTATTTCCCATAACAGTTGGAAGTCAACCAGGTGTGGGAAAACGAATGAAGAGAACAGGCTCCAGCTGGGATTCTCACAATAGCCAAACAGGAAGTACATCCCAAGTGACATTGTTACACAACCCTTCTACTTCTAAGTTTACTCAGACCCGGGTATAGGGTCCCACTCAATGCAAGATATGCAATGTGTGTGTGTGAAGGGAGCATATTATACATACCCAAACCCTCACCTGCGAAACAACCAGAAAAAGTCCCAGACAGATATAATATTTGTTCTCTACCCTAAGGTCCAGTGATTCAATAACACGATGAATTAAAATACAGAAGGATGATATCAAAACAAACACATATGAAAATTCTAGAAAAGGGGAAAAATCAAATATAAAAAGAACAACATACATTTGCATATTTAACTAAATAGGTTTGACTCTCTAAAAAAGAGTCCCCAGTGGAGTCGCCATCTGTCGCAACTGGGATCACGACGGGACGGCGAAAAATCATTTGACAAACAGAGGAGTCGCCACCATAGTTTATTTAGGAAAACTACAGAAAACCCTTGTTTTAAAAAAAAGTTTGGTCTTTAGAACCAAATTCGGGTTCGGGAGTCAGTTACGTGTAGGGAAGATGTCAGCACCCTACGACGTCCGTCCTAAGACGGTTACCTTTAATTAAATGTAGAAAAGTAGTGTAATTCTTAAAATATTTATTTTTCCCCAAAAATCAAACAAAGACATGTGTAAAAATTTAATTATTTATTATTTTTAAAGTAAGAAAATATTTACGAAATTATTTATTTTGGCCCGACAAGGATTGTCCTTGCTCCTACGTATTTCCATTCGTTATGGAAAATCAGGGTTACGTAGTTCTTTGATAAATATGATGTAAGAATTGATAATTTTTAGTTTTGAGATTTTTAATATTTTTTTTATGAAATTTATGATTCATATTATTTAAATCATGAGATAGTAGGAGAGACTGTACACTTACAAGTCATACAATAAATTTAAAAAGAAACTTTAATTTAAATCTCATTTTATATAGATTATTTTCGAATAATTAAATATTGAATATAACATAACACGAGTGGTCCTACATATATTCTTAAATAATTTAGCTTAAATATGTTTGTATATTTTAATTTTTAAATAATTATTTTCAAAATTTATTTATTAGAATATATCTTTTAGATATAAAATATAAGATGACGCGTGTGGTCATACATATATTTTTAAATAATTTTTAAACAACTATTTTTATCATTTATTTAAATAATTTTGAATAACAATATAAGATGATGCATATGATCATACATATATTTTGGAATGTTAAATTTATTCACAAAAGTGATAGTAGGATATAAGATGACGCGGCTGGTCATACATATATCTAAAATTTATTTAAGTATATATTTTTAAAACAACATTAAATATTACATACGTATGTAGTCATACATAACTATTTATTTACATAAAAAATATAAAATATAAGATAACATGTATATCATTCATATAATCTAAGAAATTATTTAAGGGTGAGATTTTTTTTAACTTTTAAATAACTATTTTTTTTAAATTTATTTATTAAAATAATTTATAAATAATGAGATGTATAATATAAGATGACGTGTGTAGTCATACATATATTTTAAAGAATTTATCTTTTACAAATGATTTCTGTGAAAATATTCTTAATGATTAGATATAAGACATGTGTTTGAAAAAATTATGATTTAATATTTTTAACTTTATATTCATAAAATAAACTATTTTATTATTTACTAACAGGTGCAATTAAAATTTTTGTTATCGATTATGTATGTAAACTCTTACTGCAACATTTTAAAAGTAATGAATGAATAATTCAATCGCGATTATAATAATAATAAACAAAAGCGTAAAAAAAAATGTTATCAAACATGTATGTAAACTCTTACTGCAACATTTTAAAAGTAATGAGTGAATAGTTCAATCGCGATTATAATAATAATAAACAAAAGGGTAAAAAGTGAAATGAGACACCTTTACTGCTTATATAATTTTAAAATGGCCAGGTTTCACTATCATCCCCTGACGTTATTTCAAAAGGAATATATTCCTCACTATTGCTACGAAGCGAAGAAAAGGAAACTGCTCACGTCTCACTCCACTGTATGAGTAAATAAATCATGTTCAAATTATGAGTGTATTAGGTTTTCTTTAGCATTCAAATAAACCATGCACAAGAATAAAAAACATGTATTCATGAGCTCTTATTCGTGCATGCTAGCTCAAGAGAAATTGGTGCCCTTATATAATCAGAACCCACCCCCTGTTCATCCTTTACGTGATGTACCCACATGTATCAGAAAACATGCTGATATGCAAATACATAAAATAAACCATCTACAGACTCTCAGAATAGCAGGAAACATATCATTGCAGTAAGGTTATACACACCAATACAATCATAGATACCACGCTCAAGCTTTTATTCGAAACACAAAAATTAACGAAATCATATCAATATAAATGTATTCATCACTCTTAGTGTGACCTTTCCTCTTATACAATAACATACAAAAACCTCATGAGTAAAGAAGAAAAGATAAAAAACCTGTAGTGCGATCTTTTCTCTTTCTAATGCTTCCACTTGTTTGCCTTTTCCGTTTCTCCGAATCTCCCTTTTTACGTTTCTCCGAATCTCCTTTTTTAGGTTTTCCTTCCTTCTCCCCCCTCTTCTCTCCTTAACCCTATTTATATGAGTTGAGGGAGAGAGAAGAAAAAAAAAAAAAAAAATAGAAACTGACCAAATTTAAACGTTAGTGGGTTATGGATAGTGGAGAGATATAAGGAAGGTGGGTTGTCTAGAAAGAGTGGAAGTGGTAGGAGTTACGGGTCTTCTAGAAAGAGTGAGAGAGTGGAAGTTGTGGGAGAATAAAAATCCCCTAAAAAGAGGAGGGAGAAAAAAAATAAAAAAATAGGAAAATAAAAATAAAAATAAAACTGAAAATTTATGATATATTTAAATTTACAAACTCTCCTTTTTAAAAATAAAAATAAAAAATAAAAATAAAAATGAATAAAACATAAAATTATTTTAAATTATCAATATTACTATATTATATATACGTATATATATATATCAATATTCTTATTATTTTATTAAAATAAAAATATTTCTATTTTTATTATCTATTTATTTATCCTTATTTTATTTAATTAATAATTTTTTCTTCATTTAAGAGTTAATTCTATTTTTTTCATATATTATTTTTATTATCTTCCGGACAAAATTGAGTGTTGACAGATATATTATTTTTCATAATTTTTAATAATTTCGAAACTGATATATTATTTTTCATCCGTAGTTTCGTTTTACAAAAAAGAAACTCAATTTTTCATAATTTTGAAATTTATATTTTATTCTCGATACGTACTTTTGTTTTATGCAAAAGAACTCAATTTTTTTTTAATTTCGAAATTGATATTTTATTTTGGATCCCTACTTTTGTTTTACAAAAAGAACTCAATTTTTAGTAATTTGGATATTTATATTTTATTATGGACATGTACTTTTGTTTTATGCAAAAGAACTAAATTTTTTGTAATTTCGAAATTGATATTTTATTTTGGATCCCTACTTTTGTTTTACAAAAAGAACTCAATTTTTAGTAATTTGGATATATATATTTTATTTTCGATCCCTACTTTTGTGTCACAAGTAGAATTCAATTTTTAATAATTTCGAAATTGATATATTATTTTTCATCCGTAGTTTTGTTTTACAAAAAAGAAACTCAATTTTTCATAATTTTGAAATTTATATTTTATTCTCGATACGTACTTTTGTTTTATGCAAAAGAACTCAATTTTTTGTAATTGTGAAATTGATATTTTATTTTGGATCCCTACTTTTGTTTGACAAAAAGAACTCAATTTTTAGTAATTTGGATATTTATATTTTATTCTCGATATGTACTTTGGTTTTATGCAAAAGAACTCAATTTTTTGTAATTTCGAAATTTATATTTTATTTTGGATCCCTACTTTTGTTTTACAAAAAGAACTCAATTTTTCTTAATTTGGATATTTATATTTTATTCTCGATATGTACTTTTGTTTTATGCAAAAGAACTCAATTTTTGTAATTTTGAAATTGATATTTTATTTTGGATCCCTACTTTTGTTTTACAAAAGAACTCAATTTTTAGTAATTTGGATATTTATATTTTATTCTCGATATGTACTTTGGTTTTATGCAAAAGAACTCAATTTTTGTAATTTCGAAATTGATATTTTATTTTGGATCCCTACTTTTGTTTTACAAAAAGAACTCAATTTTTAGTAATTTGGATATTTATATTTTATTCTCGATATGTACTTTGGTTTTATGCAAAAGAACTCAATTATTTGTAATTTCGAAATTGATATTTTATTTTGGATCCCTACTTTTGTTTTACAAAAGAACTCAATTTTTAGTAATTTGGATATTTATATTTTATTCTCGATATGTACTTTTGTTTTATGCAAAAGAACTAAATTTTTGTAATTTCGAAATTGATATTTTATTTTGGATCCCTACTTTTGTTTTACAAAAAGAACTCAATTTTTAGTAATTTGGATATTTATATTTTATTATGGACATGTACTTTTGTTTTATGCAAAAGAACTAAATTTTTTGTAATTTCGAAATTGATATTTTATTTTGGATCCCTACTTTTGTTTTACAAAAAGAACTCAATTTTTAGTAATTTGGATATATATATTTTATTTTCGATCCCTACTTTTGTGTCACAAGTAGAATTCAATTTTTAATAATTTCGAAATTGATATATTATTTTTCATCCGTAGTTTTGTTTTACAAAAAAGAAACTCAATTTTTCATAATTTTGAAATTTATATTTTATTCTCGATACGTACTTTTGTTTTATGCAAAAGAACTCAATTTTTTGTAATTGTGAAATTGATATTTTATTTTGGATCCCTACTTTTGTTTGACAAAAAGAACTCAATTTTTAGTAATTTGGATATTTATATTTTATTCTCGATATGTACTTTTGTTTTATGCAAAAGAACTAAATTTTTTGTAATTTCGAAATTGATATTTTATTTTGGATCCCTACTTTTGTTTTACAAAAAGAACTCAATTTTTCTTAATTTGGATATTTATATTTTATTCTCGATATGTACTTTTGTTTTATGCAAAAGAACTCAATTTTTTGTAATTTCGAAATTGATATTTTATTTTGGATCCCTACTTTTGTTTTACAAAAAGAACTCAATTTTTAGTAATTTGGATATTTATATTTTATTCTCGATATGTACTTTGGTTTTATGCAAAAGAACTCAATTTTTGTAATTTCGAAATTGATATTTTATTTTGGATCCCTACTTTTGTTTTACAAAAGAACTCAATTTTTAGTAATTTGGATATTTATATTTTATTCTCGATATGTACTTTGGTTTTATGCAAAAGAACTCAATTATTTGTAATTTCGAAATTGATATTTTATTTTGGATCCCTACTTTTGTTTTACAAAAAGAACTCAATTTTTAGTAATTTGGATATTTATATTTTATTCTCGATATGTACTTTTGTTTTATGCAAAAGAACTAAATTTTTTGTAATTTCGAAATTGATATTTTATTTTGGATCCCTACTTTTGTTTTACAAAAAGAACTCAATTTTTCTTAATTTGGATATTTATATTTTATTCTCGATATGTACTTTTGTTTTATGCAAAAGAACTCAATTTTTTGTAATTTCGAAATTGATATTTTATTTTGGATCCCTACTTTTTGTTTTACAAAAAGAACTCAATTTTTAGTAATTTGGATATTTATATTTTATTCTCGATATGTACTTTGGTTTTATGCAAAAGAACTCAATTTTTTGTAATTTCGAAATTGATATTTTATTTTGGATCCCTACTTTTGTTTTACAAAAAGAACTCAATTTTTAGTAATTTGGATATTTATATTTTATTCTCGATATGTACTTTGGTTTTATGCAAAAGAACTCAATTATTTGTAATTTCGAAATTGATATTTTATTTTGGATCCCTACTTTTGTTTTACAAAAAGAACTCAATTTTTAGTAATTTGGATATTTTTATTTTATTCTCGATATGTACTTTTGTTTTATGCAAAAGAACTAAATTTTTTGTAATTTCGAAATTGATATTTTATTTTGGATCCCTACTTTTGTTTTACAAAAAGAACTCAATTTTAGTAATTTGGATATTTATATTTTATTCTCGATATGTACTTTTGTTTTATGCAAAGGAACTACATTTTTGTAATTTCGAAATTGATATTTTATTTTGGATCCCTACTTTTGTTTTACAAAAAGAACTCAATTTTTAGTAATTTGGATATTTTTATTTTATTCTTGACATGTACTTTTGTTTAATGCAAAAGAACTAAATTTTTTGTAATTTCGAAATTGATATTTTATTTTGGATCCCTACTTTTGTTTTACAAAAAGAACTCAATTTTTAGTAATTTGGATATATATATTTTATTTTCGATCCCTACTTTTGTGTCACAAGTAGAATTCAATTTTTAATAATTTTGAAATTGATATATTATTTTTCATCCGTAGTTTTGTTTTACAAAAAGAAACTCAATTTTTCATAATTTTGAAATTTATATTTTATTCTCGATACGTACTTTTGTTTTATGCAAAAGAACTCAATTTTTGTAATTTCGAAATTGATATTTTATTTTGGATCCCTACTTTTGTTTTACAAAAGAACTCAATTTTTAGTAATTTGGATATTTATATTTTATTCTCGATATGTACTTTTGTTTTATGCAAAAAAACTAAATTTTTTGTAATTTCGAAATTGATATTTTATTTTGGATCCCTACTTTTGTTTTACAAAAAGAACTCAATTGTTAGTAATTTGGATATTTCTATTTTATTCTCGATATGTACTTTTGTTCTATGCAAAAGAACTAAATTTTTTGTAATTTCGAAATTGATATTTTATTTTGGATCCCTACTTTTGTTTTACAAAAAGAACTCAATTTTTAGTAATTTGGATATTTATATTTTATTCTCGATATGTACTTTGGTTTTATGCAAAAGAACTCAATTTTTTGTAATTTCGAAATTGATATTTTATTTTGGATCCCTACTTTTGTTTTACAAAAAGAACTCAATTTTTAGTAATTTGGAAATTTATATTTTATTCTCGATATGTACTTTGGTTTTATGCAAAAGAACTCAATTATTTGTAATTTCGAAATTGATATTTTATTTTGGATCCCTACTTTTGTTTTACAAAAAGAACTCAATTTTTAGTAATTTGGATATTTATATTTTATTCTTGATATGTACTTTTGTTTTATGCAAAAGAACTAAATTTTTTGTAATTTCGAAATTGATATTTTATTTTCGATCCCTACTTTTGTTTTACAAAAAGAACTCAATTTTAGTAATTTGGATATTTATATTTTATTCTCGATATGTACTTTTGTTTTATGCAAAGGAACTACATTTTTGTAATTTCGAAATTGATATTTTATTTTGGATCCCTACTTTTGTTTTACAAAAAGAACTCAATTTTTAGTAATTTGGATATTTATATTTTATTCTCGATATGTACTTTGGTTTTATGCAAAAGAACTCAATTTTTTGTAATTTCGAAATTGATATTTTATTTTGGATCCCTACTTTTGTTTTACAAAAGAACTCAATTTTTAGTAATTTCGATATTTATATTTTATTCTCGATATGTACTTTGGTTTTATGCAAAAGAACTCAATTTTTTGTAATTTCGAAATTGATATTTTATTTTGGATCCCTACTTTAGTTTTACAAAAGAACTCAATTTTTAGTAATTTGGATATTTATATTTTATTCTCGATATGTACTTTTGTTTTATGCAAAAGAACTAAATTTTTGTAATTTCGAAATTGATATTTTATTTTGGATCCCTCCTTTTGTTTTACAAAAAGAACTCAATTTTTCGTAATTTGGATATTTATATTTTATTCTCGATATGTACTTTTGTTTTATGCAAAAGAACTCAATTTTTTGTAATTTCGAAATTGATATTTTATTTTGGATCCCTACTTTTGTTTTACAAAAAGAACTCAATTTTTAGTAATTTGGATATTTATATTTTATTCTCGATATGTACTTTGGCTTTATACAAAAGAACTCAATTTTTTGTAATTTCGAAATTGATATTTTATTTTGGATCCCTACTTTTGTTTTACAAAAAGAACTCAATTTTTAGTAATTTGGATATTTATATTTTATTCTCGATATGTACATGTGTTTTATGCAAAAGAACTCAATTTTTTGTAATTTCGAAATTGATATTTTATTTTGGATCCCTACTTTTGTTTTACAAAAAGAACTCAATTTTTAGTAATTTGGATATTTATATTTTATTCTCGATATGTACTTTTGTTTTATGCAAAAGAACTAAATTTTTTGTAATTTCGAAATTGATATTTTATTTTGGATCCCTACTTTTGTTTTACAAAAAGAACTCAATTTTAGTAATTTGGATATTTATATTTTATTCTCGATATGTACTTTTGTTTTATGCAAAGGAACTACATTTTTTGTAATTTCGAAATTGATATTTTATTTTGGATCCCTACTTTTGTTTTACTGAAAAGAACTCAATTTTTAGTAATTTGGATATTTATATTTTATTCTCGATATGTACTTTGGTTTTATGCAAAAGAACTCAATTTTTGTAATTTCGAAATTGATATTTTATTTTGGATCCCTACTTTTGTTTTACAAAAGAACTCAATTTTTAGTAATTTGGATATTTATATTTTATTCTCGATATGTACTTTGGTTTTATGCAAAAGAACTCAATTTTTTGTAATTTCGAAATTGATATTTTATTTTGGATCCCTACTTTTGTTTTACAAAAGAACTCAATTGTTAGTAATTTGGATATTTCTATTTTATTCTCGATATGTACTTTTGTTTTATGCAAAGGAACTACATTTTTGTAATTTCGAAATTGATATTTTATTTTGGATCCCTACTTTTGTTTTACAAAAGAACTCAATTTTTAGTAATTTGGATATTTATATTTTATTCTCGATATGTACTTTTGTTTTATGCAAAGGAACAACATTTTTGTAATTTCGAAATTGATATTTTATTTTGGATCCCTACTTTTGTTTTACAAAAAGAACTCAATTTTTAGTAATTTGGATATTTATATTTTATTCTCGATATGTACTTTGGTTTTATGCAAAAGAACTCAATTTTTGTAATTTCGAAATTGATATTTTATTTTGGATCCCTACTTTTGTTTTACAAAAAGAACTCAATTTTTAGTAATTTGGATATTTATATTTTATTCTCGATATGTACTTTGGTTTTATGCAAAAGAACTCAATTTTTTGTAATTTCGAAATTGATATTTTATTTTGGATCCCTACTTTAGTTTTACAAAAGAACTCAATTTTTAGTAATTTGGATATTTATATTTTATTCTCGATATGTACTTTTGTTTTATGCAAAAGAACTAAATTTTTGTAATTTCAAAATTGATATTTTATTTTGGATCCCTACTTTTGTTTTACAAAAAGAACTCAATTTTTCGTAATTTGGATATTTATATTTTATTCTCGATATGTACTTTTGTTTTATGCAAAAGAACTCAATTTTTGTAATTTCGAAATTGATATTTTATTTTGGATGCCTACTTTTGTTTTACAAAAAGAACTCAATTTTTAGTAATTTGGATATTTATATTTTATTCTCGATATGTACTTTGGTTTTATACAAAAGAACTCAATTTTTGTAATTTCGAAATTGATATTTTATTTTGGATCCCTACTTTTGTTTTACAAAAGAACTCAATTTTTAGTAATTTGGATATTTATATTTTATTCTCGATATGTACTTTGGTTTTATGCAAAAGAACTCAATTTTTTGTAATTTCGAAATTGATATTTTATTTTGGATCCCTACTTTTGTTTTACAAAAGAACTCAATTTTTAGTAATTTGGATATTTATATTTTATTCTCGATATGTACTTTTGTTTTATGCAAAAGAACTAAATTTTTGTAATTTCGAAATTGATATTTTATTTTGGATCCCTACTTTTGTTTTACAAAAAGAACTCAATTTTAGTAATTTGGATATTTATATTTTATTCTCGATATGTACTTTTGTTTTATGCAAAGGAACTACATTTTTGTAATTTCGAAATTGATATTTTATTTTGGATCCCTACTTTTGTTTTACAAAAGAACTCAATTTTTAGTAATTTGGATATTTATATTTTATTCTCGATATGTACTTTGGTTTTATGCAAAAGAACTCAATTTTTTGTAATTTCGAAATTGATATTTTATTTTGGATCCCTACTTTTGTTTTACAAAAGAACTCAATTTTTAGTAATTTGGATATTTATATTTTATTCTCGATATGTACTTTGGTTTTATGCAAAAGAACTCAATTTTTTGTAATTTCGAAATTGATATTTTATTTTGGATCCCTACTTTTGTTTTACAAAAGAACTCAATTTTTAGTAATTTGGATATTTATATTTTATTCTCGATATGTACTTTGGTTTTATGCAAAAGAACTCAATTTTTTGTAATTTCGAAATTGATATTTTATTTTGGATCCCTACTTTAGTTTTACAAAAAGAACTCAATTTTTAGTAATTTGGATATTTATATTTTATTCTCGATATGTACTTTTGTTTTATGCAAAAGAACTCAATTTTTTGTAATTTCGAAATTGATATTTTATTTTGGATCCCTACTTTTGTTTTACAAAAAGAACTCAATTTTTCGTAATTTGGATATTTATATTTTATTCTCGATATGTACTTTTGTTTTATGCAAAAGAACTCAATTTTTTGTAATTTCGAAATTGATATTTTATTTTGGATGCCTACTTTTGTTTTACAAAAAGAACTCAATTTTTAGTAATTTGGATATTTATATTTTATTCTGGATATGTACTTTGGTTTTATACAAAAGAACTCAATTTTTTGTAATTTCGAAATTGATATTTTATTTTGGATCCCTACTTTTGTTTTACAAAAAGAACTCAATTTTTAGTAATTTGGATATTTATATTTTATTCTCGATATGTACTTTGGTTTTATGCAAAAGAACTCAATTTTTGTAATTTCGAAATTGATATTTTATTTTGGATCCCTACTTTTGTTTTACAAAAAGAACTCAATTTTTAGTAATTTGGATATTTATATTTTATTCTCGATATGTACTTTTGTTTTATGCAAAAGAACTAAATTTTTTGTAATTTCGAAATTGATATTTTATTTTGGATCCCTACTTTTGTTTTACAAAAAGAACTCAATTTTAGTAATTTGGATATTTATATTTTATTCTCGATATGTACTTTTGTTTTATGCAAAGGAACTACATTTTTGTAATTTCGAAATTGATATTTTATTTTGGATCCCTACTTTTGTTTTACTGAAAAGAACTCAATTTTTAGTAATTTGGATATTTATATTTTATTCTCGATATGTACTTTGGTTTTATGCAAAAGAACTCAATTTTTGTAATTTCGAAATTGATATTTTATTTTGGATCCCTACTTTTGTTTTACAAAAGAACTCAATTTTTAGTAATTTGGATATTTATATTTTATTCTCGATATGTACTTTGGTTTTATGCAAAAGAACTCAATTTTTTGTAATTTCGAAATTGATATTTTATTTTGGATCCCTACTTTTGTTTTACAAAAAGAACTCAATTGTTAGTAATTTGGATATTTCTATTTTATTCTCGATATGTACTTTTGTTTTATGCAAAGGAACTACATTTTTTGTAATTTCGAAATTGATATTTTATTTTGGATCCCTACTTTTGTTTTACAAAAAGAACTCAATTTTTAGTAATTTGGATATTTATATTTTATTCTCGATATGTACTTTTGTTTTATGCAAAGGAACAACATTTTTTGTAATTTCGAAATTGATATTTTATTTTGGATCCCTACTTTTGTTTTACAAAAAGAACTCAATTTTTAGTAATTTGGATATTTATATTTTATTCTCGATATGTACTTTGGTTTTATGCAAAAGAACTCAATTTTTTGTAATTTCGAAATTAATATTTTATTTTGGATCCCTACTTTTGTTTTACAAAAAGAACTCAATTTTTAGTAATTTGGATATTTATATTTTATTCTCGATATGTACTTTGGTTTTATGCAAAAGAACTCAATTTTTTGTAATTTCGAAATTGATATTTTATTTTGGATCCCTACTTTAGTTTTACAAAAGAACTCAATTTTTAGTAATTTGGATATTTATATTTTATTCTCGATATGTACTTTTGTTTTATGCAAAAGAACTAAATTTTTGTAATTTCGAAATTGATATTTTATTTTGGATCCCTACTTTTGTTTTACAAAAGAACTCAATTTTTCGTAATTTGGATATTTATATTTTATTCTCGATATGTACTTTTGTTTTATGCAAAAGAACTCAATTTTTTGTAATTTCGAAATTGATATTTTATTTTGGATGCCTACTTTTGTTTTACAAAAAGAACTCAATTTTTAGTAATTTGGATATTTATATTTTATTCTCGATATGTACTTTGGTTTTATACAAAAGAACTCAATTTTTTGTAATTTCGAAATTGATATTTTATTTTGGATCCCTACTTTTGTTTTACAAAAAGAACTCAATTTTTAGTAATTTGGATATTTATATTTTATTCTCGATATGTACTTTGGTTTTATGCAAAAGAACTCAATTTTTTGTAATTTCGAAATTGATATTTTATTTTGGATCCCTACTTTTGTTTTACAAAAGAACTCAATTTTTAGTAATTTGGATATTTATATTTTATTCTCGATATGTACTTTTGTTTTATGCAAAAGAACTAAATTTTTGTAATTTCGAAATTGATATTTTATTTTGGATCCCTACTTTTGTTTTACAAAAAGAACCCAATTTTAGTAATTTGGATATTTATATTTTATTCTCGATATGTACTTTTGTTTTATGCAAAGGAACTACATTTTTTGTAATTTCGAAATTGATTTTTAGTAATTTGGATATTTATATTTTATTCTCGATATGTACTTTGGTTTTATGGAAAAGAACTCAATTTTTTGTAATTTCGAAATTGATATTTTATTTTGGATCCCTACTTTTGTTTTACAAAAAGAACTCAATTTTTAGTAATTTGGATATTTATATTTTATTCTCGATATGTACTTTGGTTTTATGCAAAAGAACTCAATTTTTTGTAATTTCGAAATTGATATTTTATTTTGGATCCCTACTTTTGTTTTACAAAAAGAACTCAATTTTAGTAATTTGGATATTTATATTTTATTCTCGATATGTACTTTGGTTTTATGCAAAAGAACTCAATTTTTTGTAATTTCGAAATTGATATTTTATTTTGGATCCCTACTTTAGTTTTACAAAAAGAACTCAATTTTTAGTAATTTGGATATTTATATTTTATTCTCGATATGTACTTTTGTTTTATGCAAAAGAACTAAATTTTTTGTAATTTCGAAATTGATATTTTATTTTGGATCCCTACTTTTGTTTTACAAAAAGAACTCAATTTTTCGTAATTTGGATATTTATATTTTATTCTCGATATGTACTTTTGTTTTATGCAAAAGAACTCAATTTTTTGTAATTTCGAAATTGGTATTTTATTTTGGATGCCTACTTTTGTTTTACAAAAAGAACTCAATTTTTAGTAATTTGGATATTTATATTTTATTCTGGATATGTACTTTGGTTTTATACAAAAGAACTCAATTTTTTGTAATTTCGAAATTGATATTTTATTTTGGATCCCTACTTTTGTTTTACAAAAAGAACTCAATTTTTAGTAATTTGGATATTTATATTTTATTCTCGATATGTACTTTGGTTTTATGCAAAAGAACTCAATTTTTTGTAATTTCGAAATTGATATTTTATTTTGGATCCCTACTTTTGTTTTACAAAAGAACTCAATTTTTAGTAATTTGGATATTTATATTTTATTCTCGATATGTACTTTTGTTTTATGCAAAAGAACTAAATTTTTGTAATTTCGAAATTGATATTTTATTTTGGATCCCTACTTTTGTTTTACAAAAGAACTCAATTTTAGTAATTTGGATATTTATATTTTATTCTCGATATGTACTTTTGTTTTATGCAAAGGAACTACATTTTTGTTAATTTCGAAATTGATATTTTATTTTGGATCCCTACTTTTGTTTTACAAAAAGAACTCAATTTTTAGTAATTTGGATATTTATATTTTATTCTCGATATGTACTTTGGTTTTATGCAAAAGAACTCAATTTTTGTAATTTCGAAATTGATATTTTATTTTGGATCCCTACTTTTGTTTTACAAAAGAACTCAATTTTTAGTAATTTGGATATTTATATTTTATTCTCGATATGTACTTTGGTTTTATGCAAAAGAACTCAATTTTTTGTAATTTCGAAATTGATATTTTATTTTGGATCCCTACTTTTGTTTTACAAAAAGAACTCAATTGTTAGTAATTTGGATATTTCTATTTTATTCTCGATATGTACTTTTGTTCTATGCAAAAGAACTAAATTTTTTGTAATTTCGAAATTGATATTTTATTTTGGATCCCTACTTTTGTTTTACAAAAAGAACTCAATTTTTAGTAATTTGGATATTTATATTTTATTCTCGATATGTACTTTGGTTTTATGCAAAAGAACTAAATTTTTTGTAATTTCGAAATTGATATGTTATTTTGGATCCCTACTTTTGTTTTACAAAAAGAACTCAATTTTTAGTAATTTGGATATATATATTTTATTTTCGATCCCTACTTTTGTGTCACAAATAGAATTCAATTTTTAATAATTTCGAAATTGATATATTATTTTTCATCCGTAGTTTTGTTTTACAAAAAAGAAACTCAATTTTTCATAATTTTGAAATTTATATTTTATTCTCGATACGTACTTTTGTTTTATGCAAAAGAACTCAATTTTTTTTTAATGTCGAAATTGATATTTTATTTTGGATCCCTACTTTTGTTTTACAAAAAGAACTCAATTTTTAGTAATTTGGATATTTATATTTTATTCTCGATATGTACTTTTGTTTTATGCAAAAGAACTAAATTTTTTGTAATTTCGAAATTGATATTTTATTTTGGATCCCTACTTTTGTTTTACAAAAAGAACTCAATTTTAGTAATTTGGATATTTATATTTTATTCTCGATATGTACTTTTGTTTTATGCACAGGAACTTCATTTTTGTAATTTCGAAATTGATATTTTATTTTGGATCCCTACTTTTGTTTTACAAAAAGAACTCAATTTTTAGTAATTTGGATATTTATATTTTATTCTCGATATGTACTTTTGTTTTATGCAAAAGAACTAAATTTTTGTAATTTCGAAATTGATATTTTATTTTGGATCCCTACTTTTGTTTTACAAAAGAACTCAATTTTAGTAATTTGGATATTTATATTTTATTCTCGATATGTACTTTTGTTTTATGCAAAGGAACTACATTTTTTGTAATTTCGAAATTGATATTTTATTTTGGATCCCTACTTTTGTTTTACAAAAAGAACTCAATTTTTAGTAATTTGGATATTTATATTTTGTTCTCGATATGTACTTTGGTTTTATGCAAAAGAACTCAATTTTTTGTAATTTCGAAATTGATATTTTATTTTGGATCCCTACTTTTGTTTTACAAAAAGAACTCAATTTTTAGTAATTTGGATATTTATATTTTATTCTCGATATGTACTTTTGTTTTTTGCAAAAGAACTAAATTTTTTGTAATTTCGAAATTGATATTTTATTTTGGATCCCTAGTTTTGTTTTACAAAAAGAACTCAATTTTAGTAATTTGGATATTTATATTTTATTCTCGATATGTACTTTTGTTTTATGCAAAGGAACTACATTTTTGTAATTTCGAAATTGATATTTTATTTTGGATCCCTACTTTTGTTTTACAAAAAGAACTCAATTTTTAGTAATTTGGATATTTATATTTTATTCTCGATATGTACTTTGGTTTTATGCAAAAGAACTCAATTTTTTGTAATTTCGAAATTGATATTTTATTTTGGATCCCTACTTTTGTTTTACAAAAGAACTCAATTTTTAGTAATTTGGATATTTATATTTTATTCTCGATATGTACTTTTGTTTTATGCAAAAGAACTAAATTTTTGTAATTTCGAAATTGATATTTTATTTTGGATCCCTACTTTTGTTTTACAAAAAGAACTCAATTTTAGTAATTTGGATATTTATATTTTATTCTCGATATGTACTTTTGTTTTATGCAAAGGAACTACATTTTTTGTAATTTCGAAATTGATATTTTATTTTGGATCCCTACTTTTGTTTTACAAAAAGAACTCAATTTTTAGTAATTTGGATATTTATATTTTATTCTCGATATGTACTTTGGTTTTATGCAAAAGAACTCAATTTTTTGTAATTTCGAAATTGATATTTTATTTTGGATCCCTACTTTTGTTATACAAAAAGAACTCAATTTTTAGTAATTTGGATATTTATATTTTATTCTCGATATGTACTTTTGGTTTATGCAAAAGAACTAAATTTTTTGTAATTTCGAAATTGATATTTTATTTTGGATCCCTACTTTTGTTTTACAAAAAGAACTCAATTTTTCGTAATTTGGACATTTATATTTTATTCTCGATATGTACTTTGGTTTTATGCAAAAGAACTCAATTTTTTGTCATTTCGAAATTGATATTTTATTTTGGATCCCTACTTTTGTTTTACAAAAAGAACTCAATTTTTAGTAATTTGGATATATATATTTTATTTTCGATCCCTACTTTTGTGTCACAAATAGAATTCAATTTTTAATAATTTCGAAATTGATATATTATTTTTCATCCGTAGTTTTGTTTTACAAAAAGAAACTCAATTTTTCATAATTTTGAAATTTATATTTTATTCTCGATACGTACTTTTGTTTTATGCAAAAGAACTCAATTTTTTTAATGTCGAAATTGATATTTTATTTTGGATCCCTACTTTTGTTTTACAAAAAGAACTCAATTTTTAGTAATTTGGATATTTATATTTTATTCTCGATATGTACTTTGGTTTTATGCAAAAGAACTCAATTTTTTGTAATTTCGAAATTGATATTTTATTTTGGATCCCTACTTTTGTTATACAAAAAGAACTCAATTTTTAGTAATTTGGATATTTATATTTTATTCTCGATATGTACTTTTGGTTTATGCAAAAGAACTAAATTTTTTGTAATTTCGAAATTGATATTTTATTTTGGATCCCTACTTTTGTTTTACAAAAAGAACTCAATTTTTCGTAATTTGGACATTTATATTTTATTCTCGATATGTACTTTGGTTTTATGCAAAAGAACTCAATTTTTTGTCATTTCGAAATTGATATTTTATTTTGGATCCCTACTTTTGTTTTACAAAAAGAACTCAATTTTTAGTAATTTGGATATTTATATTTTATTCTCGATATGTACTTTTGTTTTATGCAAAAGAACAAAATTTTTTGTAATTTCGAAATTGATATTTTATTTTGGATCCCTACTTTTGTTTTACAAAAAGAACTCAATTTTTAGTAATTTGGATATTTATATTTTATTCTCGATATGTACTTTGGTTTTATACAAAAGAACTCAATTTTTTGTAATTTCGAAATTGATATTTTATTTTGGATCCCTACTTTTGTTTTACAAAAAGAACTCAATTTTTAGTAATTTGGATATTTATATTTTATTCTCGATATGTACTTTGGTTTTATGCAAAAGAACTCAATTTTTTGTAATTTCGAAATTGATATTTTATTTTCGATCCCTACTTTTGTTTTACAAAAGAACTCAATTTTTAGTAATTTGGATATTTATATTTTATTCTCGATATGTACTTTTGTTTTATGCAAAAGAACTAAATTTTTGTAATTTCGAAATTGATATTTTATTTTGGATCCCTACTTTTGTTTTACAAAAAGAACTCAATTTTAGTAATTTGGATATTTATATTTTATTCTCGATATGTACTTTTGTTTTATGCAAAGGAACTACATTTTTGTAATTTCGAAATTGATATTTTATTTTGGATCCCTACTTTTGTTTTACAAAAAGAACTCAATTTTTAGTAATTTGGATATTTATATTTTATTCTCGATATGTACTTTGGTTTTATGCAAAAGAACTCAATTTTTTGTAATTTCGAAATTGATATTTTATTTTGGATCCCTACTTTTGTTTTACAAAAAGAACTCAATTTTTAGTAATTTGGATATTTATATTTTATTCTCGATATGTACTTTGGTTTTATGCAAAAGAACTCAATTTTTGTAATTTCGAAATTGATATTTTATTTTGGATCCCTACTTTTGTTTTACAAAAAGAACTCAATTTTTAGTAATTTGGATATTTCTATTTTATTCTCGATATGTACTTTTGTTCTATGCAAAAGAACTAAATTTTTGTAATTTCGAAATTGATATTTTATTTTGGATCCCTACTTTTGTTTTACAAAAGAACTCAATTTTTAGTAATTTGGATATTTATATTTTATTCTCGATATGTACTTTTGTTTTATGCAAAAGAACTAAATTTTTGTAATTTCGAAATTGATATGTTATTTTGGATCCCTACTTTTGTTTTACAAAAAGAACTCAATTTTTAGTAATTTGGATATATATATTTTATTTTCGATCCCTACTTTTGTGTCACAAATAGAATTCAATTTTTAATAATTTCGAAATTGATATATTATTTTTCATCCGTAGTTTTGTTTTACAAAAAGAAACTCAATTTTTCATAATTTTGAAATTTATATTTTATTCTCGATACGTACTTTTGTTTTATGCAAAAGAACTCAATTTTTTTAATGTCGAAATTGATATTTTATTTTGGATCCCTACTTTTGTTTTACAAAAGAACTCAATTTTTAGTAATTTGGATATTTATATTTTATTCTCGATATGTACTTTGGTTTTATGCAAAAGAACTCAATTTTTTGTAATTTCGAAATTGATATTTTATTTTGGATCCCTACTTTTGTTTTACAAAAAGAACTCAATTTTTAGTAATTTGGATATTTCTATTTTATTCTCGATATGTACTTTTGTTCTATGCAAAAGAACTAAATTTTTGTAATTTCGAAATTGATATTTTATTTTGGATCCCTACTTTTGTTTTACAAAAGAACTCAATTTTTAGTAATTTGGATATTTATATTTTATTCTCGATATGTACTTTTGTTTTATGCAAAAGAACTAAATTTTTGTAATTTCGAAATTGATATGTTATTTTGGATCCCTACTTTTGTTTTACAAAAAGAACTCAATTTTTAGTAATTTGGATATATATATTTTATTTTCGATCCCTACTTTTGTGTCACAAATAGAATTCAATTTTTAATAATTTCGAAATTGATATATTATTTTTCATCCGTAGTTTCGCTTTTACAAAAAGAAACTCAATTTTTCATAATTTTGAAATTTATATTTTATTCTCGATACGTACTTTTGTTTTATGCAAAAGAACTCAATTTTTTAATGTCGAAATTGATATTTTATTTTGGATCCCTACTTTTGTTTTACAAAAAGAACTCAATTTTTAGTAATTTGGATATTTATATTTTATTCTCGATATGTACTTTTGTTTTATGCAAAAGAACTAAATTTTTGTAATTTCGAAATTGATATTTTATTTTGGATCCCTACTTTTGTTTTACAAAAAGAACTCAATTTTAGTAATTTGGATATTTATATTTTATTCTCGATATGTACTTTTGTTTTATGCAAAGGAACTACATTTTTGTAATTTCGAAATTGATATTTTATTTTGGATCCCTACTTTTGTTTTACAAAAAGAACTCAATTTTTAGTAATTTGGATATTTATATTTTATTCTCGATATGTACTTTTGTTTTATGCAAAAGAACTAAATTTTTTGTAATTTCGAAATTGATATGTTATTTTGGATCCCTACTTTTGTTTTACAAAAAGAACTCAATTTTTAGTAATTTGGATATATATATTTTATTTTCGATCCCTACTTTTGTGTCACAAATAGAATTCAATTTTTAATAATTTCGAAATTGATATATTATTTTTCATCCGTAGTTTTGTTTTACACAAAAGAAACTCAATTTTTCATAATTTTGAAATTTATATTTTATTCTCGATACGTACTTTTGTTTTATGCAAAAGAACTCAATTTTTTTTTAATTTCGAAATTGATATTTTATTTTTGATCCCTACTTTTGTTTTACAAAAAGAACTCAATTTTTAGTAATTTGGATATTTATATTTTATTCTCGATATGTACTTTTGTTTTATGCAAAAGAACTAAATTTTTGTAATTTCGAAATTGATATTTTATTTTGGATCCCTACTTTTGTTTTACAAAAGAACTCAATTTTAGTAATTTGGATATTTATATTTTATTCTCGATATGTACTTTTGTTTTATGCAAAGGAACTACATTTTTTGTAATTTCGAAATTGATATTTTATTTTGGATCCCTACTTTTGTTTTACAAAAAGAACTCAATTTTTAGTAATTTGGATATTTATATTTTATTCTCGATATGTACTTTGGTTTTATGCAAAAGAACTCAATTTTTGTAATTTCGAAATTGATATTTTATTTTGGATCCCTACTTTTGTTTTACAAAAAGAACTCAATTTTTAGTAATTTGGATATTTATATTTTATTCTCGATATGTACTTTTGTTTTATGCAAAAGAACTAAATTTTTTGTAATTTCGAAATTGATATTTTATTTTGGATCCCTACTTTTGTTTTACAAAAAGAACTCAATTTTTCGTAATTTGGATATTTATATTTTATTCTCGATATGTACTTTTGTTTTATGCAAAAGAACTCAATTTTTTGTAATTTCGAAATTGATATTTTATTTTGGATCCCTACTTTTGTTTTACAAAAAGAACTCAATTTTTAGTAATTTGGATATTTATATTTTATTCTCGATATGTACTTTGGTTTTATGCAAAAGAACTCAATTTTTGTAATTTCGAAATTGATATTTTATTTTGGATCCCTACTTTTGTTTTACAAAAAGAACTCAATTTTTAGTAATTTGGATATTTATATTTTATTCTCGATATGTACTTTGGTTTTATGCAAAAGAACTCAATTTTTGTAATTTCGAAATTGATATTTTATTTTGGATCCCTACTTTTGTTTTACAAAAGAACTCAATTTTTAGTAATTTGGATATTTCTATTTTATTCTCGATATGTACTTTTGTTCTATGCAAAAGAACTAAATTTTTTGTAATTTCGAAATTGATATTTTATTTTGGATCCCTACTTTTGTTTTACAAAAAGAACTCAATTTGTAGTAATTTGGATATTTATATTTTATTCTCGATATGTACTTTTGTTTTATGCAAAAGAACTAAATTTTTTGTAATTTCGAAATTGATATGTTATTTTGGATCCCTACTTTTGTTTTACAAAAAGAACTCAATTTTTAGTAATTTGGATATATATATTTTATTTTCGATCCCTACTTTTGTGTCACAAATAGAATTCAATTTTTAATAATTTTGAAATTGATATATTATTTTTCATCCGTAGTTTTGTTTTACAAAAAAGAAACTCAATTTTTCATAATTTTGAAATTTATATTTTATTCTCGATACGTACTTTTGTTTTATGCAAAAGAACTCAATTTTTTTTTAATTTCGAAATTGATATTTTATTTTTGATCCCTACTTTTGTTTTACAAAAAGAACTCAATTTTTAGTAATTTGGATATTTATATTTTATTCTCGATATGTACTTTTGTTTTATGCAAAAGAACTAAATTTTTGTAATTTCGAAATTGATATTTTATTTTGGATCCCTACTTTTGTTTTACAAAAAGAACTCAATTTTAGTAATTTGGATATTTATATTTTATTCTCGATATGTACTTTTGTTTTATGCAAAGGAACTACATTTTTTGTAATTTCGAAATTGATATTTTATTTTGGATCCCTACTTTTGTTTTACAAAAAGAACTCAATTTTTAGTAATTTGGATATTTATATTTTATTCTCGATATGTACTTTGGTTTTATGCAAAAGAACTCAATTTTTTGTAATTTCGAAATTGATATTTTATTTTGGATCCCTACTTTTGTTTTACAAAAAGAACTCAATTTTTAGTAATTTGGATATTTATATTTTATTCTCGATATGTACTTTTGTTTTATGCAAAAGAACTAAATTTTTGTAATTTCGAAATTGATATTTTATTTTGGATCCCTACTTTTGTTTTACAAAAAGAACTCAATTTTTCGTAATTTGGATATTTATATTTTATTCTCGATATGTACTTTTGTTTTATGCAAAAGAACTCAATTTTTGTAATTTCGAAATTGATATTTTATTTTGGATCCCTACTTTTGTTTTACAAAAAGAACTCAATTTTTAGTAATTTGGATATTTATATTTTATTCTCGATATGTACTTTGGTTTTATGCAAAAGAACTCAATTTTTTGTAATTTCGAAATTGATATTTTATTTTGGATCCCTACTTTTGTTTTACAAAAGAACTCAATTTTTAGTAATTTGGATATTTATATTTTATTCTCGATACGTACTTTTGTTTTATGCAAAAGAACTCAATTTTTTGTAATTTCGAAATTGATATTTTATTTTGGATCCCTACTTTTGTTTTACAAAAAGAACTCAATTTTTAGTAATTTGGATATTTCTATTTTATTCTCGATATGTACTTTTGTTCTATGCAAAAGAACTAAATTTTTTGTAATTTCGAAATTGATATTTTATTTTGGATCCCTACTTTTGTTTTACAAAAAGAACTCAATTTGTAGTAATTTGGATATTTATATTTTATTCTCGATATGTACTTTTGTTTTATGCAAAAGAACTAAATTTTTTGTAATTTCGAAATTGATATTTTATTTTGGATCCCTACTTTTGTTTTACAAAAAGAACTCAATTTTTAGTAATTTGGATATATATATTTTATTTTCGATCCCTACTTTTGTGTCACAAATAGAATTCAATTTTTAATAATTTCGAAATTGATATATTATTTTTCATCCGTAGTTTTGTTTTACAAAAAAGAAACTCAATTTTTCATAATTTTGAAATTTATATTTTATTCTCGATACGTACTTTTGTTTTATGCAAAAGAACTCAATTTTTTTTAATTTCGAAATTGATATTTTATTTTGGATCCCTACTTTTGTTTTACAAAAAGAACTCAATTTTTAGTAATTTGGATATTTATATTTTATTCTCGATATGTACTTTTGTTTTATGCAAAAGAACTCAATTTTTTGTAATTTCGAAATTGATATTTTATTTTGGATCCCTACTTTTGTTTTACAAAAAGAACTCAATTTTTAGTAATTTGGATATTTATATTTTATTCTCGATATGTACTTTTGTTTTATGCAAAAGAACTAAATTTTTTGTAATTACGAAATTGATATTTTATTTTGGATCCCTACTTTTGTTTTATGATGGATGCCTATCAAACATGTGTATAGGCATATGGAATCAAAATAGCATGTATAATTGCAAGGAAGAACATGAAATCAGATTTTTCCCCAAATGTTAGGTTCAAATTCGGCCCACACTTAAAAATTGCAAAACAATTCAATTCAACCGATTAAATTGAAGATAGTACCCATAGGAAGCCATAGAAGATGAGACCAATGAAATTAATCAATTCAATTTACTTAGAAATGTGAAAAACGCAACCAGCCCCTTTGTTATGGGTTTCAATCGGTAGAATTCAAGGAAAACAAGTTTTGAGATGTTTGAACCGATTAGAATCAAGATACATGTCATAAGAAGCCACAAGAAGTGAAAACAAGCATTTTAATCGGTGGAAAATGGATTAAAATGAAGATATATGGTGCAGCTATGAAGAACAAGTAAGAACAATCAAAGAGAAAACATGGAGAAGACAAGAGAATGAAGAACACGCCACTTTCATAAAGAAAGATAAGTGCAAAGGACAATCACCACTTGAATTATGGAAAACTCAAGATAAGATTCTAGAAATGAGGCTTACCTCTTGAACTTCAAAGAGAATTAGCTCTTGCTCTCAATTAATCTTCAAAGTTATGTTACAAATGAGAGTTACACCCTTATATAGAGGGGAAAACGAAAATGCATGCACATGGGTGGAATTCTAAAAGGTTAGGCCATGTTTGGAAGATGCTCCAAAGCTTCCCAAACAAGGCCCTTGTTTTTGATACTATCCATGTGTCCAAACAAGTAGCCTCTTATTTCTATTTCAAAGAAAGACACAAAACTAACTCTATTTTTATTTACAAGGAAATTACAAGAGTTATTAATATTTCTAATCTCTTCTTCAAGTTTCTTGTACATTCTCCTTGATTTTCTTCCTTCCTTTTCTTCAAAATTTCTTTGTAAGCTTTTCTTTCATATTTTCCTTTTCTTATTTTCTTGTGGTGACTCCTCCTTGCATGCGTTGAGATTTTTCATGAATTGAGATCACATCATTTTACAAAAAGAACTCAATTTTTAGTAATTTGGATATTTATATTTTATTCTCGATATGTACTTTTGTTTTATGCAAAAGAACTAAAATTTTTGTAATTTCGAAATTGATATTTTATTTTGGATCCCTACTTTTGTTTTACAAAAAGAACTCAATTTTTAGTAATTTGGATATATATATTTTATTTTCGTTCCCTACTTTTGTGTCACAAATAGAATTCAATTTTTAATAATTTCGAAATTGATATATTATTTTTCATCCGTGGTTTTGTTTTACAAAAAAGAAACTCAATTTTTCATAATTTTGAAATTTATATTTTATTCTAAATACGTACTTTTGTTTTATGCAAAAGAACTCAATTTTTTGTAATTTCGAAATTGATATTTTATTTTGGATCCCTACTTTTGTTTTACAAAAAGAACTCAATTTTTAGTAATTTGGATATATATATTTTATTTTCGTTCCCTACTGTTGTGTCACAAATAGAATTCAATTTTTAATAATTTCGAAATTGATATATTATTTTTCATCCGTAGTTTTGTTTTACAAAAAGAAACTCAATTTTTCATAATTTTGAAATTTATATTTTATTCTCGATACGTACTTTTGTTTTATGCAAAAGAACTCAATTTTTTGTAATTTCGAAATTGATATTTTATTTTGGATCCCTACTTTTGTTTTACAAAAAGAACTCAATTTTTAGTAATTTGGATATTTATATTTTATTCTCGATATGTACTTTTGTTTTATGCAAAGGAACTCAATTTTTTGTAATTTCGAAATTGATATTTTATTTTGGATCCCTACTTTTGTTTTACAAAAAGAACTCAATTTTTTGTAATTTGGATATTTATATTTTATTCTCGATATATACTTTTGTTTTATGCAAAAGAACTAAATCTTTTGTAATTTCGAAATTGATATTTTATTTTCGATCCCTACTTTTGTTTTACAAAAAGAACTCAATTTTCCGTAATTTGGATATATATATTTTATTTTCGATCCCTACTTTTGTGTCGCAAATAGAATTCAATTTTTAATAATTTCGAAATTGATATATTATTTTTCATCCGTAGTTTTGTTTTACAAAAAAGAAACTCAATTTTTCATAATTTTGAAATTTATATTTTATTCTTGATACGTACTTTTGTTTTATGCAAAAGAACTCAATTTTTTGTAATTTCGAAATTGATATTTTATTTTGGATCCCTACTTTTGTTTTACAAAAATAACTCAATTTTTAGTAATTTGGATATATATATTTTATTTTCGTTCCCTACTGTTGTGTCACAAATAGAATTCAATTTTTAATAATTTCGAAATTGACATATTATTTTTCATCCGTAGTTTTGTTTTACAAAAAATAAACTCAATTTTTCATAATTTTGAAATTTATATTTTATTCTCGATACGTACTTTTGTTTTATGCAAAAGAACTAAATTTTTTGTAATTTCGAAATTGATATTTTATTTTGGATCCCTACTTTTCTTTTACAAAAAGAACTCAATTTTTAGTAATTTGGATATTTATATTTTATTCTCGATATGTACTTTGGTTTTATGCAAAAGAACTCAATTTTTTGTAATGTCGAAATTGATATTTTATTTTGGATCCCTACTTTTGTTTTACAAAAAGAACTCAATTTTTAGTAATTTGGATATTTATATTTTATTCTCAATATGTACTTTTGTTTTATGCAAAAGAACTAAATTTTTTGTAATTTCGAAATTGATATTTTATTATGGATCCCTACTTTTGTTTTACAAAAAGAACTCAATTTTTAGTAATTTGGATATTTATATTTTATTCTCGATATGTACTTTTGTTTTATGCAAAAGAACTAAACTTTTTGTAATTTCGGAATTGATATTTTATTTTGGATCCCTACTTTTGTTTTACAAAAAGAACTCAATTTTTAGTAATTTGGATATTTATATTTTATTCTCGATATGTAGTTTTGTTTTATGCAAAAGAACTAAAATTTTTAGTAATTTGGATATATATATTTTATTTTCGATCCCTACTTTTCTGTCACAAATAGAATTCAATTTTTAACAATTTCGAAATTGATATATTATTTTTCATCCGTAGTTTTGTTTTACAAAAAAGAAACTCAATTTTTCATAATTTTGAAATTTATATTTTATTCTCGATACGTACTTTTGTTTTATGCAAAAGAACTCAATTTTTTGTAATTTCGAAATTGATATTTTATTTTGGATCCCTACTTTTGTTTCAAAAAAAGAACTCAATTTTTAGTAATTTGGATATTTATATTTTATTCTCGATATGTACTTTGGTTTTATGCAAAAGAACTCAATTTTTTGTAATTTTGAAATTGATATTTTATTTTGGATCCCTACTTTTGTTTTACAAAAAGAACTCAATTTTTAGTAATTTGGATATTTATATTTTATTCTCGATATGTACTTTTGTTTTATGCAAAAGAACTAAATTTTTTGTAATTTCGAAATTGATATTTTATTTTGGATCCCTACTTTTGTTTTGCAAAAAGAACTCAATTTTTAGTAATTTGGATATTTATATTTTATATCCGATATGTACTTTTGTTTTATGCAAAAGAACTAAATTTTTTGTAATTTCGAAATTGATATTTTATTTTGGATCCCTACTTTTGTTTTACAAAAAGAACTCAATTTTTAGTAATTTGGATATATATATTTTATTTTCGATCCCTACTTTTGTGTCACAAATAGAATTCAATTTTTAATAATTTCGAAATTGATATATTATTTTTCATGCGTAGTTTTGTTTTACAAAAAAGAAACTCAATTTTTCATAATTTTGAAATTTATATTTTATTCTCGATACGTACTTTTGTTTTATGCAAAAGAACTCTATTTTTTGTAATTTCGAAATTGATATTTTATTTTGGATCCCTACTTTTGTTTTACAAAAAGAACTCAATTTTTAGTAATTTGGATATTTCTATTTTATTCTCGATATGTACTTTGGTTTTATGCAAAAGAACTAAATTTTTTGTAATTTCGAAATTGATATTTTATTTTGGATCCCTACTTTTGTTTTACAAAAAGAACTCAATTTTTAGTAATTTGGATATTTATATTTTATTCTCGATATGTACTTTTGTTTTATGCAAAAGAACTAAATTTTTGTAATTTCGAAATTGATATTTTATTTTGGATCCCTACTTTTGTTTTACAAAAAGAACTCAATTTTAGTAATTTGGATATTTATATTTTATTCTCGATATGTACTTTTGTTTTATGCAAAGGAACTACATTTTTTGTAATTTCGAAATTGATATTTTATTTTGGATCCCTACTTTTGTTTTACAAAAAGAACTCAATTTTTAGTAATTTGGATATTTATATTTTATTCTCGATATGTACTTTGGTTTTATGCAACTCAATTTTTTGTAATTTCGAAATTGATATTTTATTTTGGATCCCTACTTTTGTTTTACAAAAAGAACTCAATTTTTAGTAATTTGGATATTTATATTTTATTCTCGATATGTACTTTTGTTTTATGCAAAAGAACTAAATTTTTTGTAATTTCGAAATTGATATTTTATTTTGGATCCCTACTTTTGTTTTACAAAAAGAACTCAATTTTAGTAATTTGGATATTTATATTTTATTCTCGATATGTACTTTTGTTTTATGCAAAGGAACTACATTTTTTGTAATTTCGAAATTGATATTTTATTTTGGATCCCTACTTTTGTGTTACAAAAAGAACTCAATTTTTAGTAATTTGGATATTTATATTTTATTCTCGATATGTACTTTGGTTTTATGCAAAAGAACTCAATTTTTTGTAATTTCGAAATTGATATTTTATTTTGGATCCCTACTTTTGTTTTACAAAAGAACTCAATTTTTAGTAATTTGGATATTTATATTTTATTCTCGATATGTACTTTTGTTTTATGCAAAAGAACTAAATTTTTTGTAATTTCGAAATTGATATTTTATTTTGGATCCCTACTTTTGTTTTACAAAAAGAACTCAATTTTAGTAATTTGGATATTTATATTTTATTCTCGATATGTACTTTTGTTTTATGCAAAGGAACTACATTTTTTGTAATTTCGAAATTGATATTTTATTTTGGATCCCTACTTTTGTTTTACAAAAAGAACTCAATTTTTAGTAATTTGGATATTTATATTTTATTCTCGATATGTACTTTGGTTTTATGCAAAAGAACTCAATTTTTTGTAATTTCGAAATTGATATTTTATTTTGGATCCCTACTTTTGTTTTACAAAAGAACTCAATTTTTAGTAATTTGGATATTTATATTTTATTCTCGATATGTACTTTGGTTTTATGCAAAAGAACTCAATTTTTTGTAATTTCGAAATTGATATTTTATTTTGGATCCCTACTTTTGTTTTACAAAAAGAACTCAATTTTTAGTAATTTGGATATTTCTATTTTATTCTCGATATGTACTTTTGTTCTATGCAAAAGAACTAAATTTTTTGTAATTTCGAAATTGATATTTTATTTTGGATCCCTACTTTTGTTTTACAAAAAGAACTCAATTTTTAGTAATTTGGATATTTATATTTTATTCTCGATATGTACTTTTGTTTTATGCAAAAGAACTAAATTTTTGTAATTTCGAAATTGATATGTTATTTTGGATCCCTACTTTTGTTTTACAAAAAGAACTCAATATTTTGTTTTCGATCCCTACTTTTGTGTCACAAATAGAATTCAATTTTTAATAATTTCGAAATTGATATATTATTTTTCATCCGTAGTTTCGTTTTACAAAAAAGAAACTCAATTTTTCATAATTTTGAAATTTATATTTTATTCTCGATACGTACTTTTGTTTTATGCAAAAGAACTCAATTTTTTTTAATGTCGAAATTGATATTTTATTTTGGATCCCTACTTTTGTTTTACAAAAAGAACTCAATTTTTAGTAATTTGGATATTTATATTTTATTCTCGATATGTACTTTTGTTTTATGCAAAAGAACTAAATTTTTTGTAATTTCGAAATTGATATTTTATTTTGGATCCCTACTTTTGTTTTACAAAAAGAACTCAATTTTAGTAATTTGGATATTTATATTTTATTCTCGATATGTACTTTTGTTTTATGCAAAAGAACTAAATTTTTTTTAATTTCGAAATTGATATTTTATTTTCGTTCCCTACTTTTGTGTCACAAATAGAATTCAATTTTTAATAATTTCGAAATTGATATATTATTTTTAATCCGTAGTTTTGTTTTACAAAAAAGAAACTCAATTTTTCATAATTTTGAAATTTATATTTTATTCTCGATACGTACTTTTGTTTTACGCAAAAGAACTCAATTTTTTTTAATTTCGAAATTGATATTTTATTTTGGATCCCTACTTTTGTTTTACAAAAAGAACTCAATTTTTAGTAATTTGGATATTTATATTTTATTCTCGATATGTACTTTTGTTGTATGCAAAAGAACTAAATTTTTTGTAATTTTGAAATTGATATTTTATTTTGGATCCCTACTTTTGTTTTACAAAAAGAACTCAATTTTTAGTAATTTGGATATATATATTTTATTTTCGATCCCTACTTTTGTGTCACAAATGGAATTCAATTTTTAATAATTTCGAAATTGATATATTATTTTTCATCCGTAGTTTTGTTTTACAAAAAAGAAACTCAATTTTTCATAATTTTGAAATTTATATCTCTCGATACGTACTTTTGTTTTATGCAAAAGAACTCAATTTTTTGTAATTTCGAAATTGATATTTTATTATGGATCCCTACTTTTGTTTTACAAAAAGAACTCGATTTTTAGTAATTTGGATATTTATATTTTATTCTCGATATGTACTTTTGTTTTATGCAAAAGAACTAAATTTTTATTAATTTCGAAATTGATATTTTATTTTGGATCCCTAGTTTTGTTTTACAAAAAGAACTCGATTTTTAGTAATTTGGATATTTATAATTTATTCTCGATATGTACTCTTGTTTTATGCAAAAGAACTAAATTTTTTGTAATTTCGAAATTGATATTTTATTTTGGATCCCTACTTTTGTTTTACAAAAAGAACTCAATTTTTAGTAATTTGAATATATATATTTTATTTTCGATCCCTACTTTTGTGTCACAAATAGAATTCAATTTTTAATAATTTCGAAATTGATATATTATTTTTCATCCGTAGTTTTGTTTTACAAAAAAGAAACTCAATTTTTAATAATTTTGAAATTTATATTTTATTCTCGATACGTACTTTTGTTTTATGCAAAAGAACTCAATTTTTTGTAATTTCGAAATTGATATTTTATTTTGGATCCCTACTTTTGTTTTACAAAAAGAACTCGATTTTTAGTAACTTGGATATTTATATTTTATTCTCGATATGTACTTTTGTTTTATGCAAAAGAACTAAATTTTTTGTAATTTCGAAATTGATATTTTATTTTGGATCCCTACTTTTGTTTTACAAAAAGAACTCCATTTTTAGTAATTTGGATATTTATATTTTATTCTCGATATGTACTTTGGTTTTATGCAAAGGAACTCAATTTTTTGTAATTTCGAAATTGATATTTTATTTTGGATCCCTACTTTTGTTTTACAAAAGAACTCAATTTTTAGTAATTTGGATATTTATATTTTATTCTCGATATGTACTTTTGTTTTATGCAAAAGAACTCAATTTTTGTAATTTCGAAATTGATATTTTATTTTGGATCCCTACTTTTGTTTTACAAAAAGAACTCAATTTTTAGTAATTTGGATATTTATATTTTATTCTCGATATGTACTTTTGTTTTATGCAAAAGAACTAAATCATTTGTAATTTCGAAATTGATATTTTATTTTGGATCCCTACTTTTGTTTTACAAAAAGAACTCAATTTTTAGTAATTTGGATATATATATTTTATTTCGATCCCTACTTTTGTGTCACAAATAGAATTCAATTTTTAATAATTTCGAAATTGATATATTATTTTTCATCCGTAGTTTTGTTTTACAAAAAGAAACTCAATTTTTCATAATTTTGAAATTTATATTTTATTCTCGATACGTACTTTTGTTTTATGCAAAAGAACTCAATTTTTTGTAATTTCGAAATTGATATTTTATTTTGGATCCCTACTTTTGTTTTACAAAAAGAACTCCATTTTTAGTAATTTGGATATTTATATTTTATTCTCCATATGTACTTTGGTTTTATGCAAAGGAACTCAATTTTTGTAATTTCGAAATTGATATTTTATTTTGGATCCCTACTTTTGTTTTACAAAAGAACTCAATTTTTAGTAATTTGGATATTTATATTTTATTCTCGATATGTACTTTTGTTTTATGCAAAAGAACTCAATTTTTGTAATTTCGAAATTGATATTTTATTTTGGATCCCTACTTTTGTTTTACAAAAAGAACTCAATTTTTAGTAATTTGGATATTTATATTTTATTCTCGATATGTACTTTTGTTTTATGCAAAAGAACTAAATCATTTGTAATTTCGAAATTGATATTTTATTTTGGATCCCTACTTTTGTTTTACAAAAAGAACTCAATTTTTAGTAATTTGGATATATATATTTTATTTCGATCCCTACTTTTGTGTCACAAATAGAATTCAATTTTTAATAATTTCGAAATTGATATATTATTTTTCATCCGTAGTTTTGTTTTACAAAAAGAAACTCAATTTTTCATAATTTTGAAATTTATATTTTATTCTCGATACGTACTTTTGTTTTATGCAAAAGAACTCAATTTTTTGTAATTTCGAAATTGATATTTTATTTTGGATCCCTACTTTTGTTTTACAAAAAGAACTCAATTTTTAGTAATTTGGATATTTATATTTTATTCTCGATATGTACTTTGGTTTTATGCAAAGGAACTCAATTTTTTGTAATTTCGAAATTGATATTTTATTTTGGATCCCTACTTTTGTTTTACAAAAAGAACTCAATTTTTAGTAATTTGGATATTTATATTTTATTCTCGATATGTACTTTGGTTTTATGCAAAGGAACTCAATTTTTTTTAATTTCGAAATTGATACTTTATTTTGGATCCCTACTTTTGTTTTACAAAAAGAACTTAATTTTTAGTAATTTGGATATTTATATTTTATTCTCGATATGGACTTTTGTTTTATGCAAAAGAACTCAATTTTTTGTAATTTCGAAATTGATATTTTATTTTGGATCCCTACTTTTGTTTTACAAAAAGAACTCAATTTTTAGTAATTTGGATATTTATATTTTATTCTCGATATGTACTTTGGTTTTATGCAAAGGAACTCAATTTTTTGTAATTTCGAAATTGATATTTTATTTTGGATCCCTACTTTTGTTTTACAAAAAGAACTCAAGTTTTAGTAATTTGGATATTTATATTGTATTCTCGATATATACTTTTGTTTTATGCAAAAGAACTAAATCTTTTGTAATTTCGAAATTGATATTTTATTTTCGATCCCTACTTTTGTTTTACAAAAAGAACTCAATTTTTCGTAATTTGGATATATATATTTTATTTTCGATCCCTACTTTTGTTTCAGAAATAGAATTCAATTTTTAATAATTTCGAAATTGATATATTATTTTTCATCCGTAGTTTTGTTTTACAAAAAAGAAACTCAATTTTTCATAATTTTTAAATTTATATTTTATTCTCGATACGTACTTTTGTTTTATGCAAAAGAACTCAATTTTTTGTAATTTCGAAATTGATATTTTATTTTGGATCCCTACTTTTGTTTTACAAAAAGAACTCAATTTTTTGTAATTTGGATATTTATATTTTATTCTCGATATGTACTTTTGTTTTATGCAAAAGAACTCAATTTTTTGTAATTTCGAAATTGATATTTTATTTTGGATCCCTACTTTTGTTTTACAAAACGAACTCAATTTTTAGTAATTTGGATATTTATATTTTATTCTCGATATGTACTTTTGTTTTATGCAAAAGAACTAAATCTTTTGTAATTTCGAAATTGATATTTTATTTTGGATCCCTACTTTTGTTTTACAAAAAGAACTCAATTTTGAGTAATTTGGATATATATATTTTATTTTCGATCCCTACTTTTGGGTCACAAATAGAATTCAATTTTTAATAATTTCGAAATTGATATATTATTTTTCATCCGTAGTTTTGTTTTACAAAAAAGAAACTCAATTTTTCATAATTTTGAAATTTATATTTTATTCTCGATACGTACTTTTGTTTTATGCAAAAGAACTCAATTTTTTGTAATTTCGAAATTGATATTTTATTTTGGATCCCTACTTTTGTTTTACAAAAAGAACTCAATTTTTTGTAATTTGGATATTTATATTTTATTCTCGATATGTACTTTTGTTTTATGCAAAAGAACTCAATTTTTTGTAATTTCGAAATTGATATTTTATTTTGGATCCCTACTTTTGTTTTACAAAACGAACTCAATTTTTAGTAATTTGGATATTTATATTTTATTCTCGATATGTACTTTTGTTTTATGCAAAAGAACTAAATCTTTTGTAATTTCGAAATTGATATTTTATTTTGGATCCCTACTTTTGTTTTACAAAAAGAACTCAATTTTGAGTAATTTGGATATATATATTTTATTTTCGATCCCTACTTTTGGGTCACAAATAGAATTCAATTTTTAATAATTTCGAAATTGATATATTATTTTTCATCCGTAGTTTTGTTTTACAAAAAAGAAACTCAATTTTTCATAATTTTGAAATTTATATTTTATTCTCGATACGTACTTTTTGTTTTATGCAAAAGAACTCAATTTTTTGTAATTTCGAAATTGATATTTTATTTTGGATCCCTACTTTTGTTTTACAAAAAGAACTGAATTTTTTGTAATTTGGATATTTATATTTTATTCTCGATATGTACTTTTGTTTTATGCAAAAGAACTAAATTTTTTGTAATTTCGAAATTGATATTTTATTTTGGATCCCTACTTTTGTTTTACAAAAAGAACTCAAGTTTTAGTAATTTGGATATTTATATTTTATTCTCGATATATACTTTTGTTTTATGCAAAAGAACTAAATCTTTTGTAATTTCGAAATTGATATTTTATTTTCGATCCCTACTTTTGTTTTACAAAAAGAACTCAATTTTTCGTAATTTGGATATATATATTTTATTTTCGATCCCTACTTTTGTTTCAGAAATAGAATTCAATTTTTAATAATTTCGAAATTGATATATTATTTTTCATCCGTAGTTTTGTTTTACAAAAAAGAAACTCAATTTTTCATAATTTTGAAATTTATATTTTATTCTCGATACGTACTTTTTGTTTTATGCAAAAGAACTCAATTTTTTGTAATTTCGAAATTGATATTTTATTTTGGATCCCTACTTTTGTTTTACAAAAAGAACTCAATTTTTTGTAATTTGGATATTTATATTTTATTCTCGATATGTACGTTGGTTTTAGGCAAAAGAACTCAATTTTTTGTAATTTCGAAATTGATATTTTATTTTGGATCCCTACTTTTGTTTTACAAAAAGAACTCAATTTTTAGTAATTTGGATATTTATATTTTATTCTCGATATGTACTTTTGTTTTATGCAAAAGAACTAAATTTTTGTAATTTCGAAATTGATATTTTATTTTGGATCCCTACTTTTGTTTTACAAAAAGAACTCAAGTTTTAGTAATTTGGATATTTATATTTTATTCTCGATATATACTTTTGTTTTATGCAAAAGAACTAAATCTTTTGTAATTTCGAAATTGATATTTTATTTTCGATCCCTACTTTTGTTTTACAAAAAGAACTCAATTTTTCGTAATTTGGATATATATATTTTATTTTCGATCCCTACTTTTGTGTCACAAATAGAATTCAATTTTTAATAATTTCGAAATTGATATATTATTTTTCATCCGTAGTTTTGTTTTACAAAAAAGAAACTCAATTTTTCATAATTTTGAAATTTATATTTTATTCTCGATACGTACTTTTGTTTTATGCAAAAGAACTCAATTTTTTGTAATTTTGAAATTGATATTTTATTTTGGATCCCTACTTTTGTTTTACAAAAAGAACTCAATTTTTAGTAATTTGGATATTTATATTTTATTCTCGATATGTACGTTGGTTTTATGCAAAAGAACTCAATTTTTTGTAATTTCGAAATTGATATTTTATTTTGGATCCCTACTTTTGTTTTACAAAAAGAACTCAAGTTTTAGTAATTTGGATATTTATATTTTATTCTCGATATATACTTTTGTTTTATGCAAAAGAACTAAATCTTTTGTAATTTCGAAATTGATATTTTATTTTCGATCCCTACTTTTGTTTTACAAAAAGAACTCAATTTTTCGTAATTTGGATATACATATTTTATTTTTGATCCCTACTTTTGTGTCACAAATAGAATTCAATTTTTAATAATTTCAAAATTGATATATTATTTTTCATCCGTAGTTTTGTTTTACAAAAAAGAAACTCAATTTTTCATAATTTTGAAATTTATATTTTATTCTCGATACGTACTTTTGTTTTATGCAAAAGAACTCAATTTTTGTAATTTCGAAATTGATATTTTATTTTGGATCCCTACTTTTGTTTTACAAAAAGAACTCAATTTTTAGTAATTTGGATATTTATATTTTATTCTCGATATGTACTTTTGTTTTATGCAAAAGAACTCAATTTTTGTAATTTCGAAATTGATATTTTATTTTGGATCCCTACTTTTGTTTTACAAAAGAACTCAATTTTTAGTAATTTGGATATTTATATTTTATTCTCGATATGTACTTTTGTTTTATGCAAAAGAACTAAATCTTTTGTAATTTCGAAATTGATATTTTATTTTGGATCCCTACTTTTGTTTTACAAAAGAACTCAATTTTTAGTAATTTGGATATATATATTTTATTTTCGATCCCTACTTTTGTGTCACAAATAGAATTCAATTTTTAATAATTTCGAAATTGATATATTATTTTTCATCCGTAGTTTTGTTTTTACGTAAAAGAAACTCAATTTTTCATAATTTTGAAATTTATATTTTATTCTCGATACGCATTCTTTGTTTTATGCAAAAGAACTCAATTTTTTGTAATTTCGAAATTGATATTTTATTTTGGATCCCTACTTTTGTTTTACAAAAAGAACTCAATTTTTAGTAATTTGGATATTTATATTTTATTCTCGATATGTACTTTGGTTTTATGCAAAGGAACTCAATTTTTGTAATTTCGAAATTGATATTTTATTTTGGATCCCTACTTTTGTTTTACAAAAGAACTCAATTTTTAGTAATTTGGATATTTATATTTTATTCTCGATATGTACTTTGGTTTTATGCAAAGGAACTCAATTTTTGTAATTTCGAAATTGATACTTTATTTTGGATCCCTACTTTTGTTTTACAAAAAGAACTTAATTTTTAGTAATTTGGATATTTATATTTTATTCTCGATATGTACTTTTGTTTTATGCAAAAGAACTCAATTTTTTGTAATTTCGAAATTGATATTTTATTTTGGATCCCTACTTTTGTTTTACAAAAAGAACTCAATTTTTAGTAATTTGGATATTTATATTTTATTCTCGATATGTACTTTTGTTTTATGCAAAAGAACTAAATCTTTTGTAATTTCGAAATTGATATTTTATTTTGGATCCCTACTTTTGTTTTACAAAAAGAACTCAATTTTTAGTAATTTGGATATATATATTTTATTTTCGATCCCTACTTTTGTGTCACAAATAGAATTCAATTTTTAATAATTTCGAAATTGATATATTATTTTTCATCCGTAGTTTTGTTTTACAAAAAGAAACTCAATTTTTCATAATTTTGAAATTTATATTTTATTCTCGATACGTACTTTTGTTTTATGCAAAAGAACTCAATTTTTTGTAATTTCGAAATTGATATTTTATTTTGGATCCCTACTTTTGTTTTACAAAAAGAACTCAATTTTTAGTAATTTGGATATTTATATTTTATTCTCGATATGTACTTTGGTTTTATGCAAAGGAACTCAATTTTTTGTAATTTCGAAATTGATATTTTATTTTGGATCCCTACTTTTGTTTTACAAAAAGAACTCAAGTTTTAGTAATTTGGATATTTATATTTTATTCTCGATATATACTTTTGTTTTATGCAAAAGAACTAAATCTTTTGTAATTTTGAAATTGATATTTTATTTTCGATCCCTACTTTTGTTTTACAAAAAGAACTCAATTTTTCGTAATTTGGATATATATATTTTATTTTCGATCCCTACTTTTGTTTCAGAAATAGAATTCAATTTTTAATAATTTCGAAATTGATATATTATTTTTCATCCGTAGTTTTGTTTTACAAAAAGAAACTCAATTTTTCATAATTTTGAAATTTATATTTTATTCTCGATACGTACTTTTGTTTTATGCAAAAGAACTCAATTTTTTGTAATTTCGAAATTGATATTTTATTTTGGATCCCTACTTTTGTTTTACAAAAAGAACTCAATTTTTAGTAATTTGGATATTTATATTTTATTCTCAATATGTACTTTTGTTTTATGCAAAAGAACTTAATTTTTTGTAATTTCGAAATTTACACTTTATTTTGGATCCCTACTTTTGTTTTACAAAAAGAACTCAATTTTTAGTAATTTGGATATTTATATTTTATTGCCGATATGTACTTTGGTTTTATGCAAAAGAACTCAATTTTTTGTAATTTCGAAATTTATATTTTATTTTGGATCCCTACTTTTGTTTTACAAAAAGAACTCAATTTTTAGTAATTTGGATATTTATATTTTATTCTCAATATGTACTTTGGTTTTATGCAAAAGAACTCAATTTTTTGTAATTTCGAAATTGATATTTTATTTTGGATCCCTACTTTTGTTTTACAAAAAGAACTCAATTTTTAGTAATTTGGATATTTATATTTTATTCTCGATATGTACTTTGGTTTTATGCAAAAGAACTCAATTTTTTTGTAATTTCGAAATTGATATTTTATTTTGGATCCCTACTTTTTTTTTACAAAAAGAACTCAACTTTTTGTAATTTGGATATTTATATTTTATTCTCGATATGTACTTTGGTTTTATGCAAAAGAACTCAATTTTTTGTAATTTCGAAATTGATATTTTATTTTGGATCCCTACTTTTGTTTTACAAAAAGAACTCAATTTTTAGTAATTTGGATATATATATTTTATTTTCGATCCCTACTTTTGTTTCACAAATAGAATTCAATTTTTAATAATTTCGAAATTGATATATTATTTTTCATCAGTAGTTTTGTTTAAAAAAAAACAAAACTCAATTTTTCATAATTTTAAAATTTATATTTTATTCTCGATACGTACTTTTGTTTCATGCAAAAGAACTCAATTTTTTGGAATTTCGAAATTGATATTTTATTTTGGATCCCTACTTTTGTTTTACAAAAAGAACTCAATTTTTAGTAATTTGGATATTTATATTTTATTCTCAATATGTACTTTGGTTTTATGCAAAAGAACTCAATTTTTTGTAATTTCGAAATTTATATTTTATTTTGGATCCCTACTTTTGTTTTACAAAAAGAACTCAATTTTTAGTAATTTGGATATTTATATTTTATTTTCGATCCCTACTTTTGTTTCACAAATAGAATTCAATTTTTAATAATTTTGAAATTGATATATTATTTTTCATCCGTAGTTTTGTTTTACAAAAAAGAAACTCAATTTTTCATAATTTTGAAATTTATATTTATTCTCGATACGTACTTTTGTTTTATGCAAAAGAACTCAATTTTTTGTAATTTCGAAATTGATATTTTATTTTGGATCCCTACTTTTGTTTTACAAAAAGAACTCAATTTTTAGTAATTTGGATATTTATATTTTATTCTCAATATGTACTTTTGTTTTATGCAAAAGAACTTAATTTTTTGTAATTTCGAAATTTACACTTTATTTTGGATCCCTACTTTTGTTTTACAAAAAGAACTCAATTTTTAGTAATTTGGATATTTATATTTTATTCCCGATATGTACTTTGGTTTTATGCAAAAGAACTCAATTTTTTGTAATTTCGAAATTGATATTTTATTTTGGATCCCTACTTTTGTTTTACAAAAAGAACTCAATTTTTAGTAATTTGGATATGTATATTTTATTCTCGATATGTACTTTTGTTTTATGCAAAAGAACTAAAATTTTTGTAATTTCGAAATTGATATTTTATTTTGGATCCCTACTTTTGTTTTACAAAAAGAACTCAATTTTTAGTAATTTGGATATTTATATTTTATTCTCGATATGTACTTTGGTTTTATGCAAAAGAACTCAATTTTTTGTAATTTTGAAATTTATATTTTATTTTGGATCCCTACTTTTGTTTGACAAAAAGAACTCAATTTTTAGTAATTTGGATATTTATATTTTATTCTCAATATGTACTTTGGTTTTATGCAAAAGAACTCAATTTTTTGTAATTTCGAAATTGATATTTTATTTTGGATCCCTACTTTTGTTTTACAAAAAAACTCAATTTTTAGTAATTTGGATATTTATATTTTATTCTCGATATGTACTTTTGTTTTATGCAAAAGAACTCAATTTTTTGTAATTTCGAAATTGATATTTTATTTTGGATCCCTACTTTTGTTTTACAAAAAGAACTCAATTTTTAGTAATTTGGATATTTATATTTTATTCTCGATATGTACTTTGGTTTTATGCAAAAGAACTCAGTTTTTCGTAATTTCGAAATTGATATTTTATTTTTGATCCCTACTTTTGTTTTACAAAAAGAACTCAATTTTTAGTAATTTGGATATTTATATTTTATTCTCGATATATACTTTTGTTTTATGCAAAAGAACTAAATTTTTTGTAATTTCGAAATTGATATTTTATTTTGGATCCCTACTTTTGTTTTACAAAAAGAACTCAATTTTTAGTAATTTGGATATATATATTTTATTTTCGATCCCTACTTTTGTTTCACAAATAGAATTCAATTTTTAATAATTTCGAAATTGATATATTATTTTTCATCCGTAGTTTTGTTTTACAAAAAAGAAACTCAATTTTTCATAATTTTGAAATTTATATTTTATTCTCGATACGTACTTTTGTTTTATGCAAAAGAACTTAATTTTTTGGAATTTCGAAATTGATATTTTATTTTGGATCCCTACTTTTGTTTTACAAAAAGAACTCAATTTTTAGTAATTTGGATATTTATATTTTATTCTCAATATGTACTTTGGTTTTATGCAAAAGAACTCAATTTTTTGTAATTTCGAAATTGATATTTTATTTTGGATCCCTACTTTTGTTTTACAAAAAGAACTCAATTTTTAGTAATTTGGATATATATATTTTATTTTCGATCCCTACTTTTGTTTCACAAATAGAATTCAATTTTTAATAATTTCGAAATTGATATATTATTTTTCATCCCTAGTTTTGTTTTACAAAAACGAAACTCAATTTTTCATAATTTTGAAATTTATATTTTATTCTCGATATGTACTTTTGTTTTATGCAAAAGAACTCAATTTTTTGGAATTTCGAAATTGATATTTTATTTTGGATCGCTACTTTTGTTTTACAAAAAGAACTCAATTTTTAGTAATTTGGACATTTATATTTTATTCCCAATATGTACTTTGGTTTTTTCAAAAGAATTCAATTTTTTGTAATTTCGAAATTTATATTTTATTTTGGATCCCTACTTTTGTTTTACAAAAAGAAATCAATTTTTAGTAATTTGGATATTTATATTTTATTTTCGATCCGTACTTTTGTTTCACAAATAGAATTCAATTTTTAATAATTTCGAAATTGATATATTATTTTTCATCCGTAGTTTTGTTTTACAAAAAATAAACTTAATTTTTCATAATTTTGAAATTTATATTTTATTCCCGATACGTACTTTTGTTTTATGCAAAAGAACTCAATTTTTTGGAATTTCGAAATTGATATTTTATTTTGGATCCCTACTTTTGTTTTACAAAAAGAACTCAATTTTTAGTAATTTGGTTATTTATATTTTATTCTCAATATGTACTTTGGTTTTATGCAAAAGAACTCAATTTTTTGTAATTTCGAAATTGATATTTTATTTTCGATCCCTACTTTTGTTTTACAAAAAGAACTCAATTTTTAGTAATTTGGATATTTATATTTTATTCTCGATATGTACTTTGGTTTTATGCAAAAGAACTCAATTTTTTGTAATTTCGAAATTTAAATTTAATTTTGGATCCCTACTTTTCTTTTACAAAAAGAACTCACATTTTAGTAATTTGCATATTTATATTTTATTCTCGATATGTACTTTGGTTTTATGCGAAAGAACTCAATTTTTTGTAATTTCGAAATTTAAATTTAATTTTGGATCCCTACTTTTCTTTTACAAAAAGAACTCAATTTTTAGGAATTTGCATATTTATATTTTATTCTCGATATGTACTTTGGTTTTATGCAAAAGAACTCAATTTTTTGTAATTTCGAAATTGATATTTTATTTTGGATCCCTACTTTTCTTTTACAAAAATAACTCAATTTTTAGTAATTTGGATATTTATATTTTATTCTCGATATGTACTTTGGTTTTATGCAAAAGAACTCAATTTTTTGTAATTTCGAAATTTATATTTTATTTTGGATCCCTAATTTTGTTTTACAAAAAGAACTCAATTTTTAGTAATTTGGATATTTATATTTTATTTTCGATCCCTACTTTTGTTTCACAAATAGAATTCAATTTTTAATAATTTTGAAATTGATATATTATTTTTCATCCGTAGTTTTGTTTTACAAAAAAGAAACTCAATTTTTCATAATTTTGAAATTTATATTTTATTCTCGATACGTACTTTTGTTTTATGCAAAAGAACTCAATTTTTTGTAATTTCGAAATTGATATTTTATTTTGGATCCCTACTTTTGTTTTACAAAAAGAACTCAATTTTTATTAATTTGGATATTTATATTTTATTCTCGATATGTACTTTGGTTTTATGCAAAAGAACTCAATTTTTTGTAATTTCGAAATTTATATTTTATTTTGGATCCCTACTTTTGTTTTACAAAAAGAACTCAATTTTTAGTAATTTGGATATTTATATTTTATTTTCGATCCCTACTTTTGTTTCACAAATAGAATTCAATTTTTAATAATTTTGAAATTGATATATTATTTTTCATCCGTAGTTTTGTTTTACAAAAAAGAAACTCAATTTTTCATAATTTTGAAATTTATATTTTATTCTCGATACGTACTTTTGTTTTATGCAAAAGAACTCAATTTTTTGTAATTTCGAAATTGATATTTTATTTTGGATCCCTACTTTTGTTTTACAAAAAGAACTCAATTTTTAGTAATTTGGATATTTTCATTTTATTCTCAATATGTACTTTTGTTTTATGTAAAAGAACTCAATTTTTTGTAATTTTGAAATTTATACTTTATTTTGGATTCCTACTTTTGTTTTACAAAAAGAACTCAATTTTTAGTAATTTGCATATTTATATTTTATTCTCGATATGTACTTTGGTTTTATGCAAAAGAACTCAATTTTTTGTAATTTCGAAATTGATATTTTATTTTGGATCCGTACTTTTGTTTTACAAAAAGAACTCAAATTTTAGTAATTTGGATATTTATATTTTATTCTCGATATGTACTTTGGTTTTATGCAAAAGAACTCAATTTTTTGTAATTTCGAAATTTAAATTTAATTTTGGATCCCTTCTTTTCTTTTACAAAAAGAACTCAATTTTTAGTAATTTGCATATTTATATTTTATTCTCGATATGTACTTTGGTTTTATGCAAAAGAACTCAATTTTTTGTAATTTCGAAATTTATATTTTATTTTGGATCCGTACTTTTGTTTTACAAAAAGAACTCAATTTTTAGTAATTTGGATATTTATATTTTATTCTCGATATGTACTTTGGTTTTATGCAAAAGAACTCAATTTTTGTAATTTCAAAATTTAAATTTAATTTTGGATCCCTACTTTTCTTTTACAAAAAGAACTCAATTTTTAGTAATTTGCATATTTATATTTTATTCTCGATATGTACTTTGGTTTGTTGCAAAAGAACTCAATTTTTCGTAATTTCGAAATTGATATTTTATTTTGGATCCCTACTTTTCTTTTACAAAAAGAACTCAATTTTTAGTAATTTGGATATTTATATTTTATTCTCGATATGTACTTTGGTTTTATGCAAAAGAACTCAATTTTTTGTAATTTCGAAATTTATATTTTATTTTGGATCCCTACTTTTGTTTTACAAAAAGAACTCAATTTTTAGTAATTTGGATATTTATATTTTATTTTTGATCCCTACTTTTGTTTCACAAATAGAATTCAATTTTTAATAATTTTGAAATTGATATATTATTTTTCATCCGTAGTTTTGTTTTACAAAAAAGAAACTCAATTTTTCATAATTTTGAAATTTATATTTTTTTCTCGATACGTACTTTTGTTTTATGCAAAAGAACTCAATTTTTTGTAATTTCGAAATTGATATTTTATTTTGGATCCCTACTTTTGTTTTACAAAAAGAACTCAATTTTTAGTAATTTGGATATTTTCATTTTATTCTCAATATGTACTTTTGTTTTATGCAAAAGAACTCAATTTTTTGTAATTTCGAAATTTATACTTTATTTTGGATTCCTACTTTTGTTTTACAAAAAGAACTCAAATTTTAGTAATTTGGATATTTATATTTTATTCTCGATATGTACATTTGTTTTATGCAAAAGAACTAACTTTTTTGTAATTTCGAAATTGATATTTTATTTTGGATCCCTACTTTTGTTTTACAAAAAGAACTCAATTTTAAGTAATTTGGATATTTATATTTTATTCTCGATATGTACTCTGGTTTTATGCAAAAGAACTCAATTTTTTGTAATTTCGAAATTGATATTTTATTTTTGATCCCTACTTTTGTTTTACAAAAAGAACTCAATTTTTAGTAATTTGGATATTTATATTTTATTATCGATATGTACTTTTGTTTTATGCAAAAGAACTAAATTTTTTGTAATTTCGACATTGATATTTTATTTTGGATCCCGACTTTTGTTTTACAAAAAGAACTCAATTTTTAGTAATTTAGATATATATATTTGATTTTCGATCCCTACTTTTGTTTCACAAATAGAATTCAATTTTTAATAATTTCGAAATTGATATATTATTTTTCATCCGTAGTTTTGTTTTACAAAAAAGAAACTCAATTTTTCATAATTTTGAAATTTATATTTTATTCTCGATACGTACTTTTGTTTTATGCAAAAGAACTCAATTTTTTGGAATTTCGAAATTAATATTTTATTTTGGATCCCTACTTTTGTTTTACAAAAAGAACTCAATTTTTAGTAATTTGGATATTTATATTTTATTCTCGATATGTACTTTTGTTTTATGCAAAAGAACTCAATTTTTTGTACTTTCGAAATTGATATTTTATTTTGGATCCCTACTTTTGTTTTGCCAAAAGAACTCAATTTTTAGTAATTTGGATATTTATATTTTATTTTCGATCCCTACTTTTGTTTCACAAATAGAATTCAATTTTTAATAATTTTGAAATTGATATATTATTTTTCATCCGTAGTTTTGTTTTACAAAAATGAAACTCAATTTTTCATAATTTTGAAATTTATATTTTATTCTCGATACGTACTTTTGTTTTATGCAAAAGAACTCAATTTTTTGTAATTTCGAAATTGATATTTTATTTTGGATCCCTACTATTGTTTTGCCAAAAGAACTCAATTTTTAGTAATTTGGATATATACATTTTATTTTCGATCCCTACTTTTGTTTTACAAATAGAATTCAATTTTTAATAATTTCGAAATTGATATATTACTTTTCATCCGTAGTTTTGTTTTACAAAAAAGAAACTCAATTTTTCATAATTTTGAAATTTATATTTTATTCTCGATACGTACTTTTGTTTTATACAAAAGAACTCAATTTTTTGGAATTTTGAAATTGATATTTTATTTTGGATCCCCACTTTTGTTTTACAAAAAGAACTCAATTTTTAGTAATTTGGATATTTATATTTTATTTTTGATCCCTACTTTTGTTTCACAAATAGAATTCAATTTTTAATAATTTCGAAATTGATATATTATTTTTCATCCGTAGTTTTGTTTTACAAAAAAGAAATTCAATTTTTCATAATTTTGAAATTTATATTTTATTCTCGATACGTACTTTGGTTTTATGCAAAAGAACTCAATTTTTTGTAATTTCGATATTGATACTTTATTTTGGATCCCTACTTTTGTTTTACAAAAAGAACTCAATTTTTAGTAATTTGGATATTTATATTTTATTCTCGATATGTACTTTGGTTTTATGCAAAAGAACTCAATTTTTTTTAATTTCGAAATTGATATTTTGTTTTGGATCCCTACTTTTGTCTTACAAAAAGAACTCCATTTTTAGTAATTTGGATATTTATATTTTATTCTCGATATGTACTTTTGTTTTATGCAAAAGAACTCAATTTTTCGTACTTTCGAAATTGATATTTTATTTTGGATCCCTACTTTTGTTTTGCCAAAAGAACTCAATTTTTAGTAATTTGGATATATATATTTTATTTTCGATCCCTACTTTTGTTTTACAAATAGAATTCAATTTTTAATAATTTCGAAATTGATATATTACTTTTCATCCGTAGTTTTGTTTTACAAAAAAGAAACTCAATTTTTCATAATTTTGAAATTTATATTTTATTCTCGATACGTACTTTTGTTTTATGCAAAACAACTCAATTTTTTGGAATTTCGAAATTGATATTTTATTTTGGATCCTTACTTTTGTTTTACAAAAAGAACTCAATTTTTAGTAATTTGGATATATATATTTTATTTTCGATCCCTACTTTTGTTTCACAAATAGAATTCAATTTTTAACAATTTCGAAATTGATATATTATTTTTCATCCGTAGTTTTGTTTTACAAAAAAGAAACTCAATTTTTTATAATTTTGAAATTTATATTTTATTCTCGATACGTACTTTGGGTTTATGCAAAAGAACTCAATTTTTTGTAATTTCGAAATTGATATTTAATTTTGGATCCCTACTTTTGTTTCACAAAAAGAACACAATTTTTAGTAATTTGCATATTTATATTTTATTCTCAATATGTACTTTAGTTTTATGCAAAAGAACTCAGTTTTTTGTAATTTCGAAATTTATATTTTATTTTGGATCCCTACTTTTGTTTTACAAAAAGAACTCAATTTTTAGTAATTTGGATATTTATATTTTATTCTCGATATGTACTTTGGTTTTATGCAAAAGAACTCAATTTTTTGTAATTTCGAAATTGATATTTTATTTTGGATCCCTACTTTTGTTTTACAAAAAGAACTCAATTTGTAGTAATTTGGATATTTATATTTTATTCTCGATATGTACTTTGGTTTTATGCAAAAGAACTCAATTTTTTGTAATTTTGAAATTGATATTTTATTTTGGATCCCTACTTTTGTTTTACAAAAAGAACTCAATTTTTAGTAATTTGCATATTTATATTTTATTCTCGATATGTACTTTTGTTTTATGCAAAAGAACTCAATTTTTAGTAATTTCGAAATTGATATTTTATTTTGGATCCCTACTTTTGTTTTACAAAAGAACTCAATTTTTAGTTATTTGGATATATATTTTATTTTCGATCCCTACTTTTGTTTCACAAATACAATTCAATTTTTAATAATTTCGAAATTGATATATTATTTTTCATCCGTAGTTTTGTTTTACAAAAACGAAACTCAATTTTTCATAATTTTGAAATTTATATTTTGTTCTCGATACGTACTTTTCTTTTATGCAAAAGAACTCAATTTTTTGGAATTTCGAAATTGATATTTTATTTTGGATCGCTACTTTTGTTTTACAAAAAGAACTCAATTTTTAGTAATTTGGACATTTGTACTTTATTTTGGATCCCTACTTTTGTTTTACAAAAAGAAATCAATTTCTAGTAATTTGGATATTTATATTTTATTTTCGATCCCTACTTTTGTTTCACAAATAGAATTCAATTTTTAATAATTTCGAAATTGATATATTATTTTTCATCCGTAGTTTTGTTTTACAAAAAAGAAACTTAATTTTTCAAAATTTCGAAATTTATATTTTATTCTCGATACGTACTTTTGTTTTATGCAAAAGAACTCAATTTTTTGTAATTTCGAAATTGATATTTTGTTTTGGATCCCTACTTTTGTTTTACAAAAAGTACTCAATTTTTAGTAATTTGGATATTTATATTTTATTCTCAATATGTACTTTGGTTTTATGCAAAAGAACTCAATTTTTTGTAATTTCGAAATTTATATTTTATTTTGGATCCCTACTTTTGTTTTACAAAAAGAACTCAATTTTTAGTAATTTGGATATATATATTTTATTTTCGATCCCTACTTTTGTTTCACAAATAGAATTCAATTTTTAATAATTTCGAAATTGATATATTATTTTTCATCCGTAGTTTTGTTTTACAAAAAAGAAACTTAATTTTTCATAATTTTGAAATTTATATTTTATTCTCGATATGTACTTTTGTTTTATGCAAAAGAACTCAATTTTTTGTAATTTCGAAATTGATATTTTATTTTGGATCCCTACTTTTGTTTTACAAAAAGAAGTCAATTTTTAGTAATTTGGATATTTATATTTTATTCTCAATATGTACTTTGGTTTTATGCAAAAGAACTCAATTTTTTGTAATTTCGAAATTGATATTTTATTTTGGATCCCTACTTTTGTTTTACAAAAAGAAGTCAATTTTTAGTAATTTGGATATTTATATTTTATTCTCGATATGTACTTTGGTTTTATGCAAAAGAACTCAATTTTTTGTAATTTCGAAATTGATATTTTATTTTGGATCCCTACTTTTGTTTTACAAAAAGAACTCATTTTTTAGTAAGTTGGATATTTATATTTTATTCTCAATATGTACTTTTGTTTTATGCAAAAGAACTCAATTTTTTGTAATTTCGAAATTTATACTTTATTTTGGATCCCTACTTTTGTTTTACAAAAAGAACTCAATTTTTAGTAATTTGGATATTTATATTTTATTTTCGATCCCTACTTTTGTTTCACAAATAGAATTCAATTTTTAATAATTTCGAAATTGATATATTATTTTTCATCCGTAGTTTTGTTTTACAAAAAGAAACTCAATTTTTCATAATTTTGAAATTTATATTTTATTCTCGATACGTACTTTTGTTTTATGCAAAAGAACTCAATTTTTTGTAATTTCGAAATTGATATTTTGTTTTGGATCCCTACTTTTGGTTTACAAAAAGAACTCAGTTTTTAGTAATTTGGATATTTAAATTTTATTCTCGATATTTACTTTGGTTTTATGCAAAAGAACTCAATTTTTTGTAATTTCGAAATTGATATTTTATTTTGGATCCCTACTTTTGTTTTACAAAAAGAACTCAATTTTTAGTAATTTGGATATATATATTTTATTTTCGATCCCTACTTTTGTTTCACAAATAGAATTCAATTTTTAATAATTTCGAAATTGATATATTATTTTTCATCCGTAGTTTTGTTTTACAAAAAGAAACTCAATTTTTCATAATTTTGAAATTTATATTTTATTCTCGATACGTACTTTTGTTTTATGCAAAAGAACTCAATTTTTGTAATTTCGAAATTGATATTTTGTTTTGGATCCCTACTTTTGGTTTACAAAAAGAACTCAGTTTTTAGTAATTTGGATATTTATATTTTATTCTCGATATGTACTTGGGTTTTATGCAAAAGAACTCAATTTTTTGTAATTTCGAAATTGATATTTTATTTTGGATCCCTACTTTTGTTTTACAAAAAGAAATTAATTTTTAGTAATTTGGATATTTATATTTTATTCTCGATATGTACTTTGGTTTTATGCAAAAGAACTCAATTTTTTGTAATTTCGAAATTGATATTTTATTTTGGATCCCTACTTTTGTTTTACAAAAAGAACTCAATTTTTAGTAATTTGGATATATATATTTTATTTTCGATCCCTACTTTTGTTTCACAAATAGAATTCAATTTTTAATAATTTCGAAATTGATATATTATTTTTCATCCGTAGTTTTGTTTTACAAAAATGAAACTCAATTTTTCATAATTTTGAAATTTATATTTTATTCTCGATACGAACTCTTGTTTTATGCAAAAGAACTCAATTTTTTGTAATTTCGAAATTGATATTTTGTTTTGGATCCCTACTTTTGTTTTACAAAAACAACTCAGTTTTTAGTAATTTGGATATTTATATTTTATTCTCGATATGTACTTGGGTTTTATGCAAAAGAACTCAATTTTTGTAATTTCGAAATTGATATTTTATTTTGGATCCCTACTTTTGTTTTACAAAAGAACTCAATTTTTAGTAATTTGGATATTTATATTTTATTCTCGATATGTACTTTTGTTTTATGCAAAAGAACTCAATTTTTGTAATTTCGAAATTGATATTTTATTTTGGATCCCTACTTTTGTTTTACAAAAAGAACTCAATTTTTAGTAATTTGGATATTTATATTTTATTCTCGATATGTACTTTTGTTTTATGCAAAAGAACTAAATTTTTGTAATTTCGAAATTGATATTTTATTTTGGATCCCTACTTTTCTTTTACAAAAAGAACTCAATTTTTAGTAATTTGGATATATATATTTTATTTTCGATCCCTACTTTTGTTTCACAAATAGAATTCAATTTTTAATAATTTCGAAATTGATATATTATTTTTCATCCGTAGTTTTGTTTTACAAAAAAGAAACTCAATTTTTCATAATTTTGAAATTTATATTTTATTCTCGATACGTACTTTTGTTTTATGCAAAAGAACTCAATTTTTGTAATTTCGAAATTGATATTTTATTTTGGATCCCTACTTTTGTTTTACAAAAAGAACTCAATTTTTAGTAATTTGGATATTTATATTTTATTCTCAATATGTACTTTTGTTTTATGCAAAAGAACTAAATTTTTTTGCAATTTCAAAATTGATATTTTATTTTGGATCCCTACTTTTGTTTTACAAAAAGAACTCAATTTTTAGTAATTTGGATATTTATATTTTATTCTCAATATGTACTTTTGTTTTATGCAAAAGAACTAAATTTTTTTGCAATTTCAAAATGGATATTTTATTTTGGATCCCTACTTTTGTTTCACAAAAAGAAATCAATTTTTAGTAATTCGGATATTTTTATTTTATTCTCAATATGTACTTTTGTTTTATTCAAAAGAACTCAATTTTTTGTAATTTCGAAATTGATAATTTATTTTGGACCCCTACTTTTGTTTTACAAAAAGAAGTCAATTTTTAGTAATTTGGATATTTATATTTTATTCTCAATACGTACTTTTGTTTTATGCAAAAGAACTCAATTTTTTGTAATTTCGAAATTGATATTTTATTTTGGATCCCTACTTTTGTTTTACAAAAAGAAATCAATTTTTAGTAATTCGGATATTTATATTTTATTCTCATTATGTACTTTGGTTATATGCAAAAGAACTCAATTTTTTGTAATTTCGAAATTGATATTTTATTTTGGACCCCTACTTTTGTTTTACAAAAAGAAATCAATTTTTAGTAATTTGCATATTTATATTTTATTCTCGATATGTACTTTGGTTTTATGCAAAAGAACTCAATTTTTTGTAATTTCGAAATTTATATTTTATTTTGGATCCCTACTTTTGTTTTACAAAAAGAAATCAATTTTTAGTAATTTGGATATTTATATTTTATTCTCGATATGTACTTTGGTTTTATGCAAAAGAACTCAATTTTTTGTAATTTCGAAATTGATATTTTATTTTGGATCCCTACTTTTGTTTTACAAAAAGAACTCAATTTTTAGTAATTTGCATTTTTATATTTTATTCTCGATATGTACTTTGGTTTTATGCAAAAGAACTCAATTTTTTGTAATTTCGAAATTGATATTTTATTTTGGATCCCTACTTTTGTTTTACAAAAAGAACTCAATTTTTAGTAATTTGCATATTTATATTTTATTCTCGATATGTACTTTGGTTTTATGCAAAAGAACTCAATTTTTTGTAATTTCGAAATTGATATTTTATTTTGGATCCCTACTTTTGTTTTACAAAAAGAACTCAATTTTTAGTAATTTGGATATTTATATTTTATTCTCAATATGTACTTTGGTTTTATGCAAAAGAACTCAATTTTTTGTAATTTCGAAATTGATATTTTATTTTGGATCCCTACTTTTGTTTTACAAAAAGAAATCAATTTTTAGTAATTTGCATATTTCTATTTTATTCTCGATATGCACTTTGGTTTTATGCAAAAGAACTCAATTTTTTGTAATTTCGAAATTGATATTTTATTTTGGATCCCTACTTTTGTTTTACAAAAAGAAATCAATTTTTAGTAATTTGCATATTTATATTTTATTCTCGATATGCACTTTGGTTTTATGCAAAAGAACTCAAGTTTTTGTAATTTCGAAATTGATATTTTATTTTGGATCCCTACTTTTGTTTTACAAAAAGAACTCAATTTTTAGTAATTTGCATATTTATATTTTATTCTCGATATGTACTTTTGTTTTATGCAAAAGAACTAAATTTTTTGTAATTTCGAAATTGATATTTTATTTTGGATCCCTACTTTTGTTTTACAAAAAGAACTCAATTTTTAGTAATTTGGATATTTATATTTTATTCTCAATATGTACTTTGGTTTTATGCAAAAGAACTAAATTTTTTGTAATTTCGAAATTGATATTTTATTTTGGATCCCTACTTTTGTTTTACAAAAAGAAATCAATTTTTAGTAATTTGCATATTTCTATTTTATTCTCGATATGCACTTTGGTTTTATGCAAAAGAACTCAATTTTTTGTAATTTCGAAATTGATATTTTATTTTGGATCCCTACTTTTGTTTTACAAAAAGAACTCAATTTTTAGTAATTTGGATATTTATATTTTATTCTCAATATGTACTTTGGTTTTATGCAAAAGAACTAAATTTTTTGTAATTTCGAAATTGATATTTTATTTTGGATCCCTACTTTTGTTTTACAAAAAGAAATCAATTTTTAGTAATTTGCATATTTCTATTTTATTCTCGATATGCACTTTGGTTTTATGCAAAAGAACTCAATTTTTTGTAATTTCGAAATTGATATTTTATTTTGGATCCCTACTTTTGTTTTACAAAAAGAACTCAATTTTTAGTAATTTGCATATTTATATTTTATTCTCGATATGCACTTTGGTTTTATGCAAAAGAACTCAAGTTTTTGTAATTTCGAAATTGATATTTTATTTTGGATCCCTACTTTTGTTTTACAAAAAGAACTCAATTTTTAGTAATTTGGATATTTATATTTTATTCTCGATATGTACTTTTGTTTTATGCAAAAGAACTAAATTTTTGTAATTTCGAAATTGATATTTTATTTTGGATCCCTACTTTTCTTTTACAAAAGAACTCAATTTTTAGTAATTTGGATATATATATTTTATTTTCGATCCCTACTTTTGTGTCACAAATAGAATTCAATTTTTAATAATTTTGAAATTGATATATTATTTTTCATCCGTAGTTTTGTTTTACAAAAAAGAAACTCAATTTTTCATAATTTTGAAATTTATATTTTATTCTCGATACGTACTTTTGTTTTATGCAAAAGAACTCAATTTTTTGTAATTTCGAAATTGATATTTTGTTTTGGATCCCTACTTTTGTTTTACAAAAACAACTCAGTTTTTAGTAATTTGGATATTTATATTTTATTCTCGATATGTACTTGGGTTTTATGCAAAAGAACTCAATTTTTTGTAATTTCGAAATTGATATTTTATTTTGGATCCCTACTTTTGTTTTACAAAAGAACTCAATTTTTAGTAATTTGGATATTTATATTTTATTCTCAATATGTACTTTGGTTTTATGCAAAAGAACTAAATTTTTTGTAATTTCGAAATTGATATTTTATTTTCGATCCCTACTTTTGTTTTACAAAAAGAAATCAATTTTTAGTAATTTGCATATTTCTATTTTATTCTCGATATGTACTTTTGTTTTATGCAAAAGAACTAAATTTTTTGTAATTTCGAAATTGATATTTTATTTTGGATCCCTACTTTTCTTTTACAAAAAGAACTCAATTTTTAGTAATTTGGATATATATATTTTATTTTCGATCCCTACTTTTGTTTCACAAATAGAATTCAATTTTTAATAAGTTTGAAATTGATATATTATTTTTCATCCGTAGTTTTGTTTTACAAAAAAGAAACTCAATTTTTCATAATTTTGAAATTTATATTTTATTCTCGATACGTACTTTTGTTTTATGCAAAAGAACTCAATTTTTTGTAATTTCGAAATTGATATTTTGTTTTGGATCCCTACTTTTGTTTTACAAAAAGAACTCAATTTTTAGTAATTTGGATATTTATATTTTATTCTCGATACGTACTTTGGTTTTATGCAAAAGAACTCAATTTTTTGTAATTTCGAAATTGATATTTTATTTTGGATCCCTACTTTTGTTTTACAAAAAGAAATCAATTTTTAGTAATTTGCATATTTATATTTTATTCTCGATATGCACTTTGGTTTTATGCAAAAGAACTCAATTTTTGTAATTTCGAAATTGATATTTTATTTTGGATCCCTACTTTTGTTTTACAAAAGAACTCAATTTTTAGTAATTTGGATATTTATATTTTATTCTCGATATGTACTTTGGTTTTATGCAAAAGAACTCAATTTTTGTAATTTCGAAATTGATATTTTATTTTGGATCCCTACTTTTGTTTTACAAAAAGAACTCAATTTTTAGTAATTTGGATATATATATTTTATTTCCGATCCCTACTTTTGTTTCCCAAATAGAATTCAATTTTTAATAATTTCGAAATTGATATATTACTTTTCATCCGTAGTTTTGTTTTACAAAAAAGAAACTCAATTATTCATAATTTTGAAATTTATATTTTATTCTCGATACGTACTTTTGTTTTATGCAAAAGAACTCAATTTTTTGTAATTTCGAAATTGATATTTTGTTTTGGATCCCTACTTTTGTTTTACAAAAAGTACTCAATTTTTAGTAATTTGGATATTTATATTTTATTCTCGATATGTACTTTGGTTTTATGCAAAAGAACTCAATTTTTGTAATTTCGAAATTGATATTTTATTTTGGATCCCTACTTTTGTTTTACAAAAGAACTCAATTTTTAGTAATTTGGATATTTATATTTTATTCTCGATATGTACTTTGGTTTTATGCAAAAGAACTCAATTTTTTGTAATTTCGAAATTGATATTTTATTTTGGATCCCTACTTTTGTTTTACAAAAAGAACTCAATTTTTAGTAATTTGGATATATATATTTTATTTCCGATCCCTACTTTTGTTTCCCAAATAGAATTCAATTTTTAATAATTTCGAAATTGATATATTACTTTTCATCCGTAGTTTTGTTTTACAAAAAGAAACTCAATTATTCATAATTTTGAAATTTATATTTTATTCTCGATACGTACTTTTGTTTTATGCAAAAGAACTCAATTTTTTGTAATTTCGAAATTGATATTTTGTTTTGGATCCCTACTTTTGTTTTACAAAAAGAACTCGATTTTTAGTAATTTGGATATTTATATTTTATTCTCGATATGTACTTTGGTTTTATGCAAAAGAACTCAATTTTTGTAATTTCGAAATTGATATTTTATTTTGGATCCCTACTTTTGTTTTACAAAAGAACTCAATTTTTAGTAATTTGGATATTTATATTTTATTCTCGATATGTACTTTGGTTTTATGCAAAAGAACTCAATTTTTTGTAATTTCGAAATTGATATTTTATTTTGGATCCCTACTTTTGTTTTACAAAAAGAACTCAATTTTTAGTAATTTGGATATATATATTTTATTTCCGATCCCTACTTTTGTTTCCCAAATAGAATTCAATTTTTAATAATTTCGAAATTGATATATTACTTTTCATCCGTAGTTTTGTTTTACAAAAAAGAAACTCAATTATTCATAATTTTGAAATTTATATTTTATTCTCGATACGTACTTTTGTTTTATGCAAAAGAACTCAATTTTTTGTAATTTCGAAATTGATATTTTGTTTTGGATCCCTACTTTTGTTTTACAAAAAGAACTCAGTTTTTAGTAATTTGGATATTTATATTTTATTCTCGATATGTACTTTGGTTTTACACAAAAGAACTCAAGTTTTTGTAATTTCGAAATTGATATTTTATTTTGGATCCCTACTTTTGTTTTACAAAAAGAACTCAATTTTTAGTAATTTGGATATTTATATTTTATTCTCGATATGTACTTTGGTTTTATGCAAAAGAACTCAATTTTTTGTAATTTCGAAATTGATATTTTATTTTGGATCCCTACTTTTGTTTTACAAATAGAACTCAATTTTTAGTAATTTGGATATATATATTTTATTTCCGATCCCTACCTTTGTTTCCCAAATAGAATTTAATTTTTAATAATTTCGAAATTGATATATTACTTTTCATCCGTAGTTTTGTTTTACAAAAAAGAAACTCAATTATTCATAATTTTGAAATTTATATTTTATTCTCGATACGTACTTTTGTTTTATGCAAAAGAACTCGATTTTTTGTAATTTCGAAATTGATATTTTGTTTTGGATCCCTACTTTTGTTTTACAAAAAGAACTCAGTTTTTAGTAATTTGGATATTTATATTTTATTCTCGATATGTACTTTGGTTTTATGCAAAAGAACTCAATTTTTTGTAATTTCGAAATTGATATTTTATTTTGGATCCCTACTTTTGTTTTACAAAAAGAAGTCAATTTTTAGTAATTTGGATATTTATATTTTATTCTCGATATGTGCTTTTGTTTTATGCAAAAGAACTCAATTTTATGTAATTTCGAAATTGATATTTTATTTTGGATCCCTACTTTTGTTTTACAAAAAGAACTCAATTTTTAGTAATTTGGATATATGTATTTTATTTTCGATAGCTACTTTTGTTTCACAAATAGAATTCAATTTTGAATAATTTCGAAATTGATATATTATTTTTCATCCGGAGTTTTGTTTTACAAAAAAGAAACTCAATTTTCCATAATTTTGAAATTTATATTTTATTCTCGATACGTACTTTTGTTTTATGCAAAAGAACTCAATTTTTTGTAATTTCGAAATTGATATTTTATTTTGGATCCGTACTTTTGTTTTACAAAAAGAACTCAATTTTTAGTAATTTGGATATTTATATTTTATTCTCAATATGTACTTTTGTTTTATGCAAAAGAACTCAATTTTTTGTAATTTCGAAATTTATACTTTATTTTGGATCCCTACTTTTGTTTTACAAAAAGAACTCAATTTTTAGTAATTTGGATATTTATATATTATTTTCGATCCCTACTTTTGTTTCAAAAATAGAATTCAATTTTTAATAATTTCGAAATTGATATATTATTTTTCATCCGTAGTTTTGTTTTACAAAAAAGAAACTCAATTTTTCATAATTTTGAAATTTATATTTTATTCTCGATACGTAGTTTTGTTTTATGCAAAAGAACTCAATTTTTTGTAATTTCAAAATTGATATTTTGTTTTGGATCCCTACTTCTGTTTTACAAAAAGAAATCAATTTTTAGTAATTTGGATATTTATATTTTATTCTCGATATGTACTTTGGTTTTATGAAAAGCACTCAATTTTTTGTAATTTCGAAAATCATATTTTATTTTGGACCCCTACTTTTGTTTTACAAAAAGAACTCAATTTTTAGTAATTTGGATATTTATATTTTATTTTCGATCCCTACTTTTGTTTCACAAATAGAATTCAATTTTTAATAATTTCGAAATTGATATATTATTTTTCATCCGTAGTTTTGTTTTACAAAAAAGAAACTCAATTTTTCATAATTTTGAAATTTATATTTTATTCTCGATACGTACTTTTGTTTTATACAAAAGAACTCAATTTTTTGTAATTTCGAAATTGATATTTTATTTTGGATCCCTACTTTTGTTTTACAAAAAGAAATCAATTTTTAGTAATTTGGATATTTATATTTTATTCTCGATATGTACTTTGGTTTTATGAAAAGAACTCAATTTTTTGTAATTTCGAAATTGATATTTTATTTTGGATCCCAACTTTTCTTTTACAAAAAGAACTCAATTTTTAGTAATTTGGATATTCATATTTTATTCTCGATATGTACTTTGGTTTTATGCAAAAGAACTCAATTTTTTGTAATTTCGAAATTGATATTTTATTTTGGATCCCTACTTTTGTTTTACAAAAAGAACTCAATTTTTAGTAATTTGGATATTCATATTTTATTCTCGATATGTACTTTGGTTTTATTCAAAAGAACTCAATTTTTTGTAATTTCGAAATTGATATTTTATTTTGGATCCCTACTTTTGTTTTACAAAAAGAACTCAATTTTTAGTAATTTGGATATTCATATTTTATTCTCGATATGTACTTTGGTTTTATGCAAAAGAACTCAATTTTTTGTAATTTCGAAATTGATATTTTATTTTGGATCCCTACTTTTGTTTTACAAAAAGAACTCAATTTTTAGTAATTTGGATATTTATATTTTATTTTCGATCCCTACTTTTATTTCACAAATAGAATTCAATTTTTAATAATTTCGAAATTGATATACTATTTTTCATCCGTAGTTTTGTTTTACAAAAAAGAAACTCAATTTTTCATAATTTTGAAATTCATATTTTATTCTCGATACGTACTTTTGTTTTATGCAAAAGAACTCAATTTTTTGTAATTTCGAAATTGATATTTTATTTTGGATCCCTACTTTTGTTTTACAAAAAGAAATCAATTTTTAGTAATTTGGATATTTATATTTTATTCTCGATATGTACTTTGGTTTTATGAAAAGAACTCAATTTTTTGTAATTTCGAAATTGATATTTTATTTTGGATCCCTACTTTTGTTTTACAAAAAGAACTCAATTTTTAGTAATTTGGATATTCATATTTTATTCTCGATATGTACTTTGGTTTTATGCAAAAGAACTCAATTTTTTGTAATTTCGAAATTTATATTTTATTTTGGATCCCTACTTTTGTTTTACAAAAAGAACTCAATTTTTAGTAATTTGGATATTCATATTTTATTCTCGATATGTACTTTGGTTTTATGCAAAAGAACTCAATTTTTTGTAATTTCGAAATTTATATTTTATTTTGGATCCCTACTTTTGTTTTACAAAAAGAACTCAATTTTTAGTAATTTGGATATTCATATTTTATTCTCGATATGTACTTTGGTTTTATGCAAAAGAACTCAATTTTTTGTAATTTCGAAATTGATATTTTATTTTGGATCCCTACTTTTGTTTTACAAAAAGAACTCAATTTTTAGTAATTTGGATATTTATATTTTATTTTCGATCCCTACTTTTATTTCACAAATAGAATTCAATTTTTAATAATTTTGAAATTGATATATTATTTTTCATCCGTAGTTTTGTTTTACAAAAAAGAAACTCAATTTTTCATAATTTTGAAATTCATATTTTATTCTCGATACGTACTTTTGTTTTGTGCAAAAGAACTCAATTTTTTGTAATTTCGAAATTGATATTTTGTTTTGGATCCCTACTTTTGTTTTACAAAAAGAACTCGTTTTTTAGTAATTTGGATATTTATATTTTATTCTCGATATGTACTTTGGTTTTATGCAAAAGAACTCAATTTTTTGTAATTTCGAAATTGATATTTTATTTTGGATCCCTACTTTTGTTTTACAAAAAGAAATCAATTTTTAGTAATTTGGATATTTATATTTTATTCTCGATATGTACTTTTGTTTTAAGAAAAGATTTCAATTTTTTGTAATTTCGAAATTGATATTTTATTTTGGATCCCTACTTTTGTGTTACAAAAAGAACTCAATTTTTAGTAATTTGGATATTTATATTTTATTTTCGATCCCTACTTTTGTTTCACAAATAGAATTCAATTTTTAATAATTTCGAAATTGATATATTATTTTTCATCCGTAGTTTTGTTTTACAAAAAAGAAACTCAATTTTTCACAATTTTGAAATTTATATGTTATTCCCGATACGTACTTTTGTTTTATGCAAAAGAACTCAATTTTTTGTAATTTTGAAATTGATATTTTGTTTTGGATCCCTACTTTTGTTTTACCAAAAGAACTCAGTTTTTAGTAATTTGGATATTTATATTTTATTCTCGATATGTACTTTGGTTTTATGCAAAAGAACTCGATTTTTTGTAATTTCGAAGTTGATATTTTATTTTGGATCCCTACTTTTGTTTTACAAAAAGAACTCAATTTTTAGTAATTTGGATATTTATAATTTATTCTCGATATGTACTTTGGTTTTATGAAAAGAACTCAATTTTTTGTAATTTCGAAATTGATATTTTATTTTGGATCCCAAATTTTCTTTTACAAAAAGAACTCAATTTTTAGTGATTTGGATATTCATATTTTATTCTCGATATGTACTTTGGTTTTATGCAAAAGAACTCAATTTTTTGTAATTTCGAAATCGATATTTTACTTTGGATCCCTACTTTTGTTTTACAAAAAGAACTCAATTTTTAGTAATTTGGATATTTATATTTTATTTTCGATCCCTACTTTTATTTCACAAATAGAATTCAATTTTTAATAATTTCGAAATTGATATATTATTTTTCATCCGTAGTTTTGTTTTACAAAAAAGAAACTCAATTTTTCATAATTTTGAAATTCATATTTTATTCTCGATACGTACTTTTGTTTTATGCAAAAGAACTCAATTTTTTGTAATTGCGAAATTGATATTTTGTTTTGGATCCCTACTTTTGTTTTACAAAAAGAACTCGTTTTTTAGTAATTTGGATATTTATATTTTATTCTCGATATGTACTTTGGTTTTATGCAAAAGAACTCAATTTTTTGTAATTTCGAAATTGATATTTTATTTTGGATCCCTACTTTTGTTTTACAAAAAGAAATCAATTTTTAGTAATTTGGATATTTATATTTTATTTTCGATCCCTACTTTTGTTTCACAAATAGAATTCAATTTTTAATAATTTCGAAATTGATATATTATTTTTCATCCGTAGTTTTGTTTTACACAAAAGAAACTCAATTTTTCACAATTTTGAAATTTATATGTTATTCCCGATACGTACTTTTGTTTTATGCAAAGGAACTCAATTTTTTGTAATTTCGAAATTGATATTTTGTTTTGGATCCCTACTTTTGTTTTACCAAAAGAACTCAGTTTTTAGTAATTTGGATATTTATATTTTATTCTCGATATGTACTTTGGTTTTATGCAAAAGAACTCGATTTTTGTAATTTCGAAGTTGATATTTTATTTTGGATCCCTACTTTTGTTTTACAAAAAGAACTCAATTTTTAGTAATTTGGATATTTATAATTTATTCTCGATATGTACTTTGGTTTTATGAAAAGAACTCAATTTTTTGTAATTTCGAAATTGATATTTTATTTTGGATCCCAAATTTTCTTTTACAAAAAGAACTCAATTTTTAGTGATTTGGATATTCATATTTTATTCTCGATATGTACTTTGGTTTTATGCAAAAGAACTCAATTTTTTGTAATTTCGAAATCGATATTTTACTTTGGATCCCTACTTTTGTTTTACAAAAAGAACTCAATTTTTAGTAATTTGGATATTTATATTTTATTTTCGATCCCTACTTTTATTTCACAAATAGAATTCAATTTTTAATAATTTCGAAATTGATATATTATTTTTCATCCGTAGTTTTGTTTTACAAAAAAGAAACTCAATTTTTCATAATTTTGAAATTCATATTTTATTCTCGATACGTACTTTTGTTTTATGCAAAAGAACTCAATTTTTTGTAATTGCGAAATTGATATTTTGTTTTGGATCCCTAGTTTTGTTTTACAAAAAGAACTCGTTTTTTAGTAATTTGGATATTTATATTTTATTCTCGATATGTACTTTGGTTTTATGCAAAAGAACTCAATTTTTTGTAATTTCGAAATTGATATTTTATTTTGGATCCCTACTTTTGTTTTACAAAAAGAAATCAATTTTTAGTAATTTGGATATTTATATTTTATTTTCGATCCCTACTTTTGTTTCACAAATAGAATTCAATTTTTAATAATTTCGAAATTGATATATTATTTTTCATCCGTAGTTTTGTTTTACACAAAAGAAACTCAATTTTTCACAATTTTGAAATTTATATGTTATTCCCGATACGTACTTTTGTTTTATGCAAAGGAACTCAATTTTTTGTAATTTCGAAATTGATATTTTGTTTTGGATCCCTACTTTTGTTTTACCAAAAGAACTCGGTTTTAGTAATTTGGATATTTATATTTTATTCTCGATATGTACTTTGGTTTTATGCAAAAGAACTCAATTTTTTGTAATTTCGAAATTTATATTTTATTTTGGATCCCTACTTTTGTTTTACAAAAAGAACTCAATTTTTAGTAATTTGGATATTTATATTTTATTCTCGATATGTACTTTGGTTTTATGCAAAAGAACTCAATTTTTGTAATTTCGAAATTGATATTTTATTTTGGATCCCTACTTTTGTTTTACAAAAAGAACTCAATTTTTAGTAATTTGGATATTTATATTTTATTTTCGATCCCTACTTTTGTTTCACAAATAGAATTCAATTTTTAATAATTTCGAAATTGATATATTATTTTTCATCCGTAGTTTTGTTTTACAAAAAAGAAACTCAATTTTTCACAATTTTGAAATTTATATGTTATTCCCGATACGTACTTTTGTTTTATGCAAAGGAACTCAATTTTTTGTAATTTCGAAATTGATATTTTGTTTTGGATCCCTACTTTTGTTTTACCAAAAGAACTCAGTTTTTAGTAATTTGGATATTTATATTTTATTCTCGATATGTACTTTGGTTTTATGCAAAAGAACTCAATTTTTTGTAATTTCGAAATTGATATTTTATTTTGGATCCCTACTTTTGTTTTACAAAAGAACTCAATTTTTAGTAATTTGGATATTTATATTTTATTCTCGATATGTACTTTTGTTTTATGCAAAAGAACTCAATTTTTTGTAATTTCGAAATTGATATTTTATTTTGGATCCCTACTTTTGTTTTACAAAAAGAACTCAATTTTTAGTAATTTGGATATTTATATTTTATTCCCGATATGTACTTTGGTTTTATGAAAAGAACTCAATTTTTTGTAATTTCGAAATAGATATTTTATTTTGGATCCCTACTTTTGTGTTACAAAAAGAACTCAATTTTTAGTAATTTGGATATTTATATTTTATTTTCGATCCCTACTTTTGTTTCACAAATAGAATTCAGTTTTTAATAATTTCGAAATTGATATATTATTTTTCATCCGTAGTTTTGTTTTACAAAAAAGAAACTCAATTTTTCACAATTTTGAAATTTATATGTTATTCCCGATACGTACTTTTGTTTTATGCAAAAGAACTCAATTTTTTGTAATTTCGAAATTGATATTTTGTTTTGGATCCCTACTTTTGTTTTACCAAAAGAACTCAGTTTTTAGTAATTTGGATATTTATATTTTATTCTCCATATGTACTTTGGTTTTATGCAAAAGAACTCAATTTTTTGTAATTTCGAAATTGATATTTTATTTTGGATCCCTACTTTTGTTTTACAAAAAGAACTCAATTTTTAGTAATTTGGATATTTATATTTTATTCTCAATATGTACTTTGGTTTTATGCAAAAGAACTCAATTTTTTGTAATTTCGAAATTGATATTTTATTTTGGATCCCTACTTTTGTGTTACAAAAAGAACTCAATTTTTAGTAATTTGGATATTTATATTTTATTTTCGATCCCTACTTTTGTTTCACAAATAGAATTCAATTTTTAATAATTTCGAAATTGATATATTATTTTTCATCCGTAGTTTTGTTTTACAAAAAAGAAACTCAATTTTTCATAATTTTGAAATTTATATGTTATTCCCGATACGTACTTTTGTTTTATGCAAAAGAACTCAATTTTTTGTAATTTCGAAATTGATATTTTGTTTTGGATCCCTACTTTTGTTTTACCAAAGGAACTCAGTTTTTAGTAATTTGGATATTTATATTTTATTCTCCATATGTACTTTGGTTTTATGCAAAAGAACTCAATTTTTTGTAATTTCGAAATTGATATTTTATTTTGGATCCCTACTTTTGTTTTACAAAAAGAACTCAATTTTTAGTAATTTGGATATTTATATTTTATTCTCGATATGTACTTTGGTTTTATGCAAAAGAACTCAATTTTTTGTAATTTCGAAATTGATATTTTATTTTGGATCCCTACTTTTGTTTTACAAAAAGAAATCAATTTTTAGTAATTTGGATATTTATATTTTATTCTCGATATGTACTTTGGTTTTATGAAAAGAACTCAATTTTTTGTAATTTCGAAATAGATATTTTATTTTGGATCCCTACTTTTGTGTTACAAAAAGAACTCAATTTTTAGTAATTTGGATATTTATATTTTATTTTCGATCCCTACTTTTGTTTCACAAATAGAATTCAGTTTTTAATAATTTCGAAATTGATATATTATTTTTCATCCGTAGTTTTGTTTTACAAAAAAGAAACTCAATTTTTCACAATTTTGAAATTTATATGTTATTCCCGATACGTACTTTTGTTTTATGCAAAAGAACTCAATTTTTTGTAATTTCGAAATTGATATTTTGTTTTGGATCCCTACTTTTGTTTTACCAAAAGAACTCAGTTTTTAGTAATTTGGATATTTATATTTTATTCTCCATATGTACTTTGGTTTTATGCAAAAGAACTAAATTTTTTGTAATTTCGAAATTGATATTTTATTTTGGATCCCTACTTTTGTTTTACAAAAAGAACTCAATTTTTAGTAATTTGGATATTTATATTTTATTCTCAATATGTACTTTGGTTTTATGCAAAAGAACTCAATTTTTTGTAATTTCGAAATTGATATTTTATTTTGGATCCCTACTTTTGTTTTACAAAAAGAACTCAATTTTTTGTAATTTGGATATTTATATTTTATTCTCAATATGCACTTTTATTTTATGCAAAAGAACTCAATTTTTTGTAATTTCGAAATTTATACTTTATTTTGGATCCCTTCTTTTGTTTTACAAAAAGAACTCAGTTTTTAGTAATTTGGATATTTATATTTTATTCTCGATATGTACTTTGGTTTTATGCAAAAGAACTCAATTTTTTGTAATTTCAAAATTGATATTTTATTTTGGATCCCTACTTTTGTTTTACAAAAAGAACTCAATTTTTAGTAATTTGGATATTTATATTTTATTCCCGATATGTACTTTTGTTTTATGCAAAAGAACTAAATTTTTTGTAATTTCGAAATTGATATTTTATTTTGGATCCCTACTTTTGTTTTACAAAAAGAACTCAATTTTTAGTAATTTGGATATTTATATTTTATTCTCGATATGTACTTTTGTTTTATGCAAAAGAACTAAATTTTTGTAATTTCGAAATTGATATTTTATTTTGGATCCCTACTTTTGTTTTACAAAAAGAACTCAATTTTTAGTAATTTGGATATTTATATTTTATTCTGGATATGTACTTTTGTTTTATGCAAAAGAACTCAATTTTTTGTAATTTCGAAATTGATATTTTATTTTGGATCCCTACTTTTGTTTTACAAAAAGAACTCAATTTTTAGTAATTTGGATATTTATATTTTATTCTCAATATGTACTTTGGTTTTATGCAAAAGAACTCAATTTTTTGTAATTTCGAAATTGATATTTTATTTTGGATCCCTACTTTTGTTTTACAAAAAGAACTCAATTTTTAGTAATTTGGATATTTATATTTTATTCTCAATATGTACTTTGGTTTTATGCAAAAGAACTCAATTTTTTGTAATTTCGAAATTGATATTTTATTTTGGATCCCTACTTTTGTTTTACAAAAAGAACTCAATTTTTAGTAATTTGGATATTTATATTTTATTCTCAATATGTACTTTTCTTTTATGCAAAAGAACTCAATTTTTTGTAATTTCGAAATTTATATTTTATTTTGGATCCCTACTTTTGTTTTACAAAAAGAACTCAATTTTTAGTAATTTGGATATTTATATTTTATTCTCAATATGTACTTTGGTTTTATGCAAAAGAACTCAATTTTTTGTAATTTCAAAATTGATATTTTATTTTGGATCCCTACTTTTGTTTTACAAAAGAACTCAATTTTTAGTAATTTGGATATTTATATTTTATTCTCAATATGTACTTTTCTTTTATGCAAAAGAACTCAATTTTTGTAATTTCGAAATTTATACTTTATTTTGGATCCCTTCTTTTGTTTAACAAAAAGAACTCAATTTTTAGTAATTTGGATATTTATATTTTATTTTCGATCCCCACTTTTATTTCACAAATAGAATTCAATTTTTAATAATTTCGAAATTGATATATTATTTTTCATCCGTATTTTTGTTTTACAAAAAAGAAACTCAATTTTTCATAATTTTGAAATTTATATTTTATTCTCGATACGTACTTTTGTTTTATGCAAAAGAACTCAATTTTTTGTAATTTCGAAATTGATATTTTGTTTTGGATCCCTACTTTTGTTTTACAAAAAGAACTCAGTTTTTAGTAATTTGGATATTTATATTTTATTCTCGATATGTACTTTGGTTTTATGCAAAAGAACTCAATTTTTTGTAATTTCGAAATTGATATTTTATTTTGGATCCCTACTTTTGTTTTACAAAAAGAACTCAATTTTTAGTAATTTGGATATTTATATTTTATTCTCGATATGTACTTCGGTTTTAAGCAAAAGAACTCAATTTTTTGTAACTTCGAAATTGATATTTTATTTTGGATCCCTACTTTTGTTTTACAAAAAGAACTCAATTTTTAGTAATTTGGATATTTATATTTTATTCTCAATATGTACTTTGGTTTTATGCAAAAGAACTCAATTTTTTGTAATTTCGAAATTGATATTTTATTTTTGATCCCTACTTTTGTTTTACAAAAAGAACTCAATTTTTACTAATTTGGATATTTATATTTTATTCTCAATATGTACTTTTCTTTTATGCAAAAGAACTCAATTTTTTGTAATTTCGAAATTTATACTTTATTTTGGATCCCTTCTTTTGTTTTACAAAAAGAACTCAATTTTTAGTAATTTGGATATTTATATTTTATTCTCAATATGTACTTTGGTTTTATGCAAAAGAACTCAATTTTTTGTAATTTCGAAATTGATATTTTATTTTGGATCCCTACTTTTGTTTTACAAAAGAACTCAATTTTTAGTAATTTGGATATTTATATTTTATTCTCAATATGTACTTTTCTTTTATGCAAAAGAACTCAATTTTTGTAATTTCGAAATTTATACTTTATTTTGGATCCCTTCTTTTGTTTAACAAAAGAACTCAATTTTTAGTAATTTGGATATTTATATTTTATTTTCGATCCCTACTTTTATTTCACAAATAGAATTCAATTTTTAATAATTTCGAAATTGATATATTATTTTTCATCCGTATTTTTGTTTTACAAAAAAGAAACTCAATTTTTCATAATTTTGAAATTTATATTTTATTCTCGATACGTACCTTTGTTTTATGCAAAAGAACTCAATTTTTTGTAATTTCGAAATTGATATTTTGTTTTGGATCCCTACTTTTGTTTTACAAAAGAACTCAGCTTTTAGTAATTTGGATATTTATATTTTATTCTCGATATGTAATTTGGTTTTATGCAAAAGAACTCAATTTTTTGTAATTTCGAAATTGATATTTTATTTTGGATCCCTACTTTTGTTTTACAAAAAGAACTCAATTTTTAGTAATTTGGATATTTATATTTTATTCTCGATATGTACTTCGGTTTTAAGCAAAAGAACTCAATTTTTTGTAACTTCGAAATTGATATTTTATTTTGGATCCCTACTTTTGTTTTACAAAAAGAACTCAATTTTTAGTAATTTGGATATTTATATTTTATTCTCAATATGTACTTTGGTTTTATGCAAAAGAACTCAATTTTTTGTAATTTCGAAATTGATATTTTATTTTGGATCCCTACTTTTGTTTTACAAAAAGAACTCAATTTTTAGTAATTTGGATATTTATATTTTATTCTCAATATGTACTTTGGTTTTATGCAAAAGAACTCAATTTTTTGTAATTTCGAAATTGATATTTTATTTTGGATCCCTACTTTTGTTTTACAAAAAGAACTCAATTTTTACTAATTTGGATATTTATATTTTATTCTCAATATGTACTTTTCTTTTATGCAAAAGAACTCAATTTTTGTAATTTCAAAATTTATACTTTATTTTGGATCCCTTCTTTTGTTTTACAAAAGAACTCAATTTTTAGTAATTTGGATATTTATATTTTATTCTCAATATGTACTTTGGTTTTATGCAAAAGAACTCAATTTTTGTAATTTCAAAATTGATATTTTATTTTGGATCCCTACTTTTGTTTTACAAAAAGAACTCAATTTTTAGTAATTTGGATATTTATATTTTATTCTCAATATGTACTTTTCTTTTATGCAAAAGAACTCAATTTTTGTAATTTCGAAATTTATACTTTATTTTGGATCCCTTCTTTTGTTTAACAAAAAGAACTCAATTTTTAGTAATTTGGATATTTATATTTTATTTTCGATCCCTACTTTTATTTCACAAATAGAATTCAATTTTTAATAATTTCGAAATTGATATATTATTTTTCATCCGTATTTTTGTTTTACAAAAAGAAACTCAATTTTTCATAATTTTGAAATTTATATTTTATTCTCGATACGTACTTTTGTTTTATGCAAAAGAACTCAATTTTTGTAATTTCGAAATTGATATTTTGTTTTGGATCCCTACTTTTGTTTTACAAAAAGAACTCAGTTTTTAGTAATTTGGATATTTATATTTTATTCTCGATATGTAATTTGGTTTTATGCAAAAGAACTCAATTTTTGTAATTTCGAAATTGATATTTTATTTTGGATCCCTACTTTTGTTTTACAAAAGAACTCAATTTTTAGTAATTTGGATATTTATATTTTATTCTCGATATGTACTTCGGTTTTAAGCAAAAGAACTCAATTTTTTGTAACTTCGAAATTGATATTTTATTTTGGATCCCTACTTTTGTTTTACAAAAAGAACTCAATTTTTAGTAATTTGGATATTTATATTTTATTCTCAATATGTACTTTGGTTTTATGCAAAAGAACTCAATTTTTTGTAATTTCGAAATTGATATTTTATTTTGGATCCCTACTTTTGTTTTACAAAAAGAACTCAATTTTTAGTAATTTGGATATTTATATTTTATTCTCAATATGTACTTTGGTTTTATGCAAAAGAACTCAATTTTTTTGTAATTTCGAAATTGATATTTTATTTTGGATCCCTACTTTTGTTTTACAAAAAGAACTCAATTTTTAGTAATTTGGATATTTATATTTTATTCTCAATATGTACTTTTCTTTTATGCAAAAGAACTCAATTTTTTGTAATTTCAAAATTTATACTTTATTTTGGATCCCTTCTTTTGTTTTACAAAAAGAACTCAATTTTTAGTAATTTGGATATTTATATTTTATTCTCAATATGTACTTTGGTTTTATGCAAAAGAACTCAATTTTTTGTAATTTCAAAATTGATATTTTATTTTGGATCCCTACTTTTGTTTTACAAAAAGAACTCAATTTTTAGTAATTTGGATATTTATATTTTATTCTCAATATGTACTTTTCTTTTATGCAAAAGAACTCAATTTTTTGTAATTTCGAAATTTATACTTTATTTTGGATCCCTTCTTTTGTTTAACAAAAGAACTCAATTTTTAGTAATTTGGATATTTATATTTTATTTTCGATCCCTACTTTTATTTCACAAATAGAATTCAATTTTTAATAATTTCGAAATTGATATATTATTTTTCATCCGTATTTTTGTTTTACAAAAAGAAACTCAATTTTTCATAATTTTGAAATTTATATTTTATTCTCGATACGTACTTTTGTTTTATGCAAAAGAACTCAATTTTTGTAATTTCGAAATTGATATTTTGTTTTGGATCCCTACTTTTGTTTTACAAAAGAACTCGAGTTTTAGTAATTTGGATATTTATATTTTATTCTCGATATGTAATTTGGTTTTATGCAAAAGAACTCAATTTTTTGTAATTTCGAAATTGATATTTTATTTTGGATCCCTACTTTTGTTTTACAAAAGAACTCAATTTTTAGTAATTTGGATATTTATATTTTATTCTCGATATGTACTTTGGTTTTATGCAAAAGAACTCAATTTTTTGTAATTTCGAAATTGATATTTTATTTTGGATCCCTACTTTTGTTTTACAAAAAGAACTCAATTTTTAGTACTTTGGATATTTATATTTTATTCTCAATATGCACTTTTATTTTATGCAAAAGAACTCAATTTTTTGTAATTTCGAAATTGATATTTTATTTTGGATCCCTACTTTTGTTTTACAAAAAGAACTCAATTTTTAGTAATTTGGATATTTATATTTTATTCTCGATATGTACTTTTGTTTTATGCAAAAGAACTAAATTTTTTGTAATTTCGAAATTGATATTTTATTTTGGATCCCTACTTTTGTTTTACAAAAAGAACTCAATTTGTTGTAATTTGGATATTTATATTTTATTCTCAATATGCACTTTTATTTTATGCAAAAGAACTAAATTTTTTGTAATTTCGAAATTGATATTTTATTTTGGATCCCTACTTTTGTTTTACAAAAAGAACTCAATTTTTTGTAATTTGGATATTTATATTTTATTCTCAATATGCACTTTTATTTTATGCAAAAGAACTCAATTTTTTGTAATTTCGAAATTTCTACTTTATTTTGGATCCCTTCTTTTGTTTTACAAAAAGAACTCAGTTTTTAGTAATTTGGATATTTATATTTTATTCTCGATATGTACTTTGGTTTTATGCAAAAGAACTCAATTTTTTGTAATTTCAAAATTGATATTTTATTTTGGATCCCTACTTTTGTTTTACAAAAAGAACTCAATTTTTAGTAATTTGGATATTTATATTTTATTCCCGATATGTACTTTTGTTTTATGCAAAAGAACTAAATTTTTTGTAATTTCGAAATTGATATTTTATTTTGGATCCCTACTTTTGTTTTACAAAAAGAACTCAATTTTTAGTAATTTGGATATTTATATTTTATTCTGGATATGTACTTTTGTTTTATGCAAAAGAACTCAATTTTTTGTAATTTCGAAATTGATATTTTATTTTGGATCCCTACTTTTGTTTTACAAAAAGAACTCAATTTTTAGTAATTTGGATATTTATATTTTATTCTCAATATGTACTTTGGTTTTATGCAAAAGAACTCAATTTTTTGTAATTTCGAAATTGATATTTTATTTTGGATCCCTACTTTTGTTTTACAAAAAGAACTCAATTTTTAGTAATTTGGATATTTATATTTTATTCTCAATATGTACTTTGGTTTTATGCAAAAGAACTCAATTTTTTGTAATTTCGAAATTGATATTTTATTTTGGATCCCTACTTTTGTTTTACAAAAGAACTCAATTTTAGTAATTTGGATTTTTATATTTTATTCTCGATATGTACATTGGTTTTATGCAAAAGAACTCAATTTTTTGTAATTTCGAAATTTATACTTTATTTTGGATCCCCTCTTTTGTTTTACCAAGAGAACTCAATTTATAGTAATTTGGATATTTATATTTTATTCTCAATATGTACTTTGGTTTTATGCAAAAGAACTCAATTTTTTGTAATTTCGAAATTTATATTTTATTTTGGATCCCTACTTTTGTTTTACAAAAAGAATTCAATTTTTAGTAATTTGGATATTTATATTTTATTCTCAATATGTACTTTTCTTTTATGCAAAAGAACTCAATTTTTTGTAATTTCGAAATTTATACTTTATTTTGGATCCCCTCTTTTGTTTTACCAAGAGAACTCAATTTATAGTAATTTGGATATTTATATTTTATTTTCGATCCGTACTTTTGTTTTACAAAAAGAATTCAATTTTTAATAATTTCGAAATTGATATATTATTTTTCATCCGTATTTTTGTTTTACAAAAAAGAAACTCAATTTTTCATAATTTTGAAATTTATATTTTATTCTCGATACGTACTTTTGTTTTATGCAAAAGAACTCAATTTTTTGAAATTTCGAAATTGATATTTTGTTTTGGATCCCTACTTTTGTTTTACAAAAAGAACTCAGTTTTTAGTAATTTGGATATTTATATTTTATTCTCGATATGTAATTTGGTTTTATGCAAAAGAACTCAATTTTTTGTAATTTCGAAATTGATATTTTATTTTGGATCCCTGCTTTTGTTTTACAAAAAGAACTCAATTTTTAGTAATTTGGATATTTATATTTTATTCTCGATATGTACTTTGGTTTTATGCAAAAGAACTCAATTTTTGTAATTTCGAAATTGATATTTTATTTTGGATCCCTACTTTTGTTTTACAAAAGAACTCAATTTTTAGTACTTTGGATATTTATATTTTATTCTCAATATGCACTTTTATTTTATGCAAAAGAACTCAATTTTTTGTAATTTCGAAATTTATACTTTATTTTGGATCCCTACTTTTGTTTTACAAAAGAACTCAATTTTTAGTAATTTGGATATTTATATTTTATTTTCGATCCCTACTTTTATTTCACAAATAGAATTCAATTTTTAATAATTTCGAAATTGATATATTATTTTTCATCCGTAGTTTTGTTTTACAAAAAGAAACTCAATTTTTCATAATTTTGAAATTTATATTTTATTCTCGATACGTACTTTTGTTTTATGCAAAAGAAATCAATTTTTGTAATTTCGAAATTGATATTTTGTTTTGGATCCCAATTTTTGTTTTACCAAAAGAATTCAGTTTTTAGTAATTTGGATATTTATATTTTATTCTCGATATGTACTTTGGTTTTATGCAAAAGAACTCAATTTTTCTAATTTCGAAATTGATATTTTATTTTGGATCCCTACTTTTGTTTTACAAAAAGAACTCAATTTTTAGTAATTTGGATATTTGTATTTTATTCTCGATATGTACTTTGGTTTTATGCAAAAGAACTCAATTTTTGTAATTTCGAAATTGATATTTTATTTTGGATCCCTACTTTTGTTTTACAAAAAGAACTCAATTTTTAGTAATTTGGATATTTATATTTTATTCTCGATATGTACTTTGGTTTTATGCAAAAGAACTCAATTTTTGTAATTTCGAAATTGATATTTTATTTTGGATCCCTACTTTTGTTTTACAAAAAGAACTCAATTTTTAGTAATTTGGATATTTATATTTTATTCTCGATATGTACTTGGCTTTTATGCAAAAGACCTCAATTTTTTGTAATTTCGAAATTGATATTTTATTTTGGATCCCTACTTTTGTTTTACAAAAAGAACTCAATTTTTAGTAATTTGGATATTTATATTTTATTCTCGATATGTACTTTGGTTTTATGCAAAAGAACTCAATTTTTCTAATTTCGAAATTGATATTTTATTTTGGATCCCTACTTTTGTTTTACAAAAAGAACTCAATTTTTAGTACTTTGGATATTTATATTTTATTCTCGATATGTACTTTGGTTTTATGCAAAAGAACTCAATTTTTTGTAATTTCGAAATTGATATTTTATTTTGGATCCCTACTTTTGTTTTACAAAAAGAACTCAATTTTTAGTAATTTGGATATTTATATTTTATTCTCGATATGTACTTTGGTTTTATGCAAAACAACTCAATTTTTTGTAATTTCGAAATTGATATTTTATTTTGGATCCCTACTTTTGTTTTACAAAAGAACTCAATTTTTAGTAATTTGGATATTTGTATTTTATTCTCGATATGTACTTTGGTTTTATGCAGAAGAACTCAATTTTTTCTAATTTCGAAATTTATATTTTATTTTGGATCCCTACTTTTGTTTTAAAAAAAGAACTCCACTTTTAGTAATTTGGATATTTATATTTTATTCTCGATATGTACTTTTGTTTTATGCAAAAGAACTAAATTTTTGTAATTTCGAAATTGATATTTTATTTTGGATCCCTACTTTTGTTTTACAAAAAGAACTCGATTTTAGTAATTTGGATATTTATATTTTATTCTCGATATGTACTTTGGTTTTATGCAAAAGAACTCAATTTTTTGTAATTTCGAAATTGATATTTTATTTTGGATCCCTACTTTTGTTTTACAAAAGAACTCAATTTTTAGTAATTTGGATATTTATATTTTATTCTCAATATGTACTTTGGTTTTATGCAAAAGAACTCAATTTTTTGTAATTTCGAAATTGATATTTTATTTTGGATCCCTACTTTTGTTTTACAAAAAGAACTCAATTTTTAGTAATTTGGATATTTATAATTTATTCTCGATATGTACTTTGGTTTTATGCAAAAGAACTCAATTTTTTGTAATTTCGAAATTGATATTTTATTTTGGATCCCTACTTTTGGTTTACAAAAAGAACTCAATTTTTAGTAATTTGGATATTTATAATTTATTCTCGATATGTACTTTTGTTTTATGCAAAAGAACTCAATTTTTTGTAATTTCGAAATTTATATTTTATTTTGGATCCCTACTTTCGTTTTACAAAAAGAACTCGATTTTTAGTAATTTGGATATTTATATTTTATTCTCGATATGTACTTTGGTTTTATGAAAAGAACTCAATTTTTTGTAATTTCGAAACTGATATTTTATTTTGGATCCCTACTTTTGTTTTACAAAAGAACACAATTTTTAGTATTTTGGATATTTATATTTTATTTTCGATCCCTACTTTTGTTTCACAAATAGAATTCAATTTTTAATAATTTCGAAATTGATATATTATTTTTCATCCGTTGTTTTGTTTTACAAAAAAGAAACTCAATTCTTCACAATTTTGAAATTTATATGTTATTCCCGATACGTACTTTTGTTTTATGCAAAAGAACTCAATTTTTTGTAATTTCGAAATTGATATTTTGTTTTGGATCCCTACTTTTGTTTTACCAAAAGAACTCAGTTTTTAGTAATTTGGATATTTATATTTTATTCTCGATATGTACTTTGGTTTTATGCAAAAGAACTCAATTTTTTGTAATTTCGAAATTGATATTTTATTTTGGATCCCTACTTTTGTTTTACAAAAAGAACTCAATTGTTAGTAATTTGGATATTTATATTTTATTCTCGATATGTACTTTGGTTTTATGCAAAAGAACTCAATTTTTTGTAATTTCGAAATTGATATTTTATTTTGGATCCCTACTTTTGTTTTACAAAAAGAACTCAATTTTTAGTACTTCGGATATTTATATTTTATTCTCAATATGCACTTTTATTTTATGCAAAAGAACTCAATTTTTTGTAATTTCGAAATTTATACTTTATTTTGGATCCCTACTTTTGTTTTACAAAAGAACTCAATTTTTAGTAATTTGGATATTTATATTTTATTTTCGATCCCTACTTTTATTTCACAAATAGAATTCAATTTTTAATAATTTCGAAATTGATATATTATTTTTCATCCGTAGTTTTGTTTTACAAAAAGAAACTCAATTTTTCATAATTTTGAAATTTATATTTTATTCTCGATCATGTACTTTTGTTTTATGCAAAAGAAATCAATTTTTGTAATTTCGAAATTGATATTTTGTTCTGGATCCCAATTTTTGTTTTACCAAAAGAATTCAGTTTTTAGTAATTTGGATATTTATATTTTATTCTCGATATGTACTTTGGTTTTATGCAAAAGAACTCAATTTTTTGTAATTTCGAAATTGATATTTTATTTTGGATCCCTGCTTTTGTTTTACAAAAAGAACTCAATTTTTAGTAATTTGGATATTTATATTTTATTCTCAATATGTACTTTGGTTTTATGCAAAAGAACTCAATTTTTTGTAATTTCGAAATTGATATTTTATTTTGGATCCCTACTTTTGTTTTACAAAAGAACTCAATTTTTAGTAATTTGGATATTTATATTTTATTCTCGATATGTACTTTTGTTTTATGCAAAAGAACTAAATTTTTGTAATTTCGAAATTGATATTTTATTTTGGATCCCTACTTTTGTTTTACAAAAAGAACTCAATTTTTAGTAATTTGGATATTTATATTTTATTCTGGATATGTACTTTTGTTTTATGCAAAAGAACTAAATTTTTGTAATTTCGAAATTGATATTTTATTTTGGATCCCTACTTTTGTTTTACAAAAGAACTCAATTTTTAGTAATTTGGATATTTATATTTTATTCTCAATATGTACTTTGGTTTTATGCAAAAGAACTCAATTTTTTGTAATTTCGAAATTGATATTTTATTTTGGATCCCTACTTTTGTTTTACAAAAGAACTCAATTTTTAGTAATTTGGATATTTATATTTTATTCTCAATATGTACTTTGGTTTTATGCAAAAGAACTCAATTTTTGTAATTTCGAAATTGATATTTTATTTTGGATCCCTACTTTTGTTTTACAAAAAGAACTCAATTTTTACTAATTTGGATATTTATATTTTATTCTCAATATGTACTTTTCTTTTATGCAAAAGAACTCAATTTTTTGTAATTTCGAAATTTATACTTTATTTTGGATCCCTTCTTTTGTTTTACAAAAAGAACTCAATTTTTAGTAATTTGGATATTTATATTTTATTCTCAATATGTACTTTGGTTTTATGCAAAAGAACTCAATTTTTGTAATTTCAAAATTGATATTTTATTTTGGATCCCTACTTTTGTTTTACAAAAAGAACTCAATTTTTAGTAATTTGGATATTTATATTTTATTCTCAATATGTACTTTTCTTTTATGCAAAAGAACTCAATTTTTGTAATTTCGAAATTGATATTTTATTTTGGATCCCCTCTTTTGTTTTACAAAGAGAACTCAATTTATAGTAATTTGGATATTTATATTTTATTTTCGATCCCTACTTTTATTTCACAAATAGAATTCAATTTTTAATAATTTCGAAATTGATATATTATTTTTCATCCGTATTTTTGTTTTACAAAAAGAAACTCAATTTTTCATAATTTTGAAATTTATATTTTATTCTCGATACGTACTTTTGTTTTATGCAAAAGAACTCAATTTTTGAAATTTCGAAATTGATATTTTGTTTTGGATCCCTACTTTTGTTTTACAAAAGAACTCGATTTTTAGTAATTTGGATATTTATATTTTATTCTCGATATGTAATTTGGTTTTATGCAAAAGAACTCAATTTTTGTAATTTCGAAATTGATATTTTATTTTGGATCCCTGCTTTTGTTTTACAAAAGAACTCAATTTTTAGTAATTTGGATATTTATATTTTATTCTCGATATGTACTTTGGTTTTATGCAAAAGAACTCAATTTTTTGTAATTTCGAAATTGATATTTTATTTTGGATCCCTACTTTTGTTTTACAAAAAGAACTCAATTTTTAGTACTTTGGATATTTATATTTTATTCTCAATATGCACTTTTATTTTATGCAAAAGAACTCAATTTTTTGTAATTTCGAAATTTATACTTTATTTTGGATCCCTACTTTTGTTTTACAAAAAGAACTCAATTTTTAGTAATTTGGATATTTATATTTTATTTTCGATCCCTACTTTTATTTCACAAATAGAATTCAATTTTTAATAATTTCGAAATTGATATATTATTTTTCATCCGTAGTTTTGTTTTACAAAAAAGAAACTCAATTTTTCATAATTTTGAAATTTATATTTTATTCTCGATACGTACTTTTGTTTTATGCAAAAGAAATCAATTTTTTGTAATTTCGAAATTGATATTTTGTTTTGGATCCCAATTTTTGTTTTACCAAAAGAATTCAGTTTTTAGTAATTTGGATATTTATATTTTATTCTCGATATGTACTTTGGTTTTATGCAAAAGAACTCAATTTTTTCTAATTTCGAAATTGATATTTTATTTTGGATCCCTACTTTTGTTTTACAAAAAGAACTCAATTTTTAGTAATTTGGATATTTGTATTTTATTCTCGATATGTACTTTGGTTTTATGCAAAAGAACTCAATTTTTGTAATTTCGAAATTGATATTTTATTTTGGATCCCTACTTTTGTTTTACAAAAAGAACTCAATTTTTAGTAATTTGGATATTTATATTTTATTCTTGATATGTACTTTGGTTTTATGCAAAAGAACTCAATTTTTTGTAATTTCGAAATTTATATTTTATTTTGGATCCCTACTTTTGTTTTACAAAAAGAACTCAATTTTTAGTAATTTGGATATTTATATTTTATTCTCGATATGTACTTGGCTTTTATGCAAAAGACCTCAATTTTTTGTAATTTCGAAATTGATATTTTATTTTGGATCCCTACTTTTGTTTTACAAAAAGAACTCAATTTTTAGTAATTTGGATATTTGTATTTTATTCTCGATATGTACTTTGGTTTTATGCAAAAGAACTCAATTTTTTCTAATTTCGAAATTTATATTTTATTTTGGATCCCTACTTTTGTTTTACAAAAAGAACTCAATTTTTAGTACTTTGGATATTTATATTTTATTCTCGATATGTACTTTGGTTTTATGCAAAAGAACTCAATTTTTTGTAATTTCGAAATTGATATTTTATTTTGGATCCCTACTTTTGTTTTACAAAAAGAACTCAATTTTTAGTAATTTGGATATTTATATTTTATTCTCGATATGTACTTTGGTTTTATGCAAAACAACTCAATTTTTGTAATTTCGAAATTGATATTTTATTTTGGATCCCTACTTTTGTTTTACAAAAAGAACTCAATTTTTAGTAATTTGGATATTTGTATTTTATTCTCGATATGTACTTTGGTTTTATGCAAAAGAACTCAATTTTTCTAATTTCGAAATTGATATTTTATTTTGGATCCCTACTTTTGTTTTACAAAAAGAACTCAATTTTTAGTAATTTGGATATTTATATTTTATTCTCGATATGCACTTTTGTTTTATGCAAAAGAACTAAATTTTTTGTAATTTCGAAATTGATATTTTATTTTGGATCCCTACTTTTGTTTTACAAAAAGAACTCGATTTTAGTAATTTGGATATTTATATTTTATTCTCGATATGTACTTTGGTTTTATGCAAAAGAACTCAATTTTTGTAATTTCGAAATTGATATTTTATTTTGGATCCCTACTTTTGTTTTACAAAAAGAACTCAATTTTTAGTAATTTGGATATTTATATTTTATTCTCAATATGTACTTTGGTTTTATGCAAAAGAACTCAATTTTTTGTAATTTCGAAATTGATATTTTATTTTGGATCCCTACTTTTGTTTTACAAAAAGAACTCAATTTTTAGTAATTTGGATATTTATAATTTATTCTCGATATGTACTTTGGTTTTATGCAAAAGAACTCAATTTTTTGTAATTTCGAAATTGATATTTTATTTTGGATCCCTACTTTTGGTTTACAAAAAGAACTCAATTTTTAGTAATTTGGATATTTATATTTTATTCTCGATATGTACTTTTGTTTTATGCAAAAGAACTAAATTTTTGTAATTTCGAAATTGATATTTTATTTTGGATCCCTACTTTTGTTTTACAAAAAGAACTCAGTTTTTAGTAATTTGGATATTTATATTTTATTCTCGATATGTACTTTGGTTTTATGAAAAGAACTCAATTTTTTGTAATTTCGAAACTGATATTTTATTTTGGATCCCTACTTTTGTTTTACAAAAAGAACACAATTTTTAGTATTTTGGATATTTATATTTTATTTTCGATCCCTACTTTTGTTTCACAAATAGAATTCAATTTTTAATAATTTCGAAATTGATATATTATTTTTCATCCGTTGTTTTGTTTTACAAAAAGAAACTCAATTCTTCACAATTTTGAAATTTATATGTTATTCTCGATCACGTACTTTTGTTTTATGCAAAAGAACTCAATTTTTGTAATTTCGAAATTGATATTTTGTTTTGGATCCCTACTTTTGTTTTACCAAAAGAACTCAGTTTTAGTAATTTGGATATTTATATTTTATTCTCGATATGTACTTTGGTTTTATGCAAAAGAACTCAATTTTTGTAATTTCGAAATTGATATTTTATTTTGGATCCCTACTTTTGTTTTACAAAAGAACTCAATTGTTAGTAATTTGGATATTTATATTTTATTCTCGATATGTACTTTGGTTTTATGCAAAAGAACTCAATTTTTGTAATTTCGAAATTGATATTTTATTTTGGATCCCTACTTTTGTTTTACAAAAAGAACTCAATTTTTAGTACTTGGATATTTATATTTTATTCTCAATATGCACTTTTATTTTATGCAAAAGAACTCAATTTTTGTAATTTCGAAATTTATACTTTATTTTGGATCCCTACTTTTGTTTTACAAAAGAACTCAATTTTTAGTAATTTGGATATTTATATTTTATTTTCGATCCCTACTTTTATTTCACAAATAGAATTCAATTTTTAATAATTTCGAAATTGATATATTATTTTTCATCCGTAGTTTTGTTTTACAAAAAAGAAACTCAATTTTTCATAATTTTGAAATTTATATTTTATTCTCGATACGTACTTTTGTTTTATGCAAAAGAAATCAATTTTTTGTAATTTCGAAATTGATATTTTGTTCTGGATCCCAATTTTTGTTTTACCAAAAGAATTCAGTTTTTAGTAATTTGGATATTTATATTTTATTCTCGATATGTACTTTGGTTTTATGCAAAAGAACTCAATTTTTTGTAATTTCGAAATTGATATTTTATTTTGGATCCCTGCTTTTGTTTTACAAAAAGAACTCAATTTTTAGTAATTTGGATATTTATATTTTATTCTCAATATGTACTTTGGTTTTATGCAAAAGAACTCAATTTTTGTAATTTCGAAATTGATATTTTATTTTGGATCCCTACTTTTGTTTTACAAAAGAACTCAATTTTTAGTAATTTGGATATTTATATTTTATTCTCGATATGTACTTTGGTTTTATGCAAAAGAACTCAATTTTTGTAATTTCGAAATTGATATTTTATTTTGGATCCCTACTTTTGTTTTACAAAAGAACTCAATTTTTAGTAATTTGGATATTTGTATTTTATTCTCGATATGTACTTTGGTTTTATGCAAAAGAACTCAATTTTTGTAATTTCGAAATTGATATTTTATTTTGGATCCCTACTTTTGTTTTACAAAAGAACTCAATTTTTAGTAATTTGGATATTTATATTTTATTCTCGATATGTACTTTGGTTTTATGCAAAAGAACTCAATTTTTTGTAATTTCGAAATTGATATTTTATTTTGGATCCCTACTTTTGTTTTACAAAAGAACTCAATTTTTAGTAATTTGGATATTTATATTTTATTCTCGATATGTACTTTGGTTTTATGCAAAAGAACTCAATTTTTTGTAATTTCGAAATTGATATTTTATTTTGGATCCCTACTTTTGTTTTACAAAAAGAACTCAATTTTTAGTAATTTGGATATTTGTATTTTATTCTCGATATGTACTTTGGTTTTTTGCAAAAGAACTCAATTTTTTCTAATTTCGAAATTGATATTTTATTTTGGATCCCTACTTTTGTTTTACAAAAAGAACTCAATTTTTAGTAATTTGGATATTTATATTTTATTCTCGATATGTACTTGGGTTTTATGCAAAAGAACTCAATTTTTTTTAATTTCAAAATTTATATTTTATTTTGGATCCCTACTTTTGTTTTACAAAAACAACTCAATTTTTAGTAATTTGGATATTTGTATTTTATTCTCGATATGTACTTGGGTTTTATGCAAAAGAACTCAATTTTTTCTAATTTCGAAATTGATATTTTATTTTGGATCCCTACTTTTGTTTTAGAAAAAGAACTCAATTTTTAGTAATTTGGATATTTGTATTTTATTCTCGATATGTACTTTGGTTTTATGCAAAAGAACTCAATTTTTTCTAATTTCGAAATTGATATTTTATTTTGGATCCCTACTTTTGTTTTACAAAAAGAACTCAATTTTTAGTAATTTGGATATTTATATTTTATTCTCAATATGTACTTTGGTTTTATGCAAAAGAACTCAATTTTTTGTAATTTCGAAATTGATATTTTATTTTGGATCCCTACTTTTGTTTTACAAAAAGAACTCAATTTTTAGTAATTTGGATATTTATATTTTATTCTCGATATGTACTTTGGTTTTATGCAAAAGAACTCAATTTTTTGTAATTTCGAAATTGATATTTTATTTTGGATCCCTACTTTTGTTTTACAAAAAGAACTCAATTTTTAGTAATTTGGATATTTGTATTTTATTCTCGATATGTACTTTGGTTTTATGCAAAAGAACTCAATTTTTTCTAATTTCGAAATTGATATTTTATTTTGGATCCCTACTTTAGTTTTACAAAAAGAACTCAATTTTTAGTAATTTGGATATTTATATTTTATTCTCGATATGTACTTTTGTTTTATGCAAAAGAACTAAATTTTTTGTAATTTCGAAATTGATATTTTATTTTGGATCCCTACTTTTGTTTTACAAAAAGAACTCAATTTTTAGTAATTTGGATATTTATATTTTATTCTCGATATGTACTTTGGTTTTATGCAAAAGAACTCAATTTTTGTAATTTCGAAATTGATATTTTATTTTGGATCCCTACTTTTGTTTTACAAAAGAACTCAATTTTTAGTAATTTGGATATTTATATTTTATTCTCAATATGTACTTTGGTTTTATGCAAAAGAACTCAATTTTTTGTAATTTCGAAATTGATATTTTATTTTGGATCCCTACTTTTGTTTTACAAAAAGAACTCAATTTTTAGTAATTTGGATATTTATATTTTATTCTCGATATGTACTTTGGTTTTATGCAAAAGAAGTCAATTTTTTGTAATTTCGAAATTGATATTTTATTTTGGATCCCTACTTTTGGTTTACAAAAAGAACTCAATTTTTAGTAATTTCGATATTTATATTTTATTCTCGATATGTACTTTTGTTTTATGCAAAAGAACTAAATTTTTTGTAATTTCGAAATTGATATTTTATTTTGGATCCCTACTTTTGTTTTACAAAAAGAACTCAGTTTTAGTAATTTGGATATTTATATTTTATTCTCGATATGTACTTTGGTTTTATGCAAAAGAACTCAATTTTTTGTAATTTCGAAATTGATATTTTATTTTGGATCCCTACTTTTGTTTTACAAAAGAACTCAATTTTTAGTAATTTGGATATTTATATTTTATTCTCAATATGTACTTTGGTTTTATGCAAAAGAACTCAATTTTTTGTAATTTCGAAATTGATATTTTATTTTGGATCCCTACTTTTGTTTTACAAAAAGAACTCAATTTTTAGTAATTTGGATATTTATATTTTGTTCTCGATATGTACTTTGGTTTTATGCAAAAGAACTCAATTTTTGTAATTTCGAAATTGATATTTTATTTTGGATCCCTACTTTTGTTTTACAAAAGAACTCAATTTTTAGTAATTTGGATATTTATATTTTATTCTCGATATGTACTTTGGTTTTATGCAAAAGAACTCAATTTTTGTAATTTCGAAATTGATATTTTATTTTGGATCCCTACTTTTGTTTTACAAAAAGAACTCAATTTTTAGTAATTTGGATATTTGTATTTTATTCTCGATATTTACTTTGGTTTTATGCAAAAGAACTCAATTTTTCTAATTTCGAAATTGATATTTTATTTTGGATCCCTACTTTTGTTTTACAAAAAGAACTCAATTTTTATAATTTGGATATTTATATTTTATTCTCGATATGTACTTTGAGTTTATGCAAAAGAACTCAATTTTTGTAATTTCGAAATTGATATTTTATTTTGGATCCCTACTTTTGTTTTACAAAAAGAACTCAATTTTTAGTAATTTGGATATTTATATTTTATTCTCAATATGTACTTTTGTTTTATGCAAAAGAACTCAATTTTTTGTAATTTCGAAATTTATACTTTATTTTGGATCCCTTCTTTTGTTTTACAAAAGGAACTCAATTTTTAGTAATTTGGATATTTATATTTTATTCTCAATATGTACTTTTGTTTTATGCAAAAGAACTCAATTTTTGTAATTTCGAAATTTATACTTTATTTTGGATCCCTACTTTTGTTTTACAAAAGAACTCAATTTTTAGTAATTTGGATATTTATATTTTCTTTTCGATCCCTACTTTTATTTCACAAATAGAATTCAATTTTTTATAATTTCGAAATTGATATATTATTTTTCATCCGTAGTTTTGTTTTACAAAAAGAAACTCAATTTTTCATAATTTTGAAATTTATATTTTATTCTCGATACGTACTTTTCTTTTATGCAAAAGAAATCAATTTTTGTAATTTCGAAATTGATATTTTGTTTTGGATCCCTACTTTTGTTTTACAAAAGAACTCGATTTTAGTAATTTGGATATTTATATTTTATTCTCGATATGTACTTTGGTTTTATGCAAAAGAACTCAATTTTTGTAATTTTGAAATTGATATTTTATTTTGTATCCCTACTTTTGTTTTACAAAAAGAACTCAATTTTTAGTAATTTGGATATTTATATTTTATTCTAAATATATACTTTGGTTTTATGCAAAAGAACTCAATTTTTGTAATTTCGAAATTGATATTTTATTTTGGATCCCTACTTTTGTTTTACAAAAAGAACTCAATTTTTGTAATTTGGATATTTGTATTTTATTCTCGATATGTACTTTGGTTTTATTGAAAAGAACTCAATTTTTCTAATTTCGAAATTGATATTTTATTTTGGATCCCTTCTTTTGTTTTACAAAAAGAACTCAATTTTTAGTAATTTGAATATTTATATTTTATTTTCGATCCCTACTTTTATTTCACAAATAGAATTCAATTTTTAATAATTTCGAAATTAATATATTATTTTTCATCCGTAGTTTTGTTTTACAAAAAAGAAACTCAATTTTTCATAATTTTGAAATTTATATTTTATTCTCGATACGTACTTTTGTTTTATGCAAAAGAACTCAATTTTTTGTAATTTCGAAATTGATATTTTATTTTGGATCCCTACTTTTGTTTTACAAAAAGAACTCAATTTTTAGTAATTTGGATATTTATATTTTATTCTCGATATGTACTTTGGTTTTATGCAAAAGAACTCAATTTTTTGTAATTTTGAAATTGATATTTTATTTTGTATCCCTACTTTTGTTTTACAAAAAGAACTCAGTTTTTAGTAATTTGGATATTTATATTTTATTCTCGATATGTACTTTGGTTTTATGCAAAAGAACTCAATTTTTTGTAATTTCGAAATTGATATTTTATTTTGGATCCCTACTTTTGTTTTACAAAAAGAACTCAATTTTTAGTAATTTGGATATTTATATTTTATTCTCGATATGTACTATGGTTTTATGCAAAAGAACTCAATTTTTTGTAATTTCGAAATTGATATTTTATTTTGGATCCCTACTTTTGTTTTACAAAAAGAACTCAATTTTTAGTAATTTGGATATTTGTATTTTATTCTCGATATGTACTTTGGTTTTATGCAAAAGAACTTAATTTTTTCTAATTTCGAAATTGATATTTTATTTTGGAGCCCTACTTTTGTTTTACAAAAAGAACTCAATTTTTAGTAATTTGGATATTTATATTTTCTTTTCGATCCCTACTTTTATTTCACAAATAGAATTCAATTTTTCATAATTTCGAAATTGGTATATTATTTTTCATCCGTAGTTTTGTTTTACAAAAAAGAAACTCAATTTTTCATAATTTTGAAATTTATATTTTATTCTCGATACGTACTTTTGTTTTATGCAAAAGAACTCAATTTTTTGTAATTTCGAAATTTATACTTTATTTTGGATCCCTTCTTTTGTTTTAGAAAAAGAACTCAATTTTTAGTAATTTGGATATTTATATTTTATTCTCAATATGTACATTTGTTTTATGCAAAAGAACTCAATTTTTTGTAATTTCGAAATTTATACTTTATTTTGGATCCCTTCTTTTGTTTTACAAAAAGAACTCAATTTTTACTAATTTGGATATTTATATTTTATTCTCAATATGTACTTTTGTTTTATGCAAAAGAACTCAATTTTTTGTAATTTCGAAATTTATAATTTATTTTGGATCCCTACTTTTGTTTTAGAAAAAGAACTCAATTTTTAGTAATTTGGATATTTATATTTTATTTTCGATCCGTACTTTTGTTTCACAAATAGAATTCAATTTTTCATAATTTCGAAATTGATATATTATTTTTCATCCGTAGTTTTGTTTTACAAAAAAGAAACTCAATTTTTCATAATTTTGAAATTTATATTTTATTCTCGATACGTACTTTTGTTTTATGCAAAAGAACTCAATTTTTTGTAATTTCGAAATTGATATTTTGTTTTGGATCCCTACTTTTGTTTTACAAAAGAACTCAGTTTTTAGTAATTTGGATATTTATATTTTATTCTCGATATGTACTTTGGTTTTATGCAAAAGAACTCAATTTTTGTAATTTTGAAATTGATATTTTATTTTGTATCCCTACTTTTGTTTTACAAAAAGAACTCAATTTTTTAAATAATTTGGATATTTATATTTTATTCTAAATATGTACTTTGGTTTTATGCAAAAGAACTCAATTTTTTGTAATTTCGAAATACATATTTTATTTTGGATCCCTACTTTTGTTTTACAAAAACAACTCAATTTTTAGTAATTTGGATATTTATATTTTATTCTCAATATGTACTTTTGTTTTATGCAAAAGAACTCAATTTTTTGTAATTTCGAAATTTATACTTTATTTTGGAACCCTTCTTTTGTTTTAGAAAAAGAACTCAATTTTTAGTAATTTGGATATTTATATTTTATTCTCAATATGTACATTTGTTTTATGCAAAAGAACTCAATTTTTTGTAATTTCGAAATTTATACTTTATTTTGGATCCCTTCTTTTGTTTTACAAAAAGAACTCAATTTTTAGTAATTTGGATATTTATATTTTATTCCCGATATGTACTTTGGTTTTATGCAAAAGAACTCAATTTTTTGTAATTTCGAAATTGATATTTTATTTTGGATCCCTACTTTTGTTTTACAAAAAGAACTCAATTTTTAGTAATTTGGATATTTGTATTTTATTCTCGATATGTACTTTGGTTTTATGCAAAAGAACTCAATTTTTTCTATATTCGAAATTGATATTTTATTTTGGATCCCTACTTTTGTTTTACAAAAGAACTCAATTTTTAGTAATTTGGATATTTATATTTTCTTTTCGATCCCTACTTTTATTTCACAAATAGAATTCAATTTTTAATAATTTCGAAATTGATATATTATTTTTCATCCGTAGTTTTGTTTTACAAAAAGAAACTCAATTTTTCATAATTTTGAAATTTATATTTTATTCTCGATACGTACTTTTCTTTTATGCAAAAGAAATCAATTTTTGTAATTTCGAAATTGATATTTTTTTTGGATCCCTACTTTTGTTTTACAAAAAGAACTCGATTTTTAGTAATTTGGATATTTATATTTTATTCTCGATATGTACTTTGGTTTTATGCAAAAGAACTCAATTTTTGTAATTTTGAAATTGATATTTTATTTTGTATCCCTACTTTTGATTTACAAAAAGAACTCAATTTTTAGTAATTTGGATATTTATATTTTATTCTAAATATGTACTTTGGTTTTATGCAAAAGAACTCAATTTTTTGTAATTTCGAAATTGATATTTTATTTTGGATCCCTACTTTTGTTTTACAAAAAGAACTCAATTTTTAGTAATTTGGATATTTATATTTTATTCTCAATATGTACTTTTGTTTTATGCAAAAGAACTCAATTTTTGTAATTTCGAAATTTATACTTTATTTTGGATCCCTTCTTTTGTTTTAGAAAAAGAACTCAATTTTTAGTAATTTGGATATTTATATTTTATTTTCGATCCCTACTTTTATTTCACAAATAGAATTCAATTTTTCATAATTCGAAATTGATATATTATTTTTCATCCGTAGTTTTGTTTTACAAAAAGAAACTCAATTTTTCATAATTTTGAAATTTATATTTTATTCTCGATACGTACTTTTGTTTTATGCAAAAGAACTCAATTTTTGTAATTTCGAAATTGATATTTTGTTTTGGATCCCTACTTTTGTTTTACAAAAAGAACTCGATTTTAGTAATTTGGATATTTATATTTTATTCTCGATATGTACTTTGGTTTTATGCAAAAGAACTCAATTTTTGTAATTTCGAAATTGATATTTTATTTTGGATCCCTACTTTTGTTTTACAAAAAGAAATCAATTTTTAGTAATTTGGATATTTATATTTTATTCTCGATATGTACTTTGGTTTTATGCAAAAGAACTCAATTTTTGTAATTTCGAAATTGATATTTTATTTTGGATCCCTACTTTTGTTTTACAAAAGAACTCAATTTTTAGTAATTTGGATATTTATATTTTCTTTTCGATCCCTACTTTTATTTCACAAATAGAATTCAATTTTTAATAATTTCGAAATTGATATATTATTTTTCATCCGTAGTTTTGTTTTACAAAAAAGAAACTCAATTTTTCATAATTTTGAAATTTATATTTTATTCTCGATACGTACTTTTCTTTTATGCAAAAGAAATCAATTTTTTGTAATTTCGAAATTGATATTTTGTTTTGGATCCCTACTTTTGTTTTACAAAAAGAACTCGATTTTAGTAATTTGGATATTTATATTTTATTCTCGATATGTACTTTGGTTTTATGCAAAAGAACTCAATTTTTGTAATTTTGAAATTGATATTTTATTTTGTATCCCTACTTTTGTTTTACAAAAAGAACTCAATTTTTAGTAATTTGGATATTTATATTTTATTCTAAATATGTACTTTGGTTTTATGCAAATGAACTCAATTTTTTGTAATTTCGAAATTGATATTTTTATTTTGGATCCCTACTTTTGTTTTACAAAAAGAACTCAATTTTTAGTAATTTGGATATTTTTATTTTATTCTCAATATGTACTTTTGTTTTATGCAAAAGAACTCAATTTTTTGTAATTTCGAAATTTATACTTTATTTTGGATCCCTTCTTTTGTTTTAGAAAAAGAACTCAATTTTTAGTAATTTGGATATTTATATTTTATTTTCGATCCCTACTTTTATTTCACAAATAGAATTCAATTTTTCATAATTTCGAAATTGATATATTATTTTTCATCCGTACTTTTGTTTTACAAAAAAGAAACTCAATTTTTCATAATTTTGAAATTTATATTTTATTCTCGATACGTACTTTTGTTTTATGCAAAAGAACTCAATTTTTTGTAATTTCGAAACTGATATTTTGTTTTGGATCCCTACTTTTGTTTTACAAAAGAACTTCGATTTTAGTAATTTGGATATTTATATTTTATTCTCGATATGTACTTTGGTTTTATGCAAAAGAACTCAATTTTTGTAATTTCGAAATTGATATTTTATTTTGGATCCCTACTTTTGTTTTACAAAAGAACTCAATTTTTAGTAATTTGGATATTTATATTTTATTTTCGATCCCTACTTTTGTTTCACAAATAGAATTCAATTTTTCATAATTTCGAAATTGATATATTATTTTTCATCCGTACTTTTGTTTTACAAAAAAGAAACTCAATTTTTCATAATTTTGAAATTTATATTTTATTCTCGATACGTACTTTTGTTTTATGCAAAAGAACTCAATTTTTTGTAATTTCGAAATTGATATTTTGTTTTGGATCCCTACTTTTGTTTTACCAAAAGAACTCAGTTTTTAGTAATTTCGATATTTATATTTTATTCTCGATATGTACTTTGGTTTTATGCAAAAGAACTCAATTTTTTGTAATTTCGAAATTGATATTTTATTTTGGATCCCTACTTTTGTTTTACAAAAAGAACTCAATTTTTAGTAATTTCGATATTTATATTTTATTCTCGATATGTACTTTGGTTTTATGCAAAAGAACTCAATTTTTTGTAATTTCGAAATTGATATTTTATTTTGGATCCCTACTTTTGTTTTACAAAAAGAACTCAATTTTTAGTAATTTGGATATTTATATTTTATTTTCGATCCCTACTTTTGTTTCACAAATAGAATTCAATTTTTCATAATTTCGAAATTGATATATTATTTTTCATCCGTACTTTTGTTTTACAAAAAAGAAACTCAATTTTTCATAATTTTGAAATTTATATTTTATTCTCGATACGTACTTTTGTTTTATGCAAAAGAACTCAATTTTTTGTAATTTCGAAATTGATATTTTGTTTTGGATCCCTACTTTTGTTTTACCAAAAGAACTCAGTTTTTAGTAATTTGGATATTTATATTTTATTCTCCATATGTACTTTGGTTTTATGCAAAAGAACTCAATTTTTTGTAATTTCGAAATTGATATTTTATTTTGGATCCCTACTTTTGTTTTACAAAAAGAACTCAATTTTTAGTAATTTCGATATTTATATTTTATTCTCGATATGTACTTTGGTTTTATGCAAAAGAACTCAATTTTTGTAATTTCGAAATTGATATTTTATTTTGGATCCCTACTTTTGTTTTACAAAAGAACTCAATTTTTAGTAATTTGGATATTTATATTTTATTCTCGATATGTACTTTGGTTTTATGCAAAAGAACTCAATTTTTTGTAATTTCGAAATTGATATTTTATTTTGGATCCCTACTTTTGTTTTACAAAAGAACTCAATTTTTAGTAATTTGGATATTTATATTTTATTTTCGATCCCTACTTTTATTTCACAAATAGAATTCAATTTTTAATAATTTCGAAATTGATATATTATTTTTCATCCGTAGTTTTGTTTTACAAAAAGAAACTCAATTTTTCATAATTTTGAAATTTATATTTTATTCTCGATACGTACTTTTGTTTTATGCAAAAGAACTCAATTTTTGTAATTTCGAAATTGATATTTTGTTTTGGATCCCTACTTTTGTTTTACAAAAAGAACTCAGTTTTTAGTAATTTGGATATTTATATTTTATTCTCGATATGTAATTTGGTTTTATGCAAAAGAACTCAATTTTTTGTAATTTCGAAATTGATATTTTATTTTGGATCCCTACTTTTGTTTTACAAAAAGAAATCAATTTTTAGTAATTTGGATATTTATATTTTATTCTCGATATGTACTTTGGTTTTATGAAAAGAACTCAATTTTTTGTAATTTCGAAATTGATATTTTATTTTGGATCCCTACTTTTGTTTTACAAAAAGAACACAATTTTTAGTATTTTGGATATTTATATTTTATTTTCGATCCCTACTTTTGTTTCACAAATAGAATTCAATTTTTAATAATTTCGAAATTGATATATTATTTTTCATCCGTTGTTTTGTTTTACAAAAAAGAAACTCAATTTTTCACAATTTTGAAATTTATATGTTATTCCGGATACGTACTTTTGTTTTATGCAAAAGAACTCAATTTTTTGTAATTTCGAAATTGATATTTTGTTTTGGATCCCTACTTTTGTTTTACCAAAAGAACTCAGTTTTTAGTAATTTGGATATTTATATTTTATTCTCGATATGTACTTTGGTTTTATGCAAAAGAACTCAATTTTTTGTAATTTCGAAATTGATATTTTATTTTGGATCCCTACTTTTGTTTTACAAAAAGAACTCAATTTTTAGTAATTTGGATATTTATATTTTATTCTCAATATGTACTTTGGTTTTATGCAAAAGAACTCAATTTTTTGTAATTTCGAAAGTGATATTTTATTTTGCATCCCTACTTTTGTTTTACAAAAAGAACTCAATTTTTAGTAATTTGGATATTTATATTTTATTCTCAATATGTACTTTTGTTTTATGCAAAAGAACTCAATTTTTTTTAATTTCGAAATTTATACTTTATTTTGGATCCCTACTTTTGTTTTACAAAAAGAAATCAATTTTTAGTAATTTGGATATTTATATTTTATTCTCGATATGTACTTTGGTTTTATGCAAAAGAACTCAATTTTTTGTAATTTCGAAATTGATATTTTATTTTGGATCCCTACTTTTGTTTTACAAAAAGAACTCAATTTTTAGTAATTTGGATATTTATATTTTCTTTTCGATCCCTACTTTTATTTCACAAATAGAATTCAATTTTTAATAATTTCGAAATTGATATATTATTTTTCATCCGTACTTTTGTTTTACAAAAAAGAAACTCAATTTTTCATAATTTTGAAATTTATATTTTATTCTCGATACGTACTTTTGTTTTATGCAAAAGAACTCAATTTTTTGTAATTTCGAAACTGATATTTTGTTTTGGATCCCTACTTTTGTTTTACAAAAAGAACTCAGTTTTTAGTAATTTGGATATTTATATTTTATTCTCGATATGTACTTTGGTTTTATGCAAAAGAACTCAATTTTTTGTAATTTCGAAATTGATATTTTATTTTGGATCCCTACTTTTGTTTTACAAAAAGAAATCAATTTTTAGTAATTTGGATATTTATATTTTATTCTCGATATGTACTTTGGTTTTATGCAAAAGAACTCAATTTTTTGTAATTTCGAAATTGATATTTTATTTTGGATCCCTACTTTTGTTTTACAAAAGAACTCAATTTTTAGTAATTTGGATATTTATATTTTATTTTCGATCCCTACTTTTGTTTCACAAATAGAATTCAATTTTTAATAATTTCGAAATTGATATATTATTTTTCATCCGTAGTTTTGTTTTACAAAAGGAAACTCAATTTTGACAATTTTGAAATTTATATGTTATTCCCGATACGTACTTTTGTTTTATGCAAAAGAACTCAATTTTTTGTAATTTCGAAATTGATATTTTGTTTTGGATCCCTACTTTTGTTTTACCAAAAGAACTCAGTTTTTAGTAATTTGGATATTTATATTTTATTCTCCATATGTACTTTGGTTTTATGCAAAAGAACTCAATTTTTTGTAATTTCGAAATTGATATTTTATTTTGGATCCCTACTTTTGTTTTACAAAAAGAACTCAATTTTTAGTAATTTCGATATTTATATTTTATTCTCGATATGTACTTTGGTTTTATGCAAAAGAACTCAATTTTTGTAATTTCGAAATTGATATTTTATTTTGGATCCCTACTTTTGTTTTACAAAAGAACTCAATTTTTAGTAATTTGGATATTTATATTTTATTCTCGATATGTACTTTGGTTTTATGCAAAAGAACTCAATTTTTTGTAATTTCGAAATTGATATTTTATTTTGGATCCCTACTTTTGTTTTACAAAAGAACTCAATTTTTAGTAATTTGGATATTTATATTTTATTTTCGATACCTACTTTTATTTCACAAATAGAATTCAATTTTTAATAATTTCGAAATTGATATATTATTTTTCATCCGTAGTTTTGTTTTACAAAAAGAAACTCAATTTTTCATAATTTTGAAATTTATATTTTATTCTCGATACGTACTTTTGTTTTATGCAAAAGAACTCAATTTTTGTAATTTCGAAATTGATATTTTGTTTTGGATCCCTACTTTTGTTTTACAAAAGAACTCGATTTTTAGTAATTTGGATATTTATATTTTATTCTCGATATGTAATTTGGTTTTATGCAAAAGAACTCAATTTTTGTAATTTCGAAATTGATATTTTATTTTGGATCCCTACTTTTGTTTTACAAAAAGAAATCAATTTTTAGTAATTTGGATATTTATATTTTATTCTCGATATGTACTTTGGTTTTATGAAAAGAACTCAATTTTTTGTAATTTCGAAATTGATATTTTATTTTGGATCCCTACTTTTGTTTTACAAAAAGAACACAATTTTTAGTATTTTGGATATTTATATTTTATTTTCGATCCCTACTTTTGTTTCACAAATAGAATTCAATTTTTAATAATTTCGAAATTGATATATTATTTTTCATCCGTTGTTTTGTTTTACAAAAAAGAAACTCAATTTTTCACAATTTTGAAATTTATATGTTATTCCCGATACGTACTTTTGTTTTATGCAAAAGAACTCAATTTTTTGTAATTTCGAAATTGATATTTTGTTTTGGATCCCTACTTTTGTTTTACCAAAAGAACTCAGTTTTTAGTAATTTGGATATTTATATTTTATTCTCGATATGTACTTTGGTTTTATGCAAAAGAACTCAATTTTTTGTAATTTCGAAATTGATATTTTATTTTGCATCCCTACTTTTGTTTTACGAAAAGAACTCAATTTTTAGTAATTTGGATATTTATATTTTATTCTCAATATGTACTTTGGTTTTATGCAAAAGAACTCAATTTTTTGTAATTTCGAAAGTGATATTTTATTTTGCATCCCTACTTTTGTTTTACAAAAAGAACTCAATTTTTAGTAATTTGGATATTTATATTTTATTCTCAATATGTACTTTTGTTTTATGCAAAAGAACTCAATTTTTTTTAATTTCGAAATTTATACTTTATTTTGGATCCCGTCTTTTGTTTTACAAAAAGAACTCAATTTTTAGTAATTTGGATATTTATATTTTATTCTCAATATGTACTTTGGTTTTATGCAAAAGAACTCAATTTTTGTAATTTCGAAAGTGATATTTTATTTTGCATCCCTACTTTTGTTTTACAAAAAGAACTCAATTTTTAGTAATTTGGATATTTATATTTTATTCTCAATATGTACTTTTGTTTTATGCAAAAGAACTCAATTTTTTTTAATTTCGAAATTTATACTTTATTTTGGATCCCTACTTTTGTTTTACAAAAAGAAATCAATTTTTAGTAATTTGGATATTTATATTTTATTCTCGATATGTACTTTGGTTTTATGAAAAGAACTCAATTTTTTGTAATTTCGAAATTGATATTTTATTTTGGATCCCTACTTTTGTTTTACAAAAGAACTCAATTTTTAGTAATTTGGATATTTATATTTTCTTTTCGATCCCTACTTTTATTTCACAAATAGAATTCAATTTTTAATAATTTCGAAATTGATATATTATTTTTCATCCAGTACTTTTGTTTTACAAAAAGAAACTCAATTTTTCATAATTTTGAAATTTCTATTTTATTCTCGATACGTACTTTTGTTTTATGCAAAAGAACTCAATTTTTTGTAATTTCGAAACTGATATTTTGTTTTGGATCCCTACTTTTGTTTTACAAAAGAACTCGATTTTTAGTAATTTGGATATTTATATTTTATTCTCGATATGTACTTTGGTTTTATGCAAAAGAACTCAATTTTTGTAATTTCGAAATTGATATTTTATTTTGGATCCCTACTTTTGTTTTACAAAAAGAAATCAATTTTTAGTAATTTGGATATTTATATTTTATTCTCGATATGTACTTTGGTTTTATGCAAAAGAACTCAATTTTTGTAATTTCGAAATTGATATTTTATTTTGGATCCCTACTTTTGTTTTACAAAAAGAACTCAATTTTTAGTAATTTGGATATTTATATTTTATTTTCGATCCCTACTTTTGTTTCACAAATAGAATTCAATTTTTAATAATTTCGAAATTGATATATTATTTTTCATCCGTAGTTTTGTTTTACAAAAAGGAAACTCAATTTTTGACAATTTTGAAATTTATATGTTATTCCCGATACGTACTTTTGTTTTATGCAAAAGAACTCAATTTTTTGTAATTTCGAAATTGATATTTTGTTTTGGATCCCTACTTTTGTTTTACCAAAAGAACTCAGTTTTTAGTAATTTGGATATTTATATTTTATTCTCCATATGTACTTTGGTTTTATGCAAAAGAACTCAATTTTTTGTAATTTCGAAATTGATATTTTATTTTGGATCCCTACTTTTGTTTTACAAAAGAACTCAATTTTTAGTAATTTCGATATTTATATTTTATTCTCGATATGTACTTTGGTTTTATGCAAAAGAACTCAATTTTTGTAATTTCGAAATTGATATTTTATTTTGGATCCCTACTTTTGTTTTACAAAAGAACTCAATTTTTAGTAATTTGGATATTTATATTTTATTCTCGATATGTACTTTGGTTTTATGCAAAAGAACTCAATTTTTTGTAATTTCGAAATTGATATTTTATTTTGGATCCCTACTTTTGTTTTACAAAAGAACTCAATTTTTAGTAATTTGGATATTTATATTTTATTTTCGATACCTACTTTTATTTCACAAATAGAATTCAATTTTTAATAATTTCGAAATTGATATATTATTTTTCATCCGTAGTTTTGTTTTACAAAAAGAAACTCAATTTTTCATAATTTTGAAATTTATATTTTATTCTCGATACGTACTTTTGTTTTATGCAAAAGAACTCAATTTTTGTAATTTCGAAATTGATATTTTGTTTTGGATCCCTACTTTTGTTTTACAAAAGAACTCAGTTTTTAGTAATTTGGATATTTATATTTTATTCTCGATATGTAATTTGGTTTTATGCAAAAGAACTCAATTTTTGTAATTTCGAAATTGATATTTTATTTTGGATCCCTACTTTTGTTTTACAAAAAGAAATCAATTTTTAGTAATTTGGATATTTATATTTTATTCTCGATATGTACTTTGGTTTTATGAAAAGAACTCAATTTTTGTAATTTCGAAATTGATATTTTATTTTGGATCCCTACTTTTGTTTTACAAAAAGAACACAATTTTTAGTATTTTGGATATTTATATTTTATTTTCGATCCCTACTTTTGTTTCACAAATAGAATTCAATTTTTAATAATTTCGAAATTGATATATTATTTTTCATCCGTTGTTTTGTTTTACAAAAAGAAACTCAATTTTTCACAATTTTGAAATTTATATGTTATTCTCGATACGTACTTTTGTTTTATGCAAAAGAACTCAATTTTTTGTAATTTCGAAATTGATATTTTGTTTTGGATCCCTACTTTTGTTTTACCAAAAGAACTCAGTTTTTAGTAATTTGGATATTTATATTTTATTCTCGATATGTACTTTGGTTTTATGCAAAAGAACTCAATTTTTGTAATTTCGAAATTGATATTTTATTTTGGATCCCTACTTTTGTTTTACAAAAGAACTCAATTTTTAGTAATTTGGATATTTATATTTTATTCTCAATATGTACTTTGGTTTTATGCAAAAGAACTCAATTTTTTGTAATTTCGAAAGTGATATTTTATTTTGCATCCCTACTTTTGTTTTACAAAAAGAACTCAATTTTTAGTAATTTGGATATTTATATTTTATTCTCAATATGTACTTTTGTTTTATGCAAAAGAACTCAATTTTTTTAATTTCGAAATTTATACTTTATTTTGGATCCGATCTTTTGTTTTACAAAAGAACTCAATTTTAGTAATTTGGATATTTATATTTTATTTTCGATCCCTACTTTTATTTCACAAACAGAATTCAATTTTTAATAATTTCGAAATTGATATATTATTTTTCATCCGTAGTTTTGTTTTACAAAAAAGAAACTCAATTTTTCATAATTTTGAAATTTATATTTTCTTCTCGATACGTACTTTTGTTTTATGCAAAAGAAATCAATTTTTTGTCGTTTCGAAATTGATATTTTGTTTTGGATCCCTACTTTTGTTTTACAAAAAGAACTCAGTTTTTAGTAATTTGGATATTTATATTTTATTCTCGATCTGTACTTTGGTTTTATGCAAAAGAACTCAATTTTTTGTAATTTCGAAATTGATATTTTGTTTTGGATCCCTACTTTTGTTTTACCAAAAGAACTCAATTTTTAGTAATTTGGATATTTATATTTTATTCTCGATATGTACTTTGGTTTTATGCAAAAGAACTCAATTTTTTGTAATTTCGAAATTGATATTTTATTTTGGATCCCTACTTTTGTTTTACAAAAAGAACTCAATTTTTAGTAATTTGGATATTTATATTTTATTCTCAATATGTACTTTGGTTTTATGCAAAAGAACTCAATTTTTTGTAATTTCGAAAGTGATATTTTATTTTGCATCCCTACTTTTGTTTTACAAAAAGAACTCAATTTTTAGTAATTTGGATATTTATATTTTATTCTCAATATGTACTTTTGTTTTATGCAAAAGAACTCAATTTTTTTTAATTTCGAAATTTATACTTTATTTTGGATCCCGTCTTTTGTTTTACAAAAAGAACTCAATTTTTAGTAATTTGGATATTTATATTTTATTTTCGATCCCTACTTTTATTTCACAAACAGAATTCAATTTTTAATAATTTCGAAATTGATATATTATTTTTCATCCGTAGTTTTGTTTTACAAAAAAGAAACTCAATTTTTCATAATTTTGAAATTTATATTTTCTTCTCGATACGTACTTTTGTTTTATGCAAAAGAAATCAATTTTTTGTCGTTTCGAAATTGATATTTTGTTTTGGATCCCTACTTTTGTTTTACAAAAAGAACTCAGTTTTTAGTAATTTGGATATTTATATTTTATTCTCGATCATGTACTTTGGTTTTATGCAAAAGAACTCAATTTTTTGTAATTTCGAAATTGATATTTTATTTTGGATCCCTACTTTTGTTTTACAAAAGAACTCAATTTTTAGTAATTTGGATATTTATATTTTATTCTCGATATGTACTTTTGTTTTATGCAAAAGAACTAAATTTTTTGTAATTTCGAAATTGATATTTTATTTTGGATCCCTACTTTTGTTTTACAACGAGAAATCAATTTTTAGTAATTTGGATATTTATATTTTATTCTCGATATGTACTTTGGTTTTATGCAAAAGAACTCAATTTTTTGTAATTTCGAAATTGATATTTTATTTTGGATCCCTACTTTTGTTTTACAAAAAGAAATCAATTTTTAGTAATTTGGATATTTATATTTTATTTTCGATCCCTACTTTTATTTCACAAATAGAATTCAATTTTTAATAATTTCGAAATTGATATATTATTTTTCATCCGTAGTTTTGTTTTACAAAAAAGAAACTCAATTTTTCATAATTTTGAAATTTATATTTTATTCTCGATACGTACTTTTGTTTTATGCAAAAGAACTCAATGTTTTGTAATTTCGAAATTGATATTTTGTTTTGGATCCCTACTTTTGTTTTACAAAAAGAACTGAGTTTTTAGTAATTTGGATATTTATATTTTATTCTCGATATATACTTTGGTTTTATGCAAAAGAACTCAATTTTTTGTAATTTCGAAATTGATATTTTATTTTGGATCCCTACTTTTGTTTTACAAAAAGAAATCAATTTTTAGTAATTTGGATATTTATATTTTATTCTCGATATGTACTTTTGTTTTATGCAAAAGAACTAAATTTTTTGTAATTTCGAAATTGATATTTTATTTTGGATCCCTACTTTTGTTTTACAACAAGAAATCAATTTTTAGTAATTTGGATATTTATATTTTATTCTCGATATGTACTTTGGTTTTATGCAAAAGAACTCAATTTTGTGTAATTTCGAAATTGATATTTTATTTTGGATCCCTACTTTTGTTTTACAAAAAGAACTCAATTTTTAGTAATTTGGATATTTATATTTTATTCTCAATATGTACTTTGGTTTTATGCAAAAGAACTCAATTTTTTGTAATTTCGAAATTGATATTTTGTTTTGGATCCCTACTTTTGTTTTACCAAAAGAACTCAGTTTTTAGTAATTTGGATATTTATATTTTATTCTCGATATGTACTTTGGTTTTATGCAAAAGAACTCAATTTTTTGTAATTTCGAAATTGATATTTTATTTTGGATCCCAACTTTTGTTTTACAAAAAGAACTCAATTTTTAGTAATTTGGATATTTATATTTTATTCTCAATATGTACGTTGGTTTTATGCAAAAGAACTCAATTTTTTGTAATTTCGAACTTTATATTTTATTTTGGATCCCTACTTTTGTTTTACAAAAAGAACTCAATTTTTAGTAATTTGGATATATATATTTTATTTTCAATCCCTACTTTTGTTTCACAAATAGAATTCAATTTTTAATTATTTCGAAATTGATATATTATTTTTCATCCGTAGTTTTGTTTTACAAAAAAGAAACTCAATTTTTCATAATTTTGATATTTATATTTTATTCTCGATACGTACTTTTGTTTTATGCAAAAGAACTCAATTTTTTGTAATTTCGAAATTGATATTTTGTTTTGGATCCCTACTTTTGTTTTACAAAAAGAACTCAGTTTTTAGTAATTTGGATATTTATATTTTATTCTCGATATGTACTTTGGTTTTATGCAAAAGAACTCAATTTTTTGTAATTTCGAAATTCATATTTTATTTTGGATCCCTACTTTTGTTTTAAAAAAAGAACTCAATTTTTACTAATTTGGATATTTATATTTTATTCTCGATATGTACTTTGGTTATGCAAAAGAACTCAATTTTTTGTAATTTCGAAATTGATATTTTATTTTGGATCCCTACTTTTGTTTTACAAAAAGAACTCAATTTTTAGTAATTTGGATATATATATTTTATTTTCGATCCCTACTTTATTTGTTGGACTTGAAGACTTGGTTTCAAGTGGATTTGATGTCTCCAACCACCTTTAATGATGAAGATGTTGGTGCTTGAAGAATGAAGATTTTGTCTTAGGATTAGAGAGTCTTAGGTTGTGTGGTATGATGAATTTCAATCTATCTTGATCTTAGTCTTGGAGTTTAAAATGTTTTGAAATGTTTTAAAAAGGTTTTAAAATGATTTCAAAGGTTTAACTGTTTTTTAAACTGGTTAAAAATCTGATTTCAACTAGTTAAACTGTTCTTCATTTATAAAGCTTTGTATTTTGAAAATTTCAGCTGATCTGCTTGAAATTTAAACCAGCTTAAAATCCTGGTAGCTTTGTTTCAGAAATTCAGCTTTCGGAATAGCTAGTTAAAACGAGATTTCAACCGATCGTTTTCAAGTTTCAAGAAACAAGTGCTCACTGGAAAATTGGTTTTTAATGAAAACAACCGACTAAAACGCTGCTTTCAACCGACTATTTCCTCGTAATCGCTTTAACAGCTTTCTATATATATCTTGAAACTCAAAGAACTAAGTGACGAAACCTTTTCTAAAAGACCCATTGAGCAAGAACGTTCCTAATACACTCTAAAACATTTTACGAATCACTCCAAGACGATCAAGATTCATTTGAGTGCGAATCAAATCAAGAATTGCATGCTCTGCTTTTTCTCGTTCTTGCCGGTGCTCTGTTGCTTTCGCATTGAATTTCCAGGTGAATTCAATCCAATTCTTTGTGTGTTTGTTAGTCTGTGTGTTTGTATCTTAATCAGGGTGATTAAGAGATCTTGTAATAGGGTTTTACAGGTGTTTAGAAGTCTTGTAGGGTTCAAGACTTAGTGCAGCTTTCTGGTTTCAGTTTTGCATGTAGTGTTCATGTAAAACTGGTTTTTAGTGAATTGATTGAATTTGTTTGATTAGGAAACTGGATGTAGCCTTTGTTGAAAGGTGAACCAGTATAAATCTGCTGTGTTGTTCTTCTTCCCTTGAACTCTTTACATTCGGTAATTGAAGTTTAACTTGAAATTGAATTCGGTATATGATCAATTGATAAAGAGCATTTCAAGAACCTATAAAACTGGTTTAAAACTTCATTCCGCAACTGGTTTTTCCTAATTGGGCATTGGGTTTCGAAAATCTTTGAAAGTTTAATTCACCCCCCCTCTTAAACTCAGCCATTTATTCCAACAATATTTTCACAAATAGAATTCAATTTTTAATAATTTCGAAATTGATATATTATTTTTCATCCGTAGTTTTGTTTTACAAAAAAGAAACTCAATTTTTCATAATTTTGAAATTTGTATTTTATTCTCGATACGTACTTTTGTTTTATGCAAAAGAACTCAATTTTTTGGAATTTCGAAATTTATATTTTATTTTGGATCCCTACTTTTGTTTTACAAAAAGAACTCAATTTTTAGTAATTTGGATATTTATATTTTATTCTCAATATGTACTTTGGTTTTATGCAAAAGAACTCAATTTTTTGTAATTTCGAAATTTATATTTTATTTTGGATCCCTACTTTAGTTTTACAAAAAGAACTCAATTTTTAGTAATTTGGATATTTATATTTTATTCTCGATATGTACTTTGGTTTTATGCAAAAGAAGTCAAGTTTTTGTAATTTCAAAATTGATATTTAGTTTTGGACCCCTACTTTTGTTTTACAAAAAGAACTCAATTTTTAGTAATTTGGATATTTATATTTTATTCTTAATATGTACTTTTATTTTATGCAAAAGAACTCAATCTTTTGTAATTTCGAAATTTATACTTTATTTTGGATCCCTACTTTTGTTTTACAAAAAGAACTCAATTTGTAGTAATTTGGATTTTTTTATTTTATTTTCGATCCCTACTTTTGTTTCACAAATAGAATTCAATTTTTAATAATTTCGAAATTGATATATTATTTTTCATCTGTAGTTTTGTTTTACAAAAAAGAAACTCAATTTTTCATAATTTTGAAATTTATATTTTATTCTCGATACGTACTTTTGTTTTATGAAAAAGAACTCAATTTTTTGTAATTTCGAAATTGATATTTTATTTTGGATCCCTACTTTTGTTTTACAAAAAGTACTCAATTTTTAGTAATTTGGATATTTATATTTTATTCTCGATATGTACTTTGGTTTTATGCAAAAGAACCTAATTTTTTGTAATTTCGAAATTGATATTTTATTTTGGATCCCTACTTTTGTTTTACACAAAGAACTCAATTTTTAGTAATTTGGATATATATATTTTATTTTGGATCCCTTCTTTTGTTTGACAAATAATATTCAATTTTTAATAATTTCGAAATTGATATATTATTTTTCATCCGTAGTTTTTTTTTACAAAAAAGAAACTCAATTTTTCATAATTTTGAAATTTGTATTTTATTCTCGATACGTACTTTTTTTTTATGCAAAAGAACTCAATTTTTTGTAATTTCGAAATTTATACTTTATTTTGGAAACCTACTTTTGTTTTACAAAAAGAACTCAATTTGTAGTAATTTGGATTTTTTTATTTTATTTTCGATCCCTACTTTTGTTTCACAAATAGAATTCAATTTTTAATAATTTCGAAATTGATATATTATTTTTCATCTGTAGTTTTATTTTACAAAAAAGAAACTCAATTTTTCATAATTTTGAAATTTATATTTTATTCTCGATACGTACTTTTGTTTTATGCAAAAGAACTCAATTTTTTGTAATTTCGAAATTGATATTTTATTTTGGATCCCTACTTTTGTTTTACAAAAAGTACTCAATTTTTAGTAATTTGGATATTTATATTTTATTCTCGATATGTACTTTGGTTTTATGCAAAAGAACCTAATTTTTTGTAATTTCAAAATTGATATTTTATTTTGGATCCCTACTTTTGTTTTACAAAAAGAACTCAATTTTTAGTAATTTGGATATATATATTTTATTTTCGATCCCTACTTTTGTTTCAAAAATAAAATTCAATTCTTAATAATTTCGAAATTGATATATTATTTTTCATCCGTACTTTTGTTTTACAAAAAAGAAACTCAATTTTTCATAATTTTGAAATTTATATTTTATTCTCGATCACGTACTTTTGTTTTATGCAAAAGAACTCAATTTTGTAATTTCGAAATTGATATTTTATTTTGGATCCCTACTTTTGTTTTACAAAAGAACTCAATTTTTAGTAATTTGGATATTTATATTTTATTCTCGATATGTACTTTGGTTTTATGCAAAAGAACTCAATTTTTGTAATTTCGAAATTTATATTTTATTTTGGATCCCTACTTTAGTTTTACAAAAAGAACTCAATTTTTAGTAATTTGGATATTTATATTTTATTCTCGATATGTACTTTGGTTTTATGCAAAAGAACTCAATTTTTTGTAATTTTGAAATTGATATTTTATTTTGGATCCCTATTTTTGTTTCAAAAATAAAATTCAATTTTTAATAATTTCGAAATTGATATATTATTTTTCATCTGTAGTTTTGTTTTACAAAAAAGAAACTCAATTTTTCATAATTTTGAAATTTATATTTTATTCTCGATACGTACTTTTGTTTTATGCAAAAGAACTCAATTTTTTGTAATTTCGAAATTGATATTTTATTTTGGATCCCTACTTTTGTTTTACAAAAAGAACTCAATTTTTAGTAATTTGGATATTTATATTTTATTCTCGATACGTACTTTGGTTTTGTGCAAAACAATTCAATTTTTTGTAATTTCGAAATTTATATTTTATTTTGGATCCCTACTTTTGTTTTACAAAAAGAACTCAATTTTTAGTAATTTCGATATTTATATTTTATTCTCGATATGTACTTTGGTTTTATGCAAAAGAACTCAATTTTTTGTAATTTCGAAATTTATATTTTATTTTGGATCCCTACTTTTGTTTTACAAAAAGAACTCAATTTTTAGTAATTTGGATATTTTTATTTTATTCTCGATATGTACTTTGGTTTTATGCAAAAGAACTAAATTTTTTGTAATTTCGAAATTTATATTTTATTTTGGATCCCTACTTTTGTTTTACAAAACGAACTCAATTTTTAGTAATTTGGATATTTATATTTTATTTTCAATCCCTACTTTTATTTCACAAATAGAATTCAATTTTTAATAATTTCGAAATTTATATATATTATTTTTCATCCGTAGTTTTGTTTTACAAAAAAGAAACTCATTTTTTCATAATTTTGAAATTTATATTTTATTCTCGATACGTACTTTTGTTTTATGCAAAAGAACTCAATCTTTTGTAATTTCGAAATTGATATTTTGTTTTGGATCCCTACTTTTGTTTTACAAAAAGAACTAAACTTTTAGTAATTTGGATATTTATATTTTATTCTCGATATGTACTTTGCTTTTATGCAAAAGAACTCAATTTTTTGTAATTTCGAAATTGATATTTTATTTTGGATCCCTACTTTTTTTTTACAAAAAGAACTCAATTTTTAGTAATTTGGATATATATATTTTATTTTCGATCCCTACTTTTGTTTCACAAATAGAATTCAATTTTTAATAATTTCGAAATTGATATATTATTTTTCATCCGTAGTTTTGTTTTACAAAAAGAAACTCAATTTTTGTAATTTCGAAATTTATACTTTATTTTGGATCCCTACTTTTGTTTTACAAAAGAACTCAATTTTTAGTAATTTGGATATTTATATTTTATTCTTAATATGTACTTTTGTTTTATGCAAAAGAACTCAATTTTTGTAATTTCGAAATTTATACTTTATTTTGGATCCCTACTTTTGTTTTACAAAAGAACTCAATTTGTAGTAATTTGGATTTTTTATTTTATTTTCGATCCCTACTATTGTTTCACAAATAGAATTCAATTTTTAATAATTTCGAAATTGATATATTATTTTTCATCTGTAGTTTTGTTTTACAAAAAGAAACTCAATTTTTCATAATTTTGAAATTTATATTTTATTCTCGATACGTACTTTTGTTTTATGCAAAAGAACTCAATTTTTGTAATTTCGAAATTGATATTTTATTTTGGATCCCTACTTTTGTTTTACAAAAAGAACTCAATTTTTAGTATTTTGGATATTTATATTTTATTTTCGATATGTACTTTAGTTTTATGCAAAAGAACTCAATTTTTTGTAATTTCGAAATTGATATTTTATTTTGGATCCCTACTTTTGTTTTACAAAAAGAACTCAATTTTTAGTAATTTGGATATATATATTTTATTTTCGATCCCTACTTTTGTTTCACAAATAGAATTCAATTTTTAATAATTTCGAAATTGATATATTATTTTTCATCTGTAGTTTTGTTTTACAAAAAAGAAACTCAATTTTTCATAATTTTGAAATTTGTATTTTATTCTCGATACGTACTTTTGTTTTATGCAAAAGAACTCAATTTTTTGGAATTTCGAAATTGATATTTTATTTTGGATCCCTACTTTTGTTTTACAAAAAGAACTCAATTTTTAGTAATTTGGATATTGATATTTTATTCTCAATATGTACTTTAGTTTTATGCAAAAGAACTCAATTTTTTGTAATTTCTAAATTGATATTTTATTTTGGATCCCTACTTTTGTTTTACAAAAAGAACTCAATTTTTAGTAATTTGGATATTTATATTTTATTCTCGATATGTACTTTTGTTTTATGCAAAAGAACTCAATTTTTTGTAATTTCGAAATTGATATTTTATTTTGGATCCCTACTTTTTTTTTACAAAAAAACTCAATTTTTAGTAATTTGGATATATATATTTTATTTTCGATCCCTACTTTTGTTTCACAAATAGAATTCAATTTTTAATAATTTCGAAATTGATATATTATTTTTCATCCGTAGTTTTGTTTTACAAAAAAGAAACTCAATTTTTTGTAATTTCGAAATTTATACTTTATTTTGGATCCCGACTTTTGTTTTACAAAAGAACTCAATTTTTAGTAATTTGGATATTTATATTTTATTCTTAATATGTACTTTTGTTTTATGCAAAAGAACTCAATTTTTGTAATTTCGAAATTTATACTTTATTTTGGATCCCTACTTTTGGTTTACAAAAAGAGCTCAATCTGTAGTAATTTGGATATTTTTATTTTATTTTCGATCCCTACTTTTGTTTCACAAATGGAATTCAATTTTTAATAATTTCGAAATTGATATATTATTTTTCATCTGTAGTTTTGTTTTACAAAAAAGAAACTCAATTTTTTGTAATTTCGAAATTGATAATTTATTTTGGATCCCTACTTTTGTTTTAAAAAAAGAACTCAATTTTTAGTAATTTGCATATTTATATTTTATTCTTAATATGTACTTTTGTTTTATGCAAAAGAACTCAATTTTTTGTAATTTCGAAATTTATACTTTATTTTGGATCCCTACTTTTGTTTTACAAAAAGAACTCAATTTTTAGTAATTTGGATTTTTTTACTTTATTTTCGATCCCTACTTTTGTTTCACAAATAGAATTCAATTTTTAATAATTTCGAAATTGATATATTATTTTTCATCTCGTAGTTTTGTTTTACAAAAAGAAACTCAATTTTTCATAATTTTGAAATTTATATTTTATTCTCGATCACGTACTTTTGTTTTATGCAAAAGAACTCAATTTTTGTAATTTCGAAATTGATATTTTATTTTGGATCCCTACTTTTGTTTTACAAAAAGAACTCAATTTTTAGTAATTTGGATATTTATATTTTATTCTCGATACGTACTTTGGTTTTGTGCAAAACAATTCAATTTTTTGTAATTTCGAAATTTATATTTTATTTTGGATCCCTACTTTTGTTTTACAAAAAGAACTCAATTTTTAGTAATTTCGATATTTATATTTTATTCTCGATATGTACTTTGGTTTTATGCAAAAGAACTCAATTTTTTGTAATTTCGAAATTTATATTTTATTTTGGATCCCTACTTTTGTTTTACAAAAAGAACTCAATTTTTAGTAATTTGGATATTTTTATTTTATTCTCGATATGTACTTTGGTTTTATGCAAAATAACTAAATTTTTTGTAATTTCGAAATTTATATTTTATTTTGGATCCCTACTTTTGTTTTACAAAACGAACTCAATTTTTAGTAATTTGGATATTTATATTTTATTTTCAATCCCTACTTTTATTTCACAAATAGAATTCAATTTTTAATAATTTCGAAATTTATATATATTATTTTTCATCCGTAGTTTTGTTTTACAAAAAAGAAACTCATTTTTTCATAATTTTGAAATTTATATTTTATTCTCGATACGTACTTTTGTTTTATGCAAAAGAACTCAATCTTTTGTAATTTCGAAATTGATATTTTGTTTTGGATCCCTACTTTTGTTTTACAAAAAGAACTAAACTTTTAGTAATTTGGATATTTATATTTTATTCTCGATATGTACTTTGCTTTTATGCAAAAGAACTCAATTTTTTGTAATTTCGAAATTGATATTTTATTTTGGATCCCTACTTTTTTTACAAAAGAACTCAATTTTTAGTAATTTGGATATATATATTTTATTTTCGATCCCTACTTTTGTTTCACAAATAGAATTCAATTTTTAATAATTTCGAAATTGATATATTATTTTTCATCCAGTAGTTTTGTTTTACAAAAAAGAAACTCAATTTTTTGTAATTTCGAAATTTATACTTTATTTTGGATCCCTACTTTTGTTTTACAAAAAGAACTCAATTTTTAGTAATTTGGATATTTATATTTTATTCTTAATATGTACTTTTGTTTTATGCAAAAGAACTCAATTTTTGTAATTTCGAAATTTATACTTTATTTTGGATCCCTACTTTTGTTTTACAAAAGAACTCAATTTGTAGTAATTTGGATTTTTTATTTTATTTTCGATCCCTACTATTGTTTCACAAATAGAATTCAATTTTTAATAATTTCGAAATTGATATATTATTTTTCATCTGTAGTTTTGTTTTACAAAAAAGAAACTCAATTTTTCATAATTTTGAAATTTATATTTTATTCTCGATACGTACTTTTGTTTTATGCAAAAGAACTCAATTTTTTGTAATTTCGAAATTGATATTTTATTTTGGATCCCTACTTTTGTTTTACAAAAAGAACTCAATTTTTAGTATTTTGGATATTTATATTTTATTTTCGATATGTACTTTAGTTTTATGCAAAAGAACTCAATTTTTTGTAATTTCGAAATTGATATTTTATTTTGGATCCCTACTTTTGTTTTACAAAAGAACTCAATTTTTAGTAATTTGGATATATATATTTTATTTTCGATCCCTACTTTTGTTTCACAAATAGAATTCAATTTTTAATAATTTCGAAATTGATATATTATTTTTCATCCGTAGTTTTGTTTTACAAAAAGAAACTCAATTTTTCATAATTTTGAAATTTGTATTTTATTCTCGATCACGTACTTTTGTTTTATGCAAAAGAACTCAATTTTGGAATTTCGAAATTGATATTTTATTTTGGATCCCTACTTTTGTTTTACAAAAGAACTCAATTTTTAGTAATTTGGATATTGATATTTTATTCTCAATATGTACTTTAGTTTTATGCAAAAGAACTCAATTTTTTGTAATTTCTAAATTGATATTTTATTTTGGATCCCTACTTTTGTTTTACAAAAAGAACTCAATTTTTAGTAATTTGGATATTTATATTTTATTCTCGATATGTACTTTTGTTTTATGCAAAAGAACTCAATTTTTTGTAATTTCGAAATTGATATTTTATTTTGGATCCCTACTTTTTTTTACAAAAAAACTCAATTTTTAGTAATTTGGATATATATATTTTATTTTCGATCCCTACTTTTGTTTCACAAATAGAATTCAATTTTTAATAATTTCGAAATTGATATATTATTTTTCATCCAGTAGTTTTGTTTTACAAAAAGAAACTCAATTTTTGTAATTTCGAAATTTATACTTTATTTTGGATCCGACTTTTGTTTTACAAAAGAACTCAATTTTTAGTAATTTGGATATTTATATTTTATTCTTAATATGTACTTTTGTTTTATGCAAAAGAACTCAATTTTTTGTAATTTCGAAATTTATACTTTATTTTGGATCCCTACTTTTGGTTTACAAAAAGAGCTCAATCTGTAGTAATTTGGATATTTTTATTTTATTTTCGATCCCTACTTTTGTTTCACAAATGGAATTCAATTTTTAATAATTTCGAAATTGATATATTATTTTTCATCTGTAGTTTTGTTTTACAAAAAAGAAACTCAATTTTTTGTAATTTCGAAATTGATAATTTATTTTGGATCCCTACTTTTGTTTTAAAAAAAGAACTCAATTTTTAGTAATTTGCATATTTATATTTTATTCTTAATATGTACTTTTGTTTTATGCAAAAGAACTCAATTTTTTGTAATTTCGAAATTTATACTTTATTTTGGATCCCTACTTTTGTTTTACAAAAAGAACTCAATTTTTAGTAATTTGGATTTTTTTACTTTATTTTCGATCCCTACTTTTGTTTCACAAATAGAATTCAATTTTTAATAATTTCGAAATTGATATATTATTTTTCATCCGTAGTTTTGTTTTACAAAAAGAAACTCAATTTTTCATAATTTTGAAATTTATATTTTATTCTCGATACGTACTTTTGTTTTATGCAAAAGAACTCAATTTTTTGTAATTTCGAAATTGATATTTTATTTTGGATCCCTAGTTTTGTTTTACAAAAAGAACTCAATTTTTAGTAATTTGGATATTTATATTTTATTCTCGATATGTACTTTGGTTTTATGCAAAAGAACTCAATTTTTTGTAATTTCGAAATTTATATTTTATTTTGGATCCCTACTTTTGTTTTACAAAAAGAACTCAATTTTTAGTAGTTTAGATATTTATACTTTATTCTCGATATGTACTTTGGTTTTATGCAAAAGAACTCAATTTTTTGTAATTTCTAAATTGATATTTTATTTTGGATCCCTACTTTTGTTTTACAAAAAGAACTCAATTTTTAGTAATTTGGATATTTATATTTTATTCTCGATATGTACTTATGTTTTATGCAAAAGAACTCAATTTTTTGTAATTTCGAAATTGATATTTTATTTTGGATCCCTACTTTTGTTTTACAAAAAGAACTCAATTTTTAGTAATTTGGATATATATATTTTATTTTCGATCCCTACTTTTGTTTCACAAATAGAATTCAATTTTTAATAATTTCGAAATTGATATATTATTTTTCATCCGTAGTTTTGTTTTACAAAAAAGAAACTCAATTTTTTGTAATTTCGAAATTTATACTTTATTTTGGATCCTGACTTTTGTTTTACAAAAAGAACTCAATTTTTAGTAATTTGGATATTTATATTTTATTCTTAATATGTACTTTTGTTTTATGCAAAAGAACTCAATTTTTTGTAATTTCGAAATTTATACTTTATTTTGGATCCCTACTTTTGGTTTACAAAAAGAGCTCAATCTGTAGTAATTTGGATATTTTTATTTTATTTTCGATCCCTACTTTTGTTTCACAAATGGAATTCAATTTTTAATAATTTCGAAATTGATATATTATTTTTCATCTGTAGTTTTGTTTTACAAAAAAGAAACTCAATTTTTTGTAATTTCGAAATTGATAATTTATTTTGGATCCCTACTTTTGTTTTAAAAAAAGAACTCAATTTTTAGTAATTTGCATATTTATATTTTATTCTTAATATGTACTTTTGTTTTATGCAAAAGAACTCAATTTTTTGTAATTTCGAAATTTATACTTTATTTTGGATCCCTACTTTTGTTTTACAAAAAGAACTCAATTTTTAGTAATTTGGATTTTTTACTTTATTTTCGATCCCTACTTTTGTTTCACAAATAGAATTCAATTTTTAATAATTTCGAAATTGATATATTATTTTTCATCCTGTAGTTTTGTTTTACAAAAAGAAACTCAATTTTTATAATTTTGAAATTTATATTTTATTCTCGATACGTACTTTTGTTTTATGCAAAAGAACTCAATTTTTGTAATTTCGAAATTGATATTTTATTTTGGATCCCTACTTTTGTTTTACAAAAAGAACTCAATTTTTAGTAATTTGGATATTTATATTTTATTCTCGATATGTACTTTGGTTTTATGCAAAAGAACTCAATTTTTTGTAATTTCGAAATTTATATTTTATTTTGGATCCCTACTTTTGTTTTACAAAAAGAACTCAATTTTTAGTAGTTTAGATATTTATACTTTATTCTCGATATGTACTTTGGTTTTATGCAAAAGAACTCAATTTTTTGTAATTTCTAAATTGATATTTTATTTTGGATCCCTACTTTTGTTTTACAAAAAGAACTCAATTTTTAGTAATTTGGATATTTATATTTTATTCTCGATATGTACTTATGTTTTATGCAAAAGAACTCAATTTTTGTAATTTCGAAATTGATATTTTATTTTGGATCCCTACTTTTGTTTTACAAAAAGAACTCAATTTTTAGTAATTTGGATATATATATTTTATTTTCGATCCCTACTTTTGTTTCACAAATAGAATTCAATTTTAATAATTTCGAAATTGATATATTATTTTTCATCCGTAGTTTTGTTTTACAAAAGAAACTCAATTTTTGTAATTTCGAAATTTATACTTTATTTTGCATCCCTACTTTTGTTTTACAAAAAGAACTCAATTTTTAGTAATTTGGATATTTATATTTTATTCTTAACATGTACTTTTGTTTTATGCAAAAGAACTCAATTTTTTGTAATTTCGAAATTTATACTTTATTTTGGATCCCTACTTTTGTTTTACAAAAAGAACTCAATTTGTAGTAATTTGGATTTTTTTATTTTATTTTCGATCCCTACTTTTGTTTCACAAATAGAATTCAATTTTTAATAATTTGGAAATTGATATATTATTTTTTCATCTGTAGTTTTGTTTTAGAAAAAAGAAACTCAATTTTTCGTAATTTTGAAATTCATATTTTATTCTCGATATCTACTTTTGTTTTATGCAAAAGAACTCAATTTTTTGTAATTTCGAAATTGATATTTTATTTTGGATCCCTACTTTGGTTTTACAAAAAGAACTCTATTTTTAGTAATTTGGATATTTATATTTTATTCTCAATATGTACTTTGGTTTTATGCAAAAGAACTCAATTTTTTGTAATTTCGAAATTGATATTTTATTTTGGATCCCTACTTTTGTTTTACAAAAAGAACTCAATTTTTAGTAATTTGGATATTTATATTTTATTTTCGATCCCTACTTTTGTTTCACAAATAGATTTCAATTTTGAATAATTTCGAAATTGATATATTATTTTTCATCCGTAGTTTTGTTTTACAAAAAGAAACTCAATTTTCATAATTTTGAAATTTATATTTTATTCTCGATACGTACTTTTGTTCTATGCAAAAGAACTCAATTTTTTGTAATTTCGAAATTGATATTGTATTTTGGATCCCTACTTTTGTTTTACAAAAAGAACTCAGTTTTTAGTAATTTGGATATTTATATTTTATTCTCGATATGTACTTTGGTTTTATGCAAAAGAACTCAATTTTTTGTAATTTCGAAATTGATATTTTATTTTGGATCCCTACTTTTGTTTTACAAAAGAACTCAATTTTAGTAATTTGGATATTTATATTTTATTTTCGATCCCTACTTTTGTTTCACAAATAGATTTCAATTTTGAATAATTTCGAAATTGATATATTATTTTTCATCCGTAGTTTTGTTTTACAAAAGAAACTCAATTTTTCATAATTTTGAAATTTATATTTTATTCTCGATACGTACTTTTGTTTTATGCAAAAGAACTCAATTTTGTAATTTCGAAATTGATATTGTATTTTGGATCCCTACTTTTGTTTTACAAAAGAACTCAATTTTTAGTAATTTGGATATTTATATTTTATTCTCGATATGTACTTTGGTTTTATGCAAAAGAACTCAATTTTTGTAATTTGAAATTGATATTTTATTTTGGATCCCTACTTTTGTTTTACAAAAAGAACTCAATTTTTAGTAATTTGGATATTTATATTTTATTCTCGATATGTACTTTGGTTTTATGCAAAAGAACTCAATTTTTGTAATTTCGAAATTGATATTTTATTTTGGATCCCTACTTTTGTTTTACAAAAGAACTCAATTTTTAGTAATTTGGATATTTATATTTTATTCTCGATATGTACTTTGGTTTTATGCAAAAGAACTCAATTTTTTGTAATTTCGAAATTGATATTTTATTTTGGATCCCTACTTTTTTTTTACAAAAAGAACTCAATTTTTAGTAATTTGGATATTCATATTTTATTCTCGATATGTACTTTGGTTTTATGCAAAAGAACTCAATTTTTTGTAATTTCGAATTTGATATTTGATTTTGGATCCCTACTTTTGTTTTACAAAAAGAACTCAATCTTTAGTAATTTGGATATTTATATTTTATTCTCGATATGTACTTTTGTTTTATGCAAAAGAACTAAATTTTTTGTAATTTCGAAATTGATATTTTATTTTGGATCCCTACTTTTGTTTTACAAAAAGAACTCAATTTTTAGTAATTTGGATATATATATTTTATTTTCGATCCCTACTTTGTTTCACAAATAGAATTCAATTTTTAATAATTTCGAAATTGATATACTATTTTTCATCCGTAGTTTTGTTTTACAAAAAAGAAACTCAATTTTTCATAATTTTGAAATTTATATTTTATTCTCGATACGTACTTTTGTTTTATGCAAAAGAACTCAATTTTTTGTAATTTCGAAATTGATATTTTGTTTTGGATCCGTACTTTTGTTTTACAAAAAGAACTCAACTTTTTGTAATTTGGATATTTATATTTTATTCTCGATATGTACTTTGGGTTTATGCAAAAGAACTCAATTTTTTGTAATTTCGAAATTGATATTTTATTTTGGATCCCTACTTTTGTTTTACAAAAAGAATTCAATTTTTAGTAATTTGGATATTTATATTTTATTCTCGATATGTACTTTGGTTTTATGCAAAAGAACTCAATTTTTTGTAATTTCGAATTTGATATTTGATTTTGGATCCCTACTTTTGTTTTACAAAAAGAACTCAATCTTTAGTAATTTGGATATTTATATTTTATTCTCGATATGTACTTTTGTTTTATGCAAAAGAACTCAATTTTTTGTAATTTCGAAATTGATATTTTATTTTGGATCCCTACTTTTGTTTTACAAAAAGAACTCAATTTTTAGTAATTTGGATATTTATATTTTATTTTCGATCCGTACTTTTGTTTTACAAAAAGAATTCAATTTTTAATAATTTCGAAATCGATATATTATTTTTCATCCGTAGTTTTCTTTTACAAAAAAGAACTCAATTTTTAGTAATTTGGATATTTATATTTTATTCTCGATATGTACTTTGGTTTTATGCAAAAGAACTCAATTTTTTGTAATTCCAATATTGATATTTTGTTTTGGATCCCTACTTTTGTTTTACAAAAGAACTCAGCTTTTAGTAATTTGGATATTTATATTTTATTCTCGATATGTACTTTGGTTTTATGCAAAAGAACTCAATTTTTGTAATTTCGAAATTGATATTTTATTTTGGATCCCTACTTTTGTTTTACAAAAAGAACTCAATTTTTAGTAATTTGGATATTTATATTTTATTCTCGATATGTACTTTGGTTTTATGCAAAAGAACTCAATTTTTTGTAATTTCGAATTTGATATTTGATTTTGGATCCCTACTTTTGTTTTACAAAAGAACTCAATCTTTAGTAATTTGGATATTTATATTTTATTCTCGATATGTACTTTTGTTTTATGCAAAAGAACTAAATTTTTTGTAATTTCGAAATTGATATTTTATTTTGGATCCCTACCTTTGTTTTACAAAAAGAACTCAATTTTTAGTAATTTGGATATACATATTTTATTTTCGATCCCTACTTTGTTTCACAAATAGAATTAAATTTTTAATAATTTCGAAATTGATATACTATTTTTCATCCGTAGTTTTGTTTTGCAAAAAGAAACTCAATTTTTCATAATTTTTAAATTAATATTTTATTCTCGATACGAACTTTTGTTTTATGCAAAAGAACTCAATTTTTTGTAATTTCGAAATTGATATTTTGTTTTGGATCCGTACTTTTGTTTTACAAAAAGAACTCAACTTTTAGTAAGTTGGATATTTATATTTTATTCTCGATATGTACTTTGGGTTTATGCAAAAGAACTCAATTTTTTGTAATTTCGAAATTGATATTTTATTTTGGATCCCTACTTTTTTTTTACAAAAAGAACTCAATTTTTAGTAATTTGGATATTTATATTTTATTCTCGATATGTACTTTGGTTTTATGCAAAAGAACTCAATTTTTTGTAATTTCGAATTTGATATTTGATTTTGGATCCCTACTTTTGTTTTACAAAAAGAACTCATTCTTTAGTAATTTGGATATTTATATTTTATTCTCGATATGTACTTTTGTTTTATGCAAAAGAACTAAATTTTTTGTAATTTCGAAATTGATATTTTATTTTGGATCCCTACTTTTGTTTTACAAAAAGAACTCAATTTTTAGTAATTTGGATATATATATTTTATTTTCGATCCCTAGTTTGTTTCACAAATAGAATTCAATTTTTAATAATTTCGAAATTGATATATTATTTTTCATCCGTAGTTTTGTTTTACAAAAAAGAAACTCAATTTTTCATAATTTTGAAATTTATATTTTATTCTCGATACGTACTTTTGTTTTATGCAAAAGAACTCAATTTTTTGTAATTTCGAAATTGATATTTTGTTTTGGATCCGTACTTTTGTTTTACAAAAAGAACTCAACTTTTAGTAATTTGGATATTTATATTTTATTCTCGATATGTACTTTGGGTTTATGCAAAAGAACTCAATTTTTTGTAATTTCGAAATTGATATTTTATTTTGGATCCCTACTTTTGTTTTACAAAAAGAACTCAATTTTTAGTAATTTGGATATTTATATTTTATTCTCGATATGTACTTTGGTTTTATGCAAAAGAACTCAATTTTTTGTAATTTCGAATTTGATATTTGATTTTGGATCCCTACTTTTGTTTTACAAAAAGAACTCAATCTTTAGTAATTTGGATATTTATATTTTATTCTCAATATGTACTTTGGTTTTATGCAAAAGAACTCAATTTTTTGTAATTTCGAAATTGATATTTTATTTTGGATCCCTACTTTTGTTTTACAAAAAGAACTCAATTTTTAGTAATTTGGATATTTATATTTTATTTTCGATCCCTACTTTTGTTTCAAAAATAGATTTCAATTTTGAATAATTTCGAAATTGATATATTATTTTTCATCCGTAGTTTTGTTTTACAAAAAAGAAACTCAATTTTTCATAATTTTGAAATTTATATTTTATTCTCGATACGTACTTTTGTTTTATGCAAAAGAACTCAATTTTTTGTAATTTCGAAATTGATATTGTATTTTGGATCCCTACTTTTGTTTTACAAAAAGAACTCAGTTTTTAGTAATTTGGATATTTATATTTTATTCTCGATATGTACTTTGGTTTTATGCAAAAGAACTCAATTTTTTGTAATTTCGAAATTGATATTTTATTTTGGATCCCTACTTTTGTTTTACAAAAAGAACTCAATTTTAGTAATTTGGATATTTATATTTTATTCTCGATATGTACTTTGGTTTTATGCAAAAGAACTCAATTTTTTGTAATTTCGAAATTGATATTTTATTTTGGATCCCTACTTTTGTTTTACAAAAAGAACTCAATTTTTAGTAATTTGGATATTTATATTTTATTCTCGATATGTACTTTGGTTTTATGCAAAAGAACTCAATTTTTGTAATTTCGAAATTGATATTTTATTTTGGATCCCTACTTTTTTTTTACAAAAAGAACTCAATTTTTAGTAATTTGGATATTCATATTTTATTCTCGATATGTACTTTGGTTTTATGCAAAAGAACTCAATTTTTTGTAATTTCGAATTTGATATTTGATTTTGGATCCCTACTTTTGTTTTACAAAAAGAACTCAATCTTTAGTAATTTGGATATTTATATTTTATTCTCGATATGTACTTTTGTTTTATGCAAAAGAACTAAATTTTTTGTAATTTCGAAATTGATATTTTATTTTGGATCCCTACTTTTGTTTTACAAAAAGAACTCAATTTTTAGTAATTTGGATATATATATTTTATTTTCGATCCCTACTTTGTTTCACAAATAGAATTCAATTTTTAATAATTTCGAAATTGATATACTATTTTTCATCCGTAGTTTTGTTTTACAAAAAAGAAACTCAATTTTTCATAATTTTGAAATTTATATTTTATTCTCGATACGTACTTTTGTTTTATGCAAAAGAACTCAATTTTTTGTAATTTCGAAATTGATATTTTGTTTTGGATCCGTACTTTTGTTTTACAAAAAGAACTCAACTTTTAGTAATTTGGATATTTATATTTTATTCTCGATATGTACTTTGGGTTTATGCAAAAGAACTCAATTTTTTGTAATTTCGAAATTGATATTTTATTTTGGATCCCTACTTTTGTTTTACAAAAAGAACTCAATTTTTAGTAATTTGGATATTTATATTTTATTCTCGATATGTACTTTGGTTTTATGCAAAAGAACTCAATTTTTTGTAATTTCGAATTTGAGATTTGATTTTGGATCCCTACTTTTGTTTTACAAAAAGAACTCAATCTTTAGTAATTTGGATATTTATATTTTATTCTCGATATGTACTTTTGTTTTATGCAAAAGAACTCAATTTTTTGTAATTTCGAAATTGATATTTTATTTTGGATCCCTACTTTTGTTTTACAAAAAGAACTCAATTTTTAGTAATTTGGATATTTATATTTTATTTTCGATCCCTACTTTGTTTCACAAATAGAATTCAATTTTTAATAATTTCGAAATTGATATATTATTTTTCATCCGTAGTTTTGTTTTACAAAAAGAAACTCAATTTTTCATAATTTTGAAATTTATATTTTATTCTCGATACGTACTTTTGTTTTATGCAAAAGAACTCAATTTTTTGTAATTTCAATATTGATATTTTATTTTGGATCCCTACTTTTGTTTTACAAAAAGAACTCGATTTTTAGTAATTTGGATATTTATATTTTATTCTCGATATGTACTTTGGTTTTATGCAAAAGAACTCAATTTTTTGTAATTTCGAAATTGATATTTTATTTTGGATCCCTACTTTTGTTTTACAAAAGAACTCAATTTTTAGTAATTTGGATATTTATATTTTATTCTCGATATGTACTTTGGTTTTATGCAAAAGAACTCAATTTTTTGTAATTTCGAATTTGATATTTGATTTTGGATCCCTACTTTTGTTTTACAAAAAGAACTCAATCTTTAGTAATTTGGATATTTATATTTTATTCTCGATATGTACTTTTGTTTTATGCAAAAGAACTAAATTTTTTGTAATTTCGAAATTGATATTTTATTTTGGATCCCTACCTTTGTTTTACAAAAAGAACTCAATTTTTAGTAATTTGGATATACATATTTTATTTTCGATCCCTACTTTGTTTCACAAATAGAATTAAATTTTTAATAATTTCGAAATTGATATACTATTTTTCATCCGTAGTTTTGTTTTGCAAAAAAGAAACTCAATTTTTCATAATTTTTAAATTTATATTTTATTCTCGATACGAACTTTTGTTTTATGCAAAAGAACTCAATTTTTTGTAATTTCGAAATTGATATTTTGTTTTGGATCCGTACTTTTGTTTTACAAAAAGAACTCAACTTTTAGTAAGTTGGATATTTATATTTTATTCTCGATATGTACTTTGGGTTTATGCAAAAGAACTCAATTTTTTGTAATTTCGAAATTGATATTTTATTTTGGATCCCTACTTTTTTTTTACAAAAAGAACTCAATTTTTAGTAATTTGGATATTTATATTTTATTCTCGATATGTACTTTGGTTTTATGCAAAAGAACTCAATTTTTTGTAATTTTGAATTTGATATTTGATTTTGGATCCCTACTTTTGTTTTACAAAAAGAACTCATTCTTTAGTAATTTGGATATTTATATTTTATTCTCGATATGTACTTTTGTTTTATGCAAAAGAACTAAATTTTTTGTAATTTCGAAATTGATATTTTATTTTGGATCCCTACTTTTGTTTTACAAAAAGAACTCAATTTTTAGTAATTTGGATATATATATTTTATTTTCGATCCCTACTTTGTTTCACAAATAGAATTCAATTTTTAATAATTTCGAAATTGATATATTATTTTTCATCCGTAGTTTTCTTTTACAAAAAAGAAACTCAATTTTTCATAATTTTGAAATTTATATTTTATTCTCGATACGTACTTTTGTTTTATGCAAAAGAACTCAATTTTTTGTAATTTCGAAATTGATATTTTGTTTTGGATCCGTACTTTTGTTTTACAAAAAGAACTCAACTTTTAGTAAGTTGGATATTTATATTTTATTCTCGATATGTACTTTGGGTTTATGCAAAAGAACTCAATTTTTTGTAATTTCGAAATTGATATTTTATTTTGGATCCCTACTTTTTTTTTACAAAAAGAACTCAATTTTTAGTAATTTGGATATCTATATTTTATTCTCGATATGTACTTTGGTTTTATGCAAAAGAACTCAATTTTTTGTAATTTCGAATTTGATATTTGATTTTGGATCCCTACTTTTGTTTTACAAAAAGAACTCAATCTTTAGTAATTTGGATATTTATGTTTTATTCTTGATATGTACTTTTGTTTTATGCAAAAGAACTAAATTTTTTGTAATTTCGAAATTGATATTTTATTTTGGATCCCTACTTTTGTTTTACAAAAAGAACTCAATTTTTAGTAATTTGGATATATATATTTTATTTTCGATCCCTACTTTGTTTCACAAATAGAATTAAATTTTTAATAATTTCGAAATTGATATACTATTTTTCATCCGTAGTTTTGTTTTGCAAAAAAGAAACTCAATTTTTCATAATTTTGAAATTTATATTTTATTCTCGATACGAACTTTTGTTTTATGCAAAAGAACTCAATTTTTTGTAATTTCGAAATTGATATTTTGTTTTGGATCCGTACTTTTGTTTTACAAAAAGAACTCAACTTTTAGTAAGTTGGATATTTATATTTTATTCTCGATATGTACTTTGGGTTTATGCAAAAGAACTCAATTTTTTGTAATTTCGAAATTGATATTTTATTTTGGATCCCTACTTTTTTTTACAAAAGAACTCAATTTTTAGTAATTTGGATATTTATATTTTATTCTCGATATGTACTTTGGTTTTATGCAAAAGAACTCAATTTTTGTAATTTCGAATTTGATATTTGATTTTGGATCCCTACTTTTGTTTTACAAAAAGAACTCAATTTTTAGTAATTTGGATTTTTTTACTTTATTTTCGATCCCTACTTTTGTTTCACAAATAGAATTCAATTTTTAATAATTTCGAAATTGATATATTATTTTTCATCCGTAGTTTTGTTTTACAAAAAGAAACTCAATTTTTCATAATTTTGAAATTTATATTTTATTCTCGATACGTACTTTTGTTTTATGCAAAAGAACTCAATTTTTTGTAATTTCGAAATTGATATTTTATTTTGGATCCCTACTTTTGTTTTACAAAAAGAACTCAATTTTTAGTAATTTGGATATTTATATTTTATTCTCGATATGTACTTTGGTTTTATGCAAAAGAACTCAATTTTTTGTAATTTCGAAATTTATATTTTATTTTGGATCCCTACTTTTGTTTTACAAAAGAACTCAATTTTTAGTAGTTTAGATATTTATACTTTATTCTCGATATGTACTTTGGTTTTATGCAAAAGAACTCAATTTTTGTAATTTCTAAATTGATATTTTATTTTGGATCCCTACTTTTGTTTTACAAAAAGAACTCAATTTTTAGTAATTTGGATATTTATATTTTATTCTCGATATGTACTTATGTTTTATGCAAAAGAACTCAATTTTTGTAATTTCGAAATTGATATTTTATTTTGGATCCCTACTTTTGTTTTACAAAAGAACTCAATTTTTAGTAATTTGGATATATATATTTTATTTTCGATCCCTACTTTTGTTTCACAAATAGAATTCAATTTTTAATAATTTCGAAATTGATATATTATTTTTCATCCAGTAGTTTTGTTTTACAAAAAGAAACTCAATTTTTGTAATTTCGAAATTTATACTTTATTTTGCATCCCTACTTTTGTTTTACAAAAAGAACTCAATTTTTAGTAATTTGGATATTTATATTTTATTCTTAACATGTACTTTTGTTTTATGCAAAAGAACTCAATTTTTTGTAATTTCGAAATTTATACTTTATTTTGGATCCCTACTTTTGTTTTACAAAAAGAACTCAATTTGTAGTAATTTGGATTTTTTTATTTTATTTTCGATCCCTACTTTTGTTTCACAAATAGAATTCAATTTTTAATAATTTGGAAATTGATATATTATTTTTTCATCTGTAGTTTTGTTTTACAAAAAAGAAACTCAATTTTTCGTAATTTTGAAATTCATATTTTATTCTCGATATGTACTTTTGTTTTATGCAAAAGAACTCAATTTTTTGTAATTTCGAAATTGATATTTTATTTTGGATCCCTACTTTTGTTTTACAAAAAGAACTCAATTTTTAGTAATTTGGATATTTATATTTTATTCTCAATATGTACTTTGGTTTTATGCAAAAGAACTCAATTTTTTGTAATTTCGAAATTGATATTTTATTTTGGATCCCCACTTTTGTTTTACAAAAAGAACTCAATCTTTAGTAATTTGGATATTTATATTTTATTCTCGATATGTACTTTTGTTTTATGCAAAAGAACTATATTTTATTAATTTCGAAATTGATATATTATTTTGGATCCCTACTTTTTTTTTACAAAAAGAACTCAATTTTTAGTAATTTGGATATTTATATTTTATTCTCGATATGTACTTTGGTTTTATGCAAAAGAACTCAGTTTTTTGTAATTTCGAATTTGATATTTTATTTTCGATCCCTACTTTTGTTTTACAAAAAGAACTCAATTTTTAGTAATTTGGATTTTTTTACTTTATTTTCGATCCCTACTTTTGTTTCACAAATAGAATTCAATTTTTAATAATTTCGAAATTGATATATTATTTTTCATCTGTAGTTTTGTTTTACAAAAAAGAAACTCAATTTTTCATAATTTTGAAATTTATATTTTATTCTCGATACGTACTTTTGTTTTATGCAAAAGAACTCAATTTTTGTAATTTCGAAATTGATATTTTATTTTGGATCCCTACTTTTGTTTTACAAAAAGAACTCAATTTTTAGTAATTTGGATATTTATATTTTATTCTCGATATGTACTTTGGTTTTATGCAAAAGAACTCAATTTTTGTAATTTCGAAATTTATATTTTATTTTGGATCCCTACTTTTGTTTTACAAAAAGAACTCAATTTTTAGTAGTTTAGATATTTATACTTTATTCTCGATATGTACTTTGGTTTTATGCAAAAGAACTCAATTTTTTGTAATTTCTAAATTGATATTTTATTTTGGATCCCTACTTTTGTTTTACAAAAAGAACTCAATTTTTAGTAATTTGGATATTTATATTTTATTCTCGATATGTACTTATGTTTTATGCAAAAGAACTCAATTTTTTGTAATTTCGAAATTGATATTTTATTTTGGATCCCTACTTTTGTTTTACAAAAAGAACTCAATTTTTAGTAATTTGGATATATATATTTTATTTTCGATCCCTACTTTTGTTTCACAAATAGAATTCAATTTTTAATAATTTCGAAATTGATATATTATTTTTCATCCGTAGTTTTGTTTTACAAAAAAGAAACTCAATTTTTTGTAATTTCGAAATTTATACTTTATTTTGCATCCCTACTTTTGTTTTACAAAAAGAACTCAATTTTTAGTAATTTGGATATTTATATTTTATTCTTAACATGTACTTTTGTTTTATGCAAAAGAACTCAATTTTTGTAATTTCGAAATTTATACTTTATTTTGGATCCCTACTTTTGTTTTACAAAAGAACTCAATTTGTAGTAATTTGGATTTTTTTATTTTATTTTCGATCCCTACTTTTGTTTCACAAATAGAATTCAATTTTTAATAATTTGGAAATTGATATATTATTTTTTCATCTGTAGTTTTGTTTTACAAAAAAGAAACTCAATTTTTCGTAATTTTGAAATTCATATTTTATTCTCGATATGTACTTTTGTTTTATGCAAAAGAACTCAATTTTTTGTAATTTCGAAATTGATATTTTATTTTGGATCCCTACTTTTGTTTTACAAAAAGAACTCAATTTTTAGTAATTTGGATATTTATATTTTATTCTCAATATGTACTTTGGTTTTATGCAAAAGAACTCAATTTTTTGTAATTTCGAAATTGATATTTTATTTTGGATCCCCACTTTTGTTTTACAAAAAGAACTCAATCTTTAGTAATTTGGATATTTATATTTTATTTTCGATCCCTACTTTTGTTTCAAAAATAGATTTCAATTTTGAATAATTTCGAAATTGATATATTATTTTTCATCCGTAGTTTTGTTTTACAAAAAAGAAACTCAATTTTTCATAATTTTGAAATTTATATTTTATTCTCGATACCTACTTTGGTTTTATGCAAAAGAACTCAATTTTTTGTAATTTCGAAATTGATATTGTATTTTGGATCCCTACTTTTGTTTTACAAAAAGAACTCAGTTTTTAGTAATTTGGATATTTATATTTTATTCTCGATATGTAATTTGGTTTTATGCAAAAGAACTCTATTTTTTGTAATTTCGAAATTGATATTTTATTTTGGATCCCTACTTTTGTTTTACAAAAAGAACTCAATTTTTAGTAATTTGGATATATATATTTTATTTTCGATCCCTACTTTTGTGTCACAAATACAATTCAATTTTTAATAACTTCGGAAATTGATATATTATTTTTCATCCGTAGTTTTGTTTTACAAAAAAGAAACTCAATTTTTCATAATTTTGAAATTTATATTTTATTCTCGATACGTACTTTTGTTTTATGCAAAAGAACTCATTTTTTTGTAATTTCGAAATTTATATTTTATTTTGGATCCCTACTTTTGTTTTACAAAAAGAACTCAATTTTTAGTAATTTGGATATATATATTTTATTTTCGATCCCTACTTTTATGTCACAAATAGAATTCAATTTTTAATAATTTCGAAATTGATATATTATTTGTCATCAGTAGTTTTGTTTTACAAAAAAGAAACTCAATTTTTCATAATTTTAAAATTTATATTTTATTCTCGATACGTACTTTTGTTTTATGCAAAAGAACACAATTTTTTGTAATTTCGAAATTGATATTTTATTTTGGATCCCACTTTTGTTTTACAAAAAGAACTCAATTTTTAGTAATTTGGATATTTATATTTTATTCCCGATATGTACTTTGGTTTTATGCAAAAGAACTCAATTTTTTGTAATTTCGAAATTGATATTTTATTTTGGATCCCTACTTTTGTTTTACAAAAAGAACTCAATTTTTAGTAATTTGGATATTTATATTTTATTCTCGATATGTACTTTTGTTTTATGCAAAAGAACTCAATTTTTTGTAATTTCGAAATTGATATTTTATTTTGGATCCCTACTTTTGTTTTACAAAAAGAACTCAATTTTTAGTAATTTGGATATATATATTTTATTTTGGATCCCTACTTTTGTGTCACAAATAGAATTCAATTTTTAATAATTTCGAAATTGATATATTATTTTTCATCCGTAGTTTTGTTTTACAAAAAGAAACTCAATTTTTCATAATTTTGAAATTTATATTTTATTCTCGATACGTACTTTTGTTTTATGCAAAAGAACTCAATTTTTGTAATTTCGAAATTGATATTTTATTTTGGATCCCTACTTTTGTTTTACAAAAAGAACTCAATTTTTAGTAATTTGGATATTTATATTTTATTCTCGATATGTACTTTTGTTTTATGCAAAAGAACTCAATTTTTTGTAATTTCGAAATTGATATTTTATTTTGGATCCCTACTTTTGTTTTAGAAAAAGAACTCAATTTTTAGTAATTTGGATATATATATTTTATTTTCGATCCCTACTTTTGTGTCACAAATAGAATTCAATTTTTAATAATTTCGAAATTAGTATATTATTTTTCATCCGTAGTTTTGTTTTACAAAAAGAAACTCAATTTTTCATAATTTTGAAATTTATATTTTATTCTCGATACGTACTTTTGTTTTATGCAAAAGAACTCAATTTTTGTAATTTCGAAATTGATATTTTATTTTGGATCCCTACTTTTGTTTTACAAAAAGAACTCAATTTTTAGTAATTTGGATATTTATATTTTATTCTCGATATGTACTTTGGTTTTATGCAAAAGAACTCAATTTTTTGTAATTTCGAAATTGATATTTTATTTTGGATCCCTACTTTTGTTTTACAAAAGAACTCAAATTTTAGTAATTTGGATATTTATATTTTATTCTCGATATGTACTTTTGTTTTATGCAAAAGAACTAAATTTTTGTAATTTCGAAATTGATATTTTATTTTGGATCCCTACTTTTGTTTTACAAAAAGAAATCAATTTTTAGTAATTTGGATATTTATATTTTATTCTCGATATGTACTTTTGTTTTATGCAAAAGAACTAAATTTTTTGTAATTTCGAAATTGATATTTTATTTTGGATCCCTACTTTTGTTTTACAAAAGAACTCAATTTTTAGTAATTTGGATATATATATTTTATTTTCGATCCCTACTTTTGTGTCACAAATAGAATTCAATTTTTAATAATTTCGAAATTGATATATTATTTTTCATCCGTAGTTTTGTTTTACAAAAAGAAACTCAATTTTTCATAATTTTGAAATTTATATTTTATTCTCGATCACGTACTTTTGTTTTATGCAAAAGAACTCAATTTTTGTAATTTCGAAATTGATATTTTATTTTGGATCCCTACTTTTGTTTTACAAAAAGAACTCAATTTTTAGTAATTTGGATATTTATATTTTATTCTCGATATGTACTTTGGTTTTATGCAAAAGATCTCAATTTTTTGTAATTTCGAAATTGATATTTTATTTTGGATCCCTACTTTTGTTTTACAAAAAGAACTCAATTTTTAGTAATTTGGATATTTATATTTTATTCTCGATATGTACTTTGGTTTTATGCAAAAGAACTCAATTTTTGTAATTTCGAAATTGATATTTTATTTTGGATCCCTACTTTTGTTTTACAAAAACAACTCAATTTTTAGTAATTTGGATATTTATATTTTATTCTCGATATGTACTTTTGTTTTATGGAAAAGAACTAAATTTTTTGTAATTTTCAAATTGATATTTTATTTTGGATCCGTACTTTTGTTTTACAAAAAGAACTCAATTTTTAGTAATTTGGATATTTATATTTTATTCTCGATATGTACTTTTGTTTTATGCAAAAGAACTAAATTTTTGTAATTTCGAAATTGATATTTTATTTTGGATCCCTACTTTTGTTTTACAAAAAGAACTCAATTTTTAGTAATTTGGATATTTATATTTTATTCTCGATATGTACTTTGGTTTTATGCAAAAGAACTCAATTTTTTGTAATTTCGAAATTGATATTTTATTTTGGATCCCTACTTTTGTTTTACAAAAACAACTCAATTTTTAGTAATTTGGATATTTATATTTTATTCTCGATATGTACTTTTGTTTTATGCAAAAGAACTAAATTTTTTGTAATTTCGAAATTGATATTTTATTTTGGATCCCTACTTTTGTTTTACAAAAAGAACTCAATTTTAGGTAATTTGGATATTTATATTTTATTCTCGATATGTACTTTTGTTTGATGCAAAAGAACTAAATTTTTAGTAATTTCGAAATGGATATTTTATTTTGGATCCCTACTTTTGTTTTACAAAAGAACTCAATTTTTAGTAATTTGGATATATATATTTTATTTTCGATCCCTACTTTTGTGTCACAAATAGAATTCAGTTTTTAATAATTTCGAAATTGATATATTATTTTTCATCCGTAGTTTTGTTTTACAAAAAAGAAACTCAATTTTTCATAATTTTGAAATTTATATTTTATTTTCGATACGTACTTTTGTTTTATGCAAAAGAACTCAATTTTTTGTAATTTCGAAATTGATATTTTATTTTGGATCCCTACTTTTGTTTTACAAAAAGAACTCAATTTTTAGTAATTTGGATATTTATATTTTATTCTCGATATGTACTTTTGTTTTATGCAAAAGAACTCAATTTTTTGTAATTTCGAAATTGATATTTTATTTTGGATCCCTACTTTTGTTTTAGAAAAAGAACTCAATTTTTAGTAATTTTGATATATATATTTTATTTTCGATCCCTACTTTTGTGTCACAAATAGAATTCAATTTTTAATAATTTCGAAATTGATATATTATTTTTCATCAGTAGTTTTGTTTTACAAAAAAGAAACTCAATTTTTCATAATTTTAAAATTTATATTTTATTCTCGATACGTACTTTTGTTTTATCCAAAAGAACACAATTTTTTGTAATTTCGAAATTGATATTTTATTTTGGATCCCACTTTTGTTTTACAAAAAGAACTCAATTTTTAGTAATTTGGATATTTATATTTTATTCTCGATATGTACTTTGGTTTTAGGCAAAAGAACTCAATTTTTTGTTATTTCGAAATTGATAGTTTATTTTGGATCCCTACTTTTGTTTTACAAAAAGAACTCAATTTTTAGTAATTTGGATATTTATATTTTATTCTCGATATGTACTTTTGTTTTATGCAAAAGAACTAAATTTTTTGTAATTTCGAAATTGATATTTTATTTTGGATCCCTACTTTTGTTTTACAAAAAGAACTCAATTTTAGGTAATTTGGATATTTATATTTTATTCTCGATATGTACTTTTGTTTGATGCAAAAGAACTAAATTTTTAGTAATTTCGAAATGGATATTTTATTTTGGATCCCTACTTTTGTTTTACAAAAAGAACTCAATTTTTAGTAATTTGGATATATATATTTTATTTTCGATCCCTACTTTTGTGTCACAAATAGAATTCAATTTTTAATAATTTCGGAAATTGATATATTATTTTTCATCCGTAGTTTTGTTTTACAAAAAGAAACTCAATTTTTCATAATTTTGAAATTTATATTTTATTCTCGATACGTACTTTTGTTTTATGCAAAAGAACTCAATTTTTGTAATTTCGAAATTGATATTTTATTTTGGATCCCTACTTTTGTTTTACAAAAGAACTCAATTTTTAGTAATTTGGATATTTATATTTTATTCTCGATATGTACTTTTGTTTTATGCAAAAGAACTCAATTTTTGTAATTTCGAAATTGATATTTTATTTTGGATCCCTACTTTTGTTTTAGAAAAAGAACTCAATTTTTAGTAATTTGGATATATATATTTTATTTTCGATCCCTACTTTTGTGTCACAAATAGAATTCAATTTTTAATAATTTCGAAATTGATATATTATTTTTCATCAGTAGTTTTGTTTTACAAAAAGAAACTCAATTTTTCATAATTTTAAAATTTATATTTTATTCTCGATACGTACTTTTGTTTTATCCAAAAGAACACAATTTTTGTAATTTCGAAATTGATATTTTATTTTGGATCCCACTTTTGTTTTACAAAAGAACTCAATTTTTAGTAATTTGGATATTTATATTTTATTCTCGATATGTACTTTGGTTTTAGGCAAAAGAACTCAATTTTTTGTTATTTCGAAATTGATAGTTTATTTTGGATCCCTACTTTTGTTTTACAAAAGAACTCAATTTTTAGTAATTTGGATATTTATATTTTATTCTCGATATGTACTTTTGTTTTATGCAAAAGAACTAAATTTTTGTAATTTCGAAATTGATATTTTATTTTGGATCCCTACTTTTTTTTACAAAAGAACTCAATTTTAGGTAATTTGGATATTTATATTTTATTCTCGATATGTACTTTTGTTTGATGCAAAAGAACTAAATTTTTAGTAATTTCGAAATGGATATTTTATTTTGGATCCCTACTTTTGTTTTACAAAAAGAACTCAATTTTTAGTAATTTGGATATATATATTTTATTTTCGATCCCTACTTTTGTGTCACAAATAGAATTCAATTTTTAATAATTTCGGAAATTGATATATTATTTTTCATCCGTAGTTTTGTTTTACAAAAAAGAAACTCAATTTTTCATAATTTTGAAATTTATATTTTATTCTCGATACGTACTTTTGTTTTATGCAAAAGAACTCAATTTTTTGTAATTTCGAAATTGATATTTTATTTTGGATCCCTACTTTTGTTTTACAAAAAGAACTCAATTTTTAGTAATTTGGATATTTCTATTTTATTCTCGATATGTACTTTTGTTTTATGCAAAAGAACTCAATTTTTTGTAATTTCGAAATTGATATGTTATTTTGGATCCCTACTTTTGTTTTAGAAAAAGAACTCAATTTTTAGTAATTTGGATATATATATTTTATTTTCGATCCCTACTTTTGTGTCACAAATAGAATTCAATTTTTAATAATTTCGAAATTGATATATTATTTTTCATCAGTAGTTTTGTTTTACAAAAAAGAAACTCAATTTTTCATAATTTTAAAATTTATATTTTATTCTCGATACGTACTTTTGTTTTATCCAAAAGAACACAATTTTTTGTAATTTCGAAATTGATATTTTATTTTGGATCCCACTTTTGTTTTACAAAAAGAACTCAATTTTTAGTAATTTGGATATTTATATTTTATTCTCGATATGTACTTTGGTTTTAGGCAAAAGAACTCAATTTTTTGTTATTTCGAAATTGATAGTTTATTTTGGATCCCTACTTTTGTTTTACAAAAGAACTCAATTTTTAGTAATTTGGATATTTATATTTTATTCTCGATATGTACTTTTGTTTTATGCAAAAGAACTAAATTTTTGTAATTTCGAAATTGATATTTTATTTTGGATCCCTACTTTTGTTTTACAAAAAGAAATCAATTTTTAGTAATTTGGATATTTATATTTTATTCTCGATATGTACTTTTGTTTTATGCAAAAGAACTAAATTTTTAGTAATTTTGAAATTGATATTTTATTTTGGATCCCTACTTTTGTCTTACAAAAAGAACTCAATTTTTAGTAATTTGGATATATATATTTTATTTTCGATCCCTACTTTTGTGTCACAAATAGAATTCAATTTTTAATAATTTCGAAATTGATATATTATTTTTCATCCGTAGTTTTGTTTTACAAAAAGAAACTCAATTTTTCATAATTTTGAAATTTATATTTTATTCTCGATACGTACTTTTGTTTTATGCAAAAGAACTCAATTTTTTGTAATTTCGAAATTGATATTTTATTTTGGATCCCTACTTTTGTTTTACAAAAAGAACTCAATTTTTAGTAATTTGGATATTTATATTTTATTCTCGATATGTACTTTGGTTTTATGCAAAAGAACTCAATTTTTTGTAATTTCGAAATTGATATTTTATTTTGGATCCCTACTTTTGTTTTACAAAAAGAACTCAAATTTTAGTAATTTGGATATTTATATTTTATTCTCGATATGTACTTTTGTTTTATGCAAAAGAAATAAATTTTTTGTAATTTCGAAATTGATATTTTATTTTGGATCCCTACTTTTGTTTTACAAAAAGAAATCAATTTTTAGTAATTTGGATATTTATATTTTATTCTCGATATGTACTTTGGTTTTATGCAAAAGAACTAAATTTTTTGTAATTTCGAAATTGATATTTTATTTTGGATCCCACTTTTGTTTTACGAAAAGAACTCAATTTTTAGTAATTTGGATATTTATATTTTATTCTCGATATGTACTTTGGTTTTAGGCAAAAGAACTCAATTTTTCGTTATTTCGAAATTGATAGTTTATTTTGGATCCCTACTTTTGTTTTACAAAAAGAACTCAATTTTTAGTAATTTGGATATTTATATTTTATTCTCGATATGTACTTTTGTTTTATGCAAAAGAACTAAATTTTTTGTAATTTCGAAATTGATATTTTATTTTGGATCCCTACTTTTGTTTTACAAAAAGAACTCAATTTTTAGTAATTTGGATATTTATATTTTATTCTCGATATGTACTTTTGTTTTATGCAAAAGAACTAAATTTTTTGTAATTTCGAAATTGATATTTTATTTTGGATCCCTACTTTTGTTTTACAAAAAGAACTCAATTTTTAGTAATTTGGATATTTATATTTTATTCTCGATATGTACTTTTGTTTTATGGAAAAGAACTAAATTTTTTGTAATTTTCAAATTGATATTTTATTTTGGATCCCTACTTTTGTTTTACAAAAAGAACTCAATTTTTAGTAATTTGGATATTTATATTTTATTTTCGATCCCTACTTTTGTGTCACAAATAGAATTCAATTTTTAATAATTTCGAAATTGATATATTATTTTTCATCAGTAGTTTTGTTTTACAAAAAAGAAACTCAATTTTTCATAATTTTAAAGTTTATATTTTATTCTCGATACGTACTTTTGTTTTATGCAAAAGAACACAATTTTTTGTAATTTCGAAATTGATATTTTATTTTGGATCCCACTTTTGTTTTATAAAAAGAACTCAATTTTTAGTAATTTGGATATTTATATTTTATTCTCGATATGTACTTTGGTTTTAGGCAAAAGAACTCAATTTTTTGTTATTTCGAAATTGATATTTTATTTTGGATCCCTACTTTTGTTTTACAAAAAGAACTCAATTTTTAGTAATTTGGATATTTATATTTTATTCTCGATATGTACTTTTGTTTTATGCAAAAGAACTAAATTTTTTGTAATTTCGAAATTGATATTTTATTTTGGATCGCTACTTTTGTTTTACAAAAAGAACTCAATTTTTAGTAATTTGGATATTTATATTTTATTCTCGATATGTACTTTTGTTTTATGCAAAAGAACTAAAATTTTTGTAATTTCGAAATTGATATTTTATTTTGGATCCCTACTTTTGTTTTACAAAAAGAACTCAATTTTTAGTAATTTGGATATATATATTTTATTTTCGATCCCTACTTTTGTGTCACAAATAGAATTCAATTTTTAATAATTTCGAAATTCATATATTATTTTTCATCCGTAGTTTTGTTTTACAAAAAAGAAACTCAATTTTTCATAATTTTGAAATTTATATTTTATTCTCGATACGTACTTTTGTTTTATGCAAAAGAACTCAATTTTTTGTAATTTCGAAATTGATATTTTATTTTGGATCCCTACTTTTGTTTTACAAAAGAACTCAATTTTTAGTAATTTGGATATTTATATTTTATTTTCGATCCCTACTTTTGTGTCACAAATAGAATTCAATTTTTAATAATTTCGAAATTGATATATTATTTTTCATCGATAGTTTTGTTTTACAAAAAGAAACTCAATTTTTCATAATTTTAAAATTTATATTTTATTCTCGATACGTACTTTTGTTTTATGCAAAAGAACACAATTTTTGTAATTTCGAAATTGATATTTTATTTTGGATCCCACTTTTGTTTTACAAAAAGAACTCAATTTTTAGTAATTTGGATATTTATATTTTATTCTCGATATGTACTTTGGTTTTAGGCAAAAGAACTCAATTTTTTGTTATTTCGAAATTGATATTTTATTTTGGATCCCTACTTGTGTTTTACAAAAAGAACTCAATTTTTAGTAATTTGGATATTTATATTTTATTCTCGATATGTACTTTTGTTTTATGCAAAAGAACTAAATTTTTGTAATTTCGAAATTGATATTTTATTTTGGATCCCTACTTTTGTTTTACAAAAAGAACTCAATTTTTAGTAATTTGGATATATATATTTTATTTTCGATCCCTACTTTTGTGTCACAAATAGAATTCAATTTTTATAATTTCGGAAATTGATATATTATTTTTCATCCGTAGTTTTGTTTTACAAAAAAGAAACTCAATTTTTCATAATTTTGAAATTTATATTTTATTCTCGATACGTACTTTTTGTTTTATGCAAAAGAACTCAATTTTTTGTAATTTCGAAATTGATATTTTATTTTGGATCCCTACTTTTGTTTTACAAAAAGATCTCAATTTTTAGTAATTTGGATATTTATATTTTATTCTCGATATGTACTTTGGTTTTATGCAAAAGAACTCAATTTTTTGTAATTTCGAAATTGATATTTTATTTTGGATCCCTACTTTTGTTTTACAAAAACAACTCAATTTTTAGTAATTTGGATATTTATATTTTATTCTCGATATGTACTTTTGTTTTATGCAAAAGAACTAAATTTTTTGTAATTTCGAAATTGATATTTTATTTTGGATCCCTACTTTTGTTTTACAAAAAGAACTCAATTTTTAGTAAATTGGATATTTATATTTTATCCTCGATATGTACTTTTGTTTTATGCAAAAGAACTCAATTTTTTGTAATTTCGAAATTGATATTTTATTTTGGATCCCTACTTTTGTTTTACAAAAAGAACTCAATTTTTAGTAATTTGGATATATATATTTTATTTTCGATCCCTACTTTTGTGTCACAAATAGAATTCAATTTTTAATAATTTCGAAATTGATATATTATTTTTCATCCGTAGTTTTGTTTTACAAAAAAGAAACTCAATTTTTCATAATTTTAAAATTTATATTTTATTCTCGATACTTACTTTTGTTTTATGCAATAGAACTCCATTTTTTGTAATTTCGAAATTGATATTTTATTTTGGATCCCTACTTTTGTTTTACAAAAAGAACTCAATTTTTAGTAATTTGGATATATATATTTTATTTTCGATCCCTACTTTTGTGTCACAAATAGAATTCAATTTTTAATAATTTCGAAATTGATATATTATTTTTTCATCCGTAGTTTTGTTTTACAAAAAGGAAACTCAATTTTTCATAATTTTGAAATTTATATTTTATTCTCGATACGTACTTTTGTTTTATGCAAAAGAACACAATTTTTTGTAATTTGGAAATTGATATTTTATTTTGGATCCCACTTTTGTTTTATAAAAAGAACTCAATTTTTAGTAATTTGGATATTTATATTTTATTCTCGATATGTACTTTGGTTTTAGGCAAAAGAACTCAATTTTTTGTTATTTCGAAATTGATATTTTATTTTGGATCCCTACTTTTGTTTTACAAAAAGAACTCAATTTTTAGTAATTTGGATATTTATATTTTATTCTCGATATGTACTTTTGTTTTATGCAAAAGAACTAAATTTTTTGTAATTTCGAAATTGATATTTTATTTTGGATCCCTACTTTTGTTTTACAAAAAGAACTCAATTTTTAGTAATTTGGATATTTATATTTTATTCTCGATATGTACTTTTGTTTTATGCAAAAGAACTAAATTTTTGTAATTTCGAAATTGATATTTTATTTTGGATCCCTACTTTTGTTTTACAAAAGAACTCAATTTTTAGTAATTTGGATATATATATTTTATTTTCGATCCCTACTTTTGTGTCACAAATAGAATTCAATTTTTAATAATTTCGAAATTCATATATTATTTTTCATCCGTAGTTTTGTTTTACAAAAAAGAAACTCAATTTTTCATAATTTTGAAATTTATATTTTATTCTCGATACGTACTTTTGTTTTATGCAAAAGAACTCAATTTTTTGTAATTTCGAAATTGATATTTTATTTTGGATCCCTACTTTTGTTTTACAAAAGAACTCAATTTTTAGTAATTTGGATATTTATATTTTATTCTCGATATGTACTTTTGTTTTATGCAAAAGAACTCAATTTTTGTAATTTCGAAATTGATATTTTATTTTGGATCCCTACTTTTGTTTTACAAAAAGAACTCAATTTTTATAATTTGGATATTTATATTTTATTCTCGATATGTACTTTTGTTTTATGCAAAAGAACTAAATTTTTTGTAATTTCGAAATTGATATTTTATTTTGGATCCCTACTTTTGTTTTACAAAAAGAACTCAATTTTTAGTATTTTGGATATTTATATTTTATTCTCGATATGTACTTTTGTTTTATGCAAAAGAACTAAATTTTTTGTAATTTCGAAATTGATATTTTATTTTGGATCCCTACTTTTGTTTTACAAAAAGAACTCAATTTTTAGTAATTTGGATATATATATTTTATTTTCGATCCCTACTTTTGTGTCACAAATAGAATTCAATTTTTAATAATTTCGAAATTCATATATTATTTTTCATCCGTAGTTTTGTTTTACAAAAAAGAAACTCAATTTTTCATAATTTTGAAATTTATATTTTATTCTCGATACGTACTTTTGTTTTATGCAAAAGAACTCAATTTTTTGTAATTTCGAAATTGATATTTTATTTTGGATCCTTACTTTTGTTTTACAAAAAGAACTCAATTTTTAGTAATTTGGATATTTATATTTTATTCTCGATATGTACTTTTGTTTTATGCAAAAGAACTCAATTTTTTGTAATGTCGAAATTGATATTTTATTTTGGATCCCTACTTTTGTTTTACAAAAAGAACTCAATTTTTATAATTTGGATATTTATATTTTATTCTCGATATGTACTTTTGTTTTATGCAAAAGAACTAAATTTTTTGTAATTTCGAAATTGATATTTTATTTTGGATCCCTACTTTTGTTTCACAAAAAGAAATCAATTTTTAGTAATTTGGATATTTATATTTTATTCTCGATATGTACTTTTGTTTTATGCAAAAGAACTCAATTTTTTGTAATTTCGAAATTGATATTTTATTTTGGATCCCTACTTTTGTTTTACAAAAAGAACTCAATTTTTATAATTTGGATATTTATATTTTATTCTCGATATGTACTTTTGTTTTATGCAAAAGAACTAAATTTTTTGTAATTTCGAAATTGATATTTTATTTTGGATCCCTACTTTTGTTTTACAAAAAGAAATCAATTTTTAGTAATTTGGATATTTATATTTTATTCTCGATATGTACTTTTGTTTTATGCAAAAGAACTAAATTTTTTGTAATTTCGAAATTGATATTTTATTTTGGATCCCTACTTTTGTTTTACAAAAACAACTCAACTTTTAGTAATTTGGATATTTATATATTATTCTCGATATGTACTTTTGTTTTGTGGAAAAGAACTAAATTTTTTGTAATTTCGAAATTGATATTTTATTTTGGATCCCTACTTTTGTTTTACAAAAAGAACTCAATTTTTAGTAATTTGGATATTTATATTTTATTCTCGATATGTACTTTTGTTTTATGCAAAAGAACTAAATTTTTTGTAATTTCGAAATTGATATTTTATTTTGGATCCCTACTTTTGTTTTACAAAAAGAACTCAATTTTTAGTAATTTGGATATATATATTTTATTTTCGATCCCTACTTTTGTGTCACAAATAGAATTCAATTTTTAATAATTTCGGAAATTGATATATTATTTTTCATCCGTAGTTTTGTTTTACAAAAAAGAAACTCAATTTTTCATAATTTTGAAATTTATATTTTATTCTCGATACGTACTTTTGCTTTATGCAAAAGAACACAATTTTTTGTAATTTCGAAATTGATAATGTATTTTGGATCCCGCTTTTGTTTTACAAAAAGAACTCAATTTTTAGTAATTTGGATATTTATATTTTATTCTCGATACGTACTTTGGTTTTATGCAAAAGAACTCAATTTTTTGTAATTTCGAAATTGATATTTTATTTTGGATCCCTACTTTTGTTTTACAAAAAGAACTCAAGTTTTAGTAATTTGGATATATATATTTTATTTTTGATCCCTACTTTTGTGTCACAAATAGAATTCAACTTTTAATAATTTCGAAATTGATATATTATTTTTCATCCGTAGTTTTGTTTTACAAAAAAGAAACTCAATTTTTCATAATTTTAAAATTTATATTTTATTCTCGATACGTACTTTTGTTTTATGCAAAAGAACTCAATTTTTTGTAATTTCGAAATTGATATTTTATTTTGGATCCCTACTTTTGTTTTACAAAAAGAACTCAATTTTTAGTAATTTGGATATTTATATTTTATTCTCGATATGTACTTTTGTTTTATGCAAAAGAACTAAATTTTTTGTAATTTCGAAATTGATATTTTATTTTGGATCCCTACTTTTGTTTTACAAAAAGAACTCAAGTTTTAGTAATTTGGATATATATATTTTATTTTTGATCCCTACTTTTGTGTCGCAAATAGAATTCAATTTTTAATAATTTCGAAATTGATATATTATTTTTCATCCGTAGTTTTGTTTTACAAAAAAGAAACTCAATTTTTCATAATTTTAAAATTTATATTTTATTCTCGATACGTACTTTTGTTTTATGCAAAAGAACTCAATTTTTTGTAATTTCGAAATTGATATTTTATTTTGGATCCCTACTTTTGTTTTACAAAAAGAACTCAATTTTTAGTAATTTGGATATTTATATTTTATTCTCGATATGTACTTTGGTTTTATGCAAAAGAACTCAATTTTTTGTAATTTCGAAATTGATATTTTATTTTGGATCCCTACTTTTGTTTTACAAAAACAACTCAATTTTTAGTAATTTGGATATTTATATTTTATTCTCGATACGTACTTTTGTTTTATGCAAAAGAACTCAATTTTTTGTAATTTCGAAATTGATATTTTATTTTGGATCCCTACTTTTGTTTTACAAAAAGAACTCAATTTTTAGTAATTTGGATATTTATATTTTATTCTCGATATTTACTTTGGTTTTATGCAAAAGAACTCAATTTTTTGTAATTTCGAAATTGATATTTTATTTTGGATCCCTACTTTTGTTTTACAAAAAGAACTCAATTTTTAGTAATTTGGATATTTATATTTTATTCTCGATATGTACTTTGGTTTTATGCAAAAGAACTCAATTTTTTGTAATTTCGAAATTGATATTTTATTTTGGATCCCTACTTTTGTTTTACAAAAAGAACTCAAGTTTTAGTAATTTGGATATATATATTTTATTTTTTATCCCTACTTTTGTGTCACAAATAGAATTCAATTTTTAATAATTTCGAAATTGATAAATTATTTTTCATCCGTAGTTTTGTTTTACAAAAAAGAAACTCAATTTTTCATAATTTTGAAATTTATATTTTATTTTCGATACGTACTTTTGTTTTATGCAAAAGAACTCAATTTTTTGGAATTTCGAAATTGCTATTTTATTTTGGATCCCTACTTTTGTTTTACAAAAAGAACTCAATTTTTAGTAATTTGGATATTTATATTTTATTCTCGATATGTACTTTGGTTTTATGCAAAAAACTCAATTTTTTGTAATTTCGAAATTGATATTTTATTTTGGATCCCTACTTTTGTTTTACAAAAGAACTCAATTTTTAGTAATTTGGATATTTATATTTTATTCTCGATACGTACTTTTGTTTTATGCAAAAGAACTCAATTTTTGTAATTTCGAAATTGATATTTTATTTTGGATCCCTACTTTTGTTTTACAAAAAGAACTCAATTTTTAGTAATTTGTATATTTATATTTTATTCTCGATATGTACTTTGGTTTTATGCAAAAGAACTCAATTTTTTGTAATTTCGAAATTGATATTTTATTTTGGATCCCTACTTTTGTTTTACAAAAAGAATTCAATTTTTAGTAACTTGGATATTTATATTTTATTCTCGATATGTACTTTGGTTTTATGCAAAAGAACTCAATTTTTTGTAATTTCGAAATTGATATTTTATTTTGGATCCCTACTTTTGTTTTACAAAAAGAACTCAATTTTTAGTAATTTGGATATTTATATTTTATTCTCGATATGTACTTTTGTTTTATGCAAAAGAACTAAATTTTTGTAATTTCGAAATTGATATTTTATTTTGGATCCCTACTTTTGTTTTACAAAAAGAACTCAAGTTTTAGTAATTTGGATATATATATTTTATTTTTGATCCCTACTTTTGTGTCGCAAATAGAATTCAATTTTTAATAATTTCGAAATTGATATATTATTTTTCATCCGTAGTTTTGTTTTACAAAAAAGAAACTCAATTTTTCATAATTTTAAAATTTATATTTTATTCTCGATATGTACTTTTGTTTTCTGCAAAAGAACTAAATTTTTTGTAATTTCGAAATTGATATTTTATTTTGGATCCCTACTTTTGTTTTACAAAAAGAACTCAATTTTTAGTAATTTGGATATTTATATTTTATTCTCGATATGTACTTTGGTTTTATGCAAAAGAACTCAATTTTTTGTAATTTCGAAATTGATATTTTATTTTGGATCCCTACTTTTGTTTTACAAAAACAACTCAATTTTTAGTAATTTGGATATTTATATTTTATTCTCGATACGTACTTTTGTTTTATGCAAAAGAACTCAATTTTTTGTAATTTCGAAATTGATATTTTATTTTGGATCCCTACTTTTGTTTTACAAAAAGAACTCAATTTTTAGTAATTTGGATATTTATATTTTATTCTCGATATTTACTTTGGTTTTATGCAAAAGAACTCAATTTTTTGTAATTTCGAAATTGATATTTTATTTTGGATCCCTACTTTTGTTTTACAAAAAGAATTCAATTTTTAGTAACTTGGATATTTATATTTTATTCTCGATATGTACTTTGGTTTTATGCAAAAGAACTCAATTTTTGTAATTTCGAAATTGATATTTTATTTTGGATCCCTACTTTTGTTTTACAAAAGAACTCAAGTTTTAGTAATTTGGATATATATATTTTATTTTTTATCCCTACTTTTGTGTCACAAATAGAATTCAATTTTTAATAATTTCGAAATTGATAAATTATTTTTCATCCGTAGTTTTGTTTTACAAAAAGAAACTCAATTTTTCATAATTTTAAAATTTATATTTTATTTTCGATACGTACTTTTGTTTTATGCAAAAGAACTCAATTTTTTGTAATTTCGAAATTGATATTTTATTTTGGATCCCTACTTTTGTTTTACAAAAAGAACTCAATTTTTAGTAATTTGGATATTTATATTTTATTCTCGATATGTACTTTGGTTTTATGCAAAAAACTCAATTTTTTGTAATTTCGAAATTGATATTTTATTTTGGATCCCTACTTTTGTTTTACAAAAACAACTCAATTTTTAGTAATTTGGATATTTATATTTTATTCTCGATACGTACTTTTGTTTTATGCAAAAGAACTCAATTTTTTGTAATTTCGAAATTGATATTTTATTTTGGATCCCTACTTTTGTTTTACAAAAAGAACTCAATTTTTAGTAATTTGTATATTTATATTTTATTCTCGATATGTAGTTTGGTTTTATGCAAAAGAACTCAATTTTTTGTAATTTCGAAATTGATATTTTATTTTGGATCCCTACTTTTGTTTTACAAAAAGAATTCAAATTTTAGTAACTTGGATATTTATATTTTATTCTCGATATGTACTTTGGTTTTATGCAAAAGAACTCAATTTTTTGTAATTTCGAAATTGATATTTTATTTTGGATCCCTACTTTTGTTTTACAAAAAGAACTCAATTTTTAGTAATTTGGATATTTATATTTTATTCTCGATATGTACTTTGGTTTTATGCAAAAGAACTCAATTTTTGTAATTTCGAAATTGATATTTTATTTTGGATCCCTACTTTTGTTTTACAAAAGAACTCAATTTTTAGTAATTTGGATATATATATTTTATTTTCGATCCCTACTTTTGTGTCACAAATAGAATTCAATTTTTAATAATTTCGAAATTGATATATTATTTTTCATCCGTAGTTTTGTTTTACAAAAAAGAAACTCAATTTTTCATAATTTTGAAATTTATATTTTATTCTCGATACGTACTTTTGGTTTATGCAAAAGAACTCAATTTTTTGTAATTTCGAAATTGATATTTTATTTTGGATCCCTACTTTTGTTTTACAAAAGAACTCAATTTTTAGTAATTTGGATATTTATATTTTACTCGATATGTACTTTGGTTTTATGCAAAAGAACTCAATTTTTTGTAATTTCGAAATTGATATTTTATTTTGGATCCCTACTTTTGTTTTACAAAAACAACTCAATTTTTAGTAATTTGGATATTTATATTTTATTCTCGATACGTACTTTTGTTTTATGCAAAAGAACTAAATTTTTGTAATTTCGAAATTGATATTTTATTTTGGATCCCTACTTTTGTTTTACAAAAAGAACTCAAGTTTTAGTAATTTGGATATATATATTTTATTTTTGATCCCTACTTTTGTGTCACAAATAGAATTCAATTTTTAATAATTTCGAAATTGATATATTATTTTTCGTACGTAGTTTTGTTTTACAAAAAAGAAACTCAATTTTTCATGATTTTAAAATTTATATTTTATTCTCAATACGTACTTTTGTTTTATGCAAAAGAACTCAATTTTTTGTAATTTCGAAATTGATATTTTATTTAGGATCCCTACTTTTGTTTTACAAAAAGAACTCAATTTTTAGTAATTTGAATATTTATATTTTATTCTCGATATGTACTTTGGTTTTATGCAAAAGAACTCAATTTTTTGTAATTTCGAAATTGATATTTTATTTTGGATCCCTACTTTTGTTTTACAAAAACAACTCAATTTTTAGTAATTTGGATATTTATATTTTATTCTCGATATGTACTTTTGTTTTATGGAAAAGAACTAAATTTTTTGTAATTTTGAAAATGATATTTTATTTTGGATCCCTACTTTTGTTTTACAAAAAGAACTCAATTTTTAGTAATTTGGATATATATATTTTATTTTCGATCCCTACTTTTGTGTCACAAATAGAATTCAATTTTTAATAATTTCGAAATTGATATATTATTTTTCATCCGTAGTTTTGTTTTACAAAAAAGAAACTCAATTTTTCATAATTTTGAAATTTATATTTTATTCTCGATACGTACTTTTGTTTTATGCAAAAGAACTCAATTTTTTGGAATTTCGAAATTGATATTTTATTTTGGATCCCTACTTTTTTTTTACAAAAAGAACTCAATTTTTAGTAATTTGGATATTTATATTTTATTCTCGATATGTACTTTTGTTTTATGCAAAAGAACTAAATTTTTTGTAATTTCGAAATTGATATTTTATTTTGGATCCCTACTTTTGTTTTACAAAAAGAACTCAATTTTTAGTAATTTGGATATATATATTTTATTTTCGATCCCTACTTTTGTGTCACAAATAGAATTCAATTTTTAATAATTTCGACATTGATATATTATTTTTCATCCGTAGTTTTGTTTTACAAAAAAGAAACTCAATTTTTCATAATTTTAAAATTTATATTTTGTTCTCGATACGTACTTTTGTTTTATGCAAAAGAACTCAATTTTTTGTAATTTCGAAATTGATATTTTATTTTGGATCCCTACTTTTGTTTTACAAAAAGAACTCAATTTTTAGTAATTTGGATATTTATATTTTATTCTCGATATGTACTTTGGTTTTATGCAAAAGAACTCAATTTTTTGTAATTTCGAAATTGATATTTTATTTTGGATCCCTACTTTTGTTTTACAAAAACAACTCAATTTTTAGCAATTTGGATATTTATATTTTATTCTCGATATGTACTTTCGTTTTATGCAAAAGAACTAAATTTTTTGTAATTTCGAAATTGATATTTTATTTTGGATCCCTACTTTTGTTTTACAAAAGAACTCAAGTTTTAGTAATTTGGATATATATATTTTATTTTTGATCCCTACTTTTGTGTCACAAATACAATTCAATTTTTAATAATTTCGAAATTGATATATTATTTTTCATCCGTAGTTTTGTTTTACAAAAAGAAACTCAATTTTTCATAATTTTAAAATTTATGTTTTATTCTCGATACGTACTTTTGTTTTATGCAAAAGAACTCAATTTTTTGTAATTTCGAAATTGATATTTTATTTTGGATCCCTACTTTTGTTTTACAAAAAGAACTCAATTTTTAGTAATTTGGATATTTATATTTTATTCTCGATATGTACTTTGGTTTTATGCAAAAGAACTCAATTTTTTGTAATTTCGAAATTGATATTTTATTTTGGATCCCTACTTTTGTTTTACAAAAACAACTCAATTTTTAGTAATTTGGATATTTATATTTTATTCTCGATATGTACTTTCGTTTTATGCAAAAGAACTAAATTTTTTGTAATTTCGAAATTGATATTTTATTTTGGATCCCTACTTTTGTTTTACAAAAGAACTCAATTTTTAGTAATTTGGATATATATATTTTATTTTCTATCCCTACTTTTGTGTCACAAATAGAATTCAATTTTTAATAATTTCGAAATTGATATATTATTTTTCATCCGTAGTTTTGTTTTACAAAAAAGAAACTCAATTTTTCATAATTTTAAAATTTATATTTTATTCTCGATACGTACTTTTGTTTTATGCAAAAGAACTAAATTTTTTGTAATTTCGAAATTGATATTTTATTTTGGATCCCTACTTTTGTTTTACAAAAAGAACTCAATTTTTAGTAATTTGGATATATATATTTTATTTTCGATCCCTACTTTTGTGTCACAAATAGAATTCAATTTTTAATAATTTCGAAATTGATATATTATTTTTCATTCGTAGTTTTGTTTTACAAAAAAGAAACTCAATATTTCATAATTTTGAAATTTATAGTTTATTCTCGATACGTACTTTTGTTCTATGCAAAAGAACACAATTTTTTGTAATTTCGAAATTGATATTTTATTTTGGATCCCTACTTTTGTTTTACAAAAAGAACTCAATTTTTAGTAATTTGGATTTTTATATTTTATTCTCGATACGTACTTTGGTTTTAGGCAAAAGAACTCAATTTTTTGTAATTTCGAAATTGATATTTTATTTTGGATCCCTACTTTTATTTTACAAAAAGAACTCAAGTTTTAGTAATTTGGATATATATATTTTATTTTTGATCCCTACTTTTGTGTCACAAATAGAATTCAATTTTTAATAATTTCGAAATTGATATATTATTTTTCATCCGTAGTTTTGTTTTACAAAAAAGAAACTCAATTTTTCATAATTTTAAAATTTATGTTTTATTCTCGATACGTACTTTTGTTTTATGCAAAAGAACTCAATTTTTTGTAATTTCGAAATTGATATTTTATTTTGGATCCCTACTTTTGTTTTACAAAAAGAACTCAATTTTTAGTAATTTGGATATTTATATTTTATTCTCGATATGTACTTTGGTTTTATGCAAAAGAACTCAATTTTTTGTAATTTCGAAATTGATATTTTATTTTGGATCCCTACTTTTGTTTTACAAAAACAACTCAATTTTTAGTAATATGGATATTTATATTTTATTCTCGATATGTACTTTCGTTTTATGCAAAAGAACTAAATTTTTTGTAATTTCGAAATTGATATTTTATTTTGGATCCCTACTTTTGTTTTACAAAAAGAACTCAAGTTTTAGTAATTTGGATATATATATTTTATTTTTGATCCCTACTTTTGTGTCACAAATAGAATTCAATTTTTAATAATTTCGAAATTGATATATTATTTTTCATCCGTAGTTTTGTTTTACAAAAAAGAAACTCAATTTTTCATAATTTTGAAATTTATATTTTATTCTCGATACGTTCTTTTGTTTTATGCAAAAGAACTCAATTTTTTGTAATTTCGAAATTGATATTTTATTTTGGATCCCTACTTTTGTTTTACAAAAAGAACTCAATTTTTAGTAATTTGGATATTTATATTTTATTCTCGATATGTACTTTTGTTTTATGCAAAAGAACTCAATTTTTTGTAATTTCGAAATTGATATTTTATTTTGGATCCCTACTTTTGTTTTACAAAAAGAACTCAATTTTTAGTAATTTGGATATATATATTTTATTTTCGATCCCTACTTTTGTGTCACAAATAGAATTCAATTTCTAATAATTTCGAAATTGATATATTATTTTTCATCCGTACTTTTGTTTTACAAAAAAGAAACTCAATTTTTCATAATTTTAAAATTTATATTTTATTCTCGATACTTACTTTTGTTTTATGTAAAGAACTCCATTTTTTGTAATTTCGAAATTGATATTTTATTTTGGATCCCTACTTTTGTTTTACAAAAAGAACTCAATTTTTAGTAATTTGGATATTTATATTTTATTCTCGATATGTACTTTGGTTTTGTGCAAAAGAACTCAATTTTTTGTAATTTCGAAATTGATATTTTATTTTGGATCCCTACTTTTGTTTTACAAAAAGAACTCAATTTTTAGTAATTTGGATATTTATATTTTATTCTCGATATGTACTTTTGTTTTATGCAAAAGAACTAAATTTTTGTAATTTCGAAATTGATATTTTATTTTGGATCCCTACTTTTGTTTTACAAAAAGAACTCAATTTTTAGTAATTTGGATATTTATATTTTATTCTCGATATGTACTTTGGTTTTATGCAAAAGAACTCAATTTTTTGTAATTTCGAAATTGATATTTTATTTTGGATCCCTACTTTTGTTTTACAAAAACAACTCAATTTTTACTAATTTGGATATTTATATTTTATTCTCGATATGTACTTTTGTTTTATGGAAAAGAACTAAATTTTTTGTAATTTTGAAATTGATATTTTATTTTGGATCCCTACTTTTGTTTTACAAAAAGAACTCAATTTTTAGTAATTTGGATATTTATATTTTATTCTCGATATGTACTTTTGTTTTATGCAAAAGAACTAAATTTTTTGTAATTTCGAAATTGATATTTTATTTTGGATCCCTACTTTTGTTTTACAAAAAGAACTCAATTTTTAGTAATTTGGATATATATATTTTATTTTCGATCCCTACTTTTGTGTCACAAATAGAATTCAATTTTTAATAATTTCGAAATTGATATATTATTTTTCATCCGTAGTTTTGTTTTACAAAAAGAAACTCAATTTTTCATAATTTTGAAATTTATATTTTATTCTCGATACGTACTTTTGTTTTATGCAAAAGAACACAATTTTTTGTAATTTCGAAATTTATATTTTATTTTGGATCCCTACTTTTGTTTTAGAAAAAGAACTCAATTTTTAGTAATTTGGATATTTATATTTTATTCTCGATACGTACTTTGGTTTTAGGCAAAAGAACTCAATTTTTTGTAATTTCGAAATTGATATTTTATTTTGGATCCCTACTTTTATTTTACAAAAAGAACTCAAGTTTTAGTAATTTGGATATATATATTTTATTTTTGATCCCTACTTTTGTGTCACAAATAGAATTCAATTTTTAATAATTTCGAAATTGATATATTATTTTTCATCCGTAGTTTTGTTTTACAAAAAGAAACTCAATTTTTCATAATTTTAAAATTTATATTTTATTCTCGATACGTACTTTTGTTTTATGCAAAAGAACTCAATTTTTTGTAATTTCGAAATTGATATTTTATTTTGGATCCCTACTTTTGTTTTACAAAAAGAACTCAATTTTTAGTAATTTGGATATTTATATTTTACTCTCGATATGTACTTTGGTTTTATGCAAAAGAACTCAATTTTTTGTAATTTCGAAATTGATATTTTATTTTGGATCCCTACTTTTGTTTTACAAAAACAACTCAATTTTTAGTAATTTGGATATTTATATTTTATTCTCGATACGTACTTTTGTTTTATGCAAAAGAACTAAATTTTTGTAATTTCGAAATTGATATTTTATTTTGGATCCCTACTTTTGTTTTACAAAAGAACTCAAGTTTTAGTAATTTGGATATATATATTTTATTTTTGATCCCTACTTTTGTGTCACAAATAGAATTCAATTTTTAATAATTTCGAAATTGATATATTATTTTTCATACGTAGTTTTGTTTTACAAAAAAGAAACTCAATTTTTCATGATTTCAAAATTTATATTTTATTCTCAATACGTACTTTTGTTTTATGCAAAAGAACTCAATTTTTTGTAATTTCGAAATTGATATTTTATTTAGGATCCCTACTTTTGTTTTACAAAAAGAACTCAATTTTTAGTAATTTGGATATTTATCTTTTATTCTCGATATGTACTTTGGTTTTATGCAAAAGAACTCAATTTTTTGTAATTTCGAAATTGATATTTTATTTTGGATCCCTACTTTTGTTTTACAAAAACAACTCAATTTTTAGTAATTTGGATATTTATATTTTATTCTCGATATGTACTTTTGTTTTATGGAAAAGAACTAAATTTTTTGTAATTTTGAAATTGATATTTTATTTTGGATCCCTACTTTTGTTTTACAAAAAGAACTCAATTTTTAGTAATTTGGATATATATATTTTATTTTCGATCCCTACTTTTGTGTCACAAATAGAATTCAATTTTTAATAATTTCGGAAATTGATATATTATTTTTCATCCGTAGTTTTGTTTTACAAAAAAGAAACTCAATTTTTCATAATTTTGAAATTTATATTTTATTCTCGATACGTACTTTTGTTTTATGCAAAAGAACACAATTTTTTGTAATTTCGAAATTGATATTTTATTTTGGATCCCACTTTTGTTTTACAAAAAGAACTCAATTTTTAGTAATTTGGATATTTATATTTTATTCTCGATACGTACTTTGGTTTTAGGCAAAAGAACTCAATTTTTTGTAATTTCGAAATTGATATTTTATTTTGGATCCCTACTTTTATTTTACAAAAAGAACTCAAGTTTTAGTAATTTGGATATATATATTTTATTTTTGATCCCTACTTTTGTGTCACAAATAGAATTCAATTTTTAATAATTTCGAAATTGATATATTATTTTTCATCCGTAGTTTTGTTTTACAAAAAGAAACTCAATTTTTCATAATTTTAAAATTTATATTTTATTCTCGATACGTACTTTTGTTTTATGCAAAAGAACTCAATTTTTTGTAATTTCGAAATTGATATTTTATTTTGGATCCCTACTTTTGTTTTACAAAAACAACTCAATTTTTAGTAATTTGGATATTTATATTTTATTCTCGATATGTACTTTTGTTTTATGCAAAAGAACTCAATTTTTTGTAATTTCGAAATTGATATTTTATTTTGGATCCCTACTTTTGTTTTACAAAAAGAACTCAATTTTTAGTAATTTGGATATTTATATTTTATTCTCGATATGTACTTTTGTTTTATGCAAAAGAACTAAATTTTTTGTAATTTCGAAATTGATATTTTATTTTGGATCCCTACTTTTGTTTTACAAAAAGAACTCAATTTTTAGTAATTTGGATATATATATTTTATTTTCGATCCCTACTTTTGTGTCACAAATAGAATTCAATTTTTAATAATTTCGAAATTGATATATTATTTTTCATCCGTAGTTTTGTTTTACAAAAAGAAACTCAATTTTTCATAATTTTAAAATTTATATTTTATTCTCGATACGTACTTTTGTTTTATGCAAAAGAACTCAATTTTTGTAATTTCGAAATTGATATTTTATTTTGGATCCCTACTTTTGTTTTACAAAAAGAACTCAATTTTTAGTAATTTGGATATTTATATTTTATTCTCGATATGTACTTTGGTTTTATGCAAAAGAACTCAATTTTTTGTAATTTCGAAATTGATATTTTATTTTGGATCCCTACTTTTGTTTTACAAAAACAACTCAATTTTTAGCAATTTGGATATTTATATTTTATTCTCGATATGTACTTTCGTTTTATGCAAAAGAACTAAATTTTTTGTAATTTCGAAATTGATATTTTATTTTGGATCCCTACTTTTGTTTTACAAAAAGAACTCAAGTTTTAGTAATTTGGATATATATATTTTATTTTTGATCCCTACTTTTGTGTCACAAATACAATTCAATTTTTAATAATTTCGAAATTGATATATTATTTTTCATCCGTAGTTTTGTTTTACAAAAAAGAAACTCATTTTTTCATAATTTTAAAATTTATGTTTTATTCTCGATACGTACTTTTGTTTTATGCAAAAGAACTCAATTTTTTGTAATTTCGAAATTGATATTTTATTTTGGATCCCTACTTTTGTTTTACAAAAAGAACTCAATTTTTAGTAATTTGGATATTTATATTTTATTCTCGATATGTACTTTGGTTTTATGCAAAAGAACTCAATTTTTTGTAATTTCGAAATTGATATTTTATTTTGGATCCCTACTTTTGTTTTACAAAAACAACTCAATTTTTAGTAATTTGGATATTTATATTTTATTCTCGATACGTACTTTTGTTTTATGCAAAAGAACTAAATTTTTTGTAATTTCAAAATTGATATTTTATTTTGGATCCCTACTTTTGTTTTACAAAAGAACTCAAGTTTTAGTAATTTGGATATATATATTTTATTTTTGATCCCTACTTTTGTGTCACAAATAGAATTCAATTTTTAATAATTTCGAAATTGATATATTATTTTTCATCCGTAGTTTTGTTTTACAAAAAAGAAACTCAATTTTTCATAATTTTAAAATTTATATTTTATTCTCGATACGTACTTTTGTTTTATGCAAAAGAACTAAATTTTTTGTAATTTCAAAATTGATATTTTATTTTGGATCCCTACTTTTGTTTTACAAAAAGAACTCAATTTTTAGTAATTTGGATATATATATTTTATTTTCGATCCCTACTTTTGTGTCACAAATAGAATTCAATTTTTAATAATTTCGGAAATTGATATATTATTTTTCATCCGTAGTTTTGTTTTACAAAAAAGAAAGTCAATTTTTCATAATTTTGAAATTTATAGTTTATTCTCGATACGTACTTTTGTTTTATGCAAAAGAACACAATTTTTTGTAATTTCGAAATTGATATTTTATTTTGGATCCCACTTTTGTTTTACAAAAAGAACTCAATTTTTAGTAATTTGGATATTTATATTTTATTCTCGATACGTACTTTGGTTTTAGGCAAAAGAACTCAATTTTTTGTAATTTCGAAATTGATATTTTATTTTGGATCCCTACTTTTATTTTACAAAAAGAACTCAAGTTTTAGTAATTTAGATATATATATTTTATTTTTGATCCCTACTTTTGTGTCACAAATAGAATTCAATTTTTAATAATTTCGAAATTGATATATTATTTTTCATCCGTAGTTTTGTTTTACAAAAAGAAACTCAATTTTTCATAATTTTAAAATTTATGTTTTATTCTCGATACGTACTTTTGTTTTATGCAAAAGAACTCAATTTTTTGTAATTTCGAAATTGATATTTTATTTTGGATCCCTACTTTTGTTTTACAAAAAGAACTCAATTTTTAGTAATTTGGATATTTATATTTTATTCTCGATATGTACTTTGGTTTTATGCAAAAGAACTCAATTTTTTGTAATTTCGAAATTGATATTTTATTTTGGATCCCTACTTTTGTTTTACAAAAACAACTCAATTTTTAGTAATTTGGATATTTATATTTTATTCTCGATATGTACTTTTGTTTTATGCAAAAGAACTAAATTTTTTGTAATTTCGAAATTGATATTTTATTTTGGATCCCTACTTTTGTTTTACAAAAAGAACTCAATTTTTAGTAATTTGGATATATATATTTTATTTTCGATCCCTACTTTTGTGTCACAAATAGAATTCAATTTTTAATAATTTCGAAATTGATATATTATTTTTCATCCGTAGTTTTGTTTTACAAAAAAGAAACTCAATTTTTCATAATTTTGAAATTTATATTTTATTCTCGATACGTTCTTTTGTTTTATGCAAAAGAACTCAATTTTTTGTAATTTCGAAATTGATATTTTATTTTGGATCCCTACTTTTGTTTTACAAAAAGAACTCAATTTTTAGTAATTTGGATATTTATATTTTATTCTCGATATGTACTTTTGTTTTATGCAAAAGAACTAAATTTTTTGTAATTTCGAAATTGATATTTTATTTTGGATCCCTACTTTTGTTTTACAAAAAGAACTCAATTTTTAGTAATTTGGATATATATATTTTATTCTCGATCCCTACTTTTGTGTCACAAATAGAATTCAATTTCTAATAATTTCGAAATTGATATATTATTTTTCATCCGTAGTTTTGTTTTACAAAAAAGAAACTCAATTTTTCATAATTTTAAAATTTATATTTTATTCTCGATACTTACTTTTGTTTTATGCAAAAGAACTCCATTTTTTGTAATTTCGAAATTGATATTTTATTTTGGATCCCTACTTTTGTTTTACAAAAAGAACTGAATTTAGTAATTTGGATATTTATATTTTATTCTCGATATGTACTTTGGTTTTGTGCAAAAGAACTCAATTTTTTTTAATTTCGAAATTGATATTTTATTTTGGATCCCTACTTTTGTTTTACAAAAAGAACTCAATTTTTAGTAATTTGGATATTTATATTTTATTCTCGATATGTACTTTTGTTTTATGCAAAAGAACTAAATTTTTTGTAATTTCGAAATTGATATTTTATTTTGGATCCCTACTTTTGTTTTACAAAAAGAACTCAATTTTTAGTAATTTGGATATTTATATTTTATTCTCGATATGTACTTTTGTTTTATGCAAAAGAACTCAATTTTTTGTAATTTCGAAACTGATATTTTATTTTGGATCCCTACTTTTGTTTTACCAAATAGAACTCAATTTTTAGTAATTTGGATATATATATTTTATTTTCGATCCCTACTTTTGTGTCACAAATAGAATTCAATTTTTAATAATTTCGAAATTGATATATTATTTTTCATCCGTAGTTTTGTTTTACAAAAAAGAAACTCAATTTTTCATAATTTTGAAATTTATATTTTACTCTCGATACGTACTTTTGTTTTATTCAAAAGAACACAATTTTTTGTAATTTCGAAATTGATATTTTATTTTGGATCCCACTTTTGTTTTACAAAAAGAACTCAATTTTTAGTAATTTGGATATTTATATTTTATTCTCGATACGTACTTTGGTTTTATGCAAAAGAACTCAATTTTTTGTAATTTCGAAATTGATATTTTATTTCGGATCCCTACTTTTGTTTTACAAAAAGAACTCAAGTTTTAGTAATTTGGATATATATATTTTATTTTTGATCCCTACTTTTGTGTCACAAATAGAATTCAATTTCTAATAATTTCGAAATTGATATATTATTTTTCATCCGTAGTTTTGTTTTACAAAAAAGAAACTCAATTTTTCATAATTTTAAAATTTATATTTTATTCTCGATACGTACTTTTGTTTTATGCAAAAGAACTCCATTTTTTGTAATTTCGAAATTGATATTTTATTTTGGATCCCTACTTTTGTTTTACAAAAAGAACTCAATTTTTAGTAATTTGGATATTTATATTTTATTCTCGATATGTACTTTGGTTTTGTGCAAAAGAACTCAATTTTTTTTAATTTCGAAATTGATATTTTATTTTGGATCCCTACTTTTGTTTTACAAAAAGAACTCAATTTTTAGTAATTTGGATATTTATATTTTATTCTCGATATGTACTTTTGTTTTATGCAAAAGAACTCAATTTTTTGTAATTTCGAAATTGATATTTTATTTTGGATCCCTACTTTTGTTTTACAAAAAGAACTCAATTTTTAGTAATTTGGATATTTATATTTTATTCTCGATATGTACTTTTGTTTTATGCAAAAGAACTAAATTTTTTGTAATTTCGAAACTGATATTTTATTTTGGATCCCTACTTTTGTTTTACAAAAAGAACTCAATTTTTAGTAATTTGGATATATATATTTTATTTTCGATCCCTACTTTTGTGTCACAAATAGAATTCAATTTTTAATAATTTCGAAATTGATATATTATTTTTCATCCGTAGTTTTGTTTTACAAAAAAGAAACTCAATTTTTCATAATTTTGAAATTTATATTTTACTCTCGATACGTACTTTTGTTTTATTCAAAAGAACACAATTTTTTGTAATTTCGAAATTGATATTTTATTTTGGATCCCACTTTTGTTTTACAAAAAGAACTCAATTTTTAGTAATTTGGATATTTATATTTTATTCTCGATACGTACTTTGGTTTTAGGCAAAAGAACTCAATTTTTTGTAATTTCGAAATTGATATTTTATTTCGGATCCCTACTTTTGTTTTACAAAAAGAACTCAAGTTTTAGTAATTTGGATATATATATTTTATTTTTGATCCCTACTTTTGTGTCACAAATAGAATTCAATTTTTAATAATTTCGAAATTGATATATTATTTTTCATCCGTAGTTTTGTTTTACAAAAGAAACTCAATTTTTCATAATTTTAAAATTTATATTTTATTCTCGATACGTACTTTTGTTTTATGCAAAAGAACTCAATTTTTTGTAATTTCGAAATTGATATTTTATTTTGGATCCCTACTTTTGTTTTACAAAAAGAACTCAATTTTTAGTAATTTGGATATTTATATTTTATTCTCGATATGTACTTTGGTTTTATGCAAAAGAACTCAATTTTAGTAATTTCGAAATTGATATTGTATTTTGGATCCCTACTTTTGTTTTACAAAAACAACTCAATTTTTAGTAATTTGGATATTTATATTTTATTCTCGATATGTACTTTTGTTTTATGCAAAAGAACTCAATTTTTGTAATTTCGAAATTGATATTTTATTTTGGATCCCTACTTTTGTTTTACAAAAAGAACTCAATTTTTAGTAATTTGGATATTTATATTTTATTCTCGATATGTACTTTTGTTTTATGCAAAAGAACTAAATTTTTGTAATTTCGAAATTGATATTTTATTTTGGATCCCTACTTTTGTTTTACAAAAGAACTCAATTTTTAGTAATTTGGATATATATATTTTATTTTCGATCCCTACTTTTGTGTCACAAATAGAATTCAATTTTTAATAATTTCGAAATTGATATATTATTTTTCATCCGTAGTTTTGTTTTACAAAAAAGAAACTCAATTTTTCATAATTTTGAAATTTATATTTTACTCTCGATACGTACTTTTGTTTTATTCAAAAGAACACAATTTTTTGTAATTTCGAAATTGATATTTTATTTTGGATCCCACTTTTGTTTTACAAAAGAACTCAATTTTTAGTAATTTGGATATTTATATTTTATTCTCGATACGTACTTTGGTTTTAGGCAAAAGAACTCAATTTTTTGTAATTTCGAAATTGATATTTTATTTCGGATCCCTACTTTTGTTTTACAAAAGAACTCAAGTTTTAGTAATTTGGATATATATATTTTATTTTTGATCCCTACTTTTGTGTCACAAATAGAATTCAATTTTTAATAATTTCGAAATTGATATATTATTTTTCATCCGTAGTTTTGTTTTACAAAAAGAAACTCAATTTTTCATAATTTTAAAATTTATATTTTATTCTCGATACGTACTTTTGTTTTATGCAAAAGAACTCAATTTTTGTAATTTCGAAATTGATATTTTATTTTGGATCCCTACTTTTGTTTTACAAAAAGAAATCAATTTTTAATAATTTGGATTTTTATATTTTATTCTCGATATGTACTTTGGTTTTATGCAAAAGAACTCAATTTTTTGTAATTTCGAAATTGATATTGTATTTTGGATCCCTACTTTTGTTTTACAAAAACAACTCAATTTTTAGTAATTTGGATATTTATATTTTATTCTCGATATGTACTTTTGTTTTATGCAAAAGAACTCAATTTTTGTAATTTCGAAATTGATATTTTATTTTGGATCCCTACTTTTGTTTTACAAAAGAACTCAATTTTTAGTAATTTGGATATTTATATTTTATTCTCGATATGTACTTTTGTTTTATGCAAAAGAACTAAATTTTTTGTAATTTCGAAATTGATATTTTATTTTGGATCCCTACTTTTGTTTTACAAAAAGAACTCAATTTTTAGTAATTTGGATATATATATTTTATTTTCGATCCCTACTTTTGTGTCACAAATAGAATTCAATTTTTAATAATTTCGAAATTGATATATTATTTTTCATCCGTAGTTTTGTTTTACAAAAAAGAAACTCAATTTTTCATAATTTTAAAATTTATATTTTATTCTCGATACTTACTTTTGTTTTATGCAAAAGAACTCCATTTTTGTAATTTCGAAATTGATATTTTATTTTGGATCCCTACTTTTGTTTTACAAAAAGAACTCAATTTTTAGTAATTTGGATATTTATATTTTATTCTCGATATGTACTTTGGTTTTATGCGAAAGAACTAAATTTTTTGTAATTTCGAAATTGATATTTTATTTTGGATCCCTACTTTTGTTTTACAAAAAGAACTCAATTTTTAGTAATTTGGATATATATATTTTATTTTCGATCCCTACTTTTGTGTCACAAATAGAATTCAATTTTTAATAATTTCGAAATTGATATATTATTTTTCATCCGTAGTTTTGTTTTACAAAAAAGAAACTCAATTTTTCATAATTTTGAAATTTATATTTTATTCTGGATACGTACTTTTGTTTTATGCAAAAGAACTCAATTTTTTGTAATTTCGAAATTGATATTCTATTTTGGATCCCTACTTTTGTTTTACAAAAAGAACTCAATTTTTAGTAATTTGGGTATTTATATTTTATTCTCGATATGTACTTTGGTTTTATGCAAAAGAACTCAATTTTTTGTAATTTCGAAATTGATATTTTATTTTGGATCCCTACTTTTGTTTTACAAAAACAACTCAATTTTTAGTAATTTGGATATTTATATTTTATTTTCGATATGTACTTTTGTTTTATGCAAAAGAACTAAATTTTTTGTAATTTCGAAATTGATATTTTATTTTGGATCCCTACTTTTGTTTTACAAAAAGAACTCAATTTTTAGTAATTTGGATATATATATTTTATTTTCGATCCCTACTAATGTGTCACAAATAGAATTCAATTTTTAATAATTTCGAAATTGATATATTATTTTTCATGCGTAGTTTTGTTTTACAAAAAAGAAACTCAATTTCTCATAATTTTGAAATTTATATTTTATTCTCGATACGTACTTTTGTTTTATGCAAAAGAACTCAATTTTTTGTAATTTCGAAATTGATATTTTATTTTGGATCCCTACTTTTGTTTTACAAAAACAACTCAATTTTTAGTAATTTGGATATTTATATTTTATTCTCGATATGTACTTTGGTTTTATGCAAAAGAACTCAATTTTTTGTAATTTCGAAATTGATATTTTATTTTGGATCCCTACTTTTGTTTTACAAAAACAACTCAATTTTTAGTAATTTGGATATTTATATTTTATTCTCGATATGTACTTTGGTTTTATGCAAAAGAACTCAATTTTTTGTAATTTCGAAATTGATATTTTATTTTGGATCCCTACTTTTGTTTTACAAAAAGAACTCAATTTTTAGTAATTTAGATATTTATATTTTATTCTCGATATGTACTTTTGTTTTATGCAAAAGAACTCAATTTTTTGTAATTTCGCAATTTCTATTTTATTTTGGATCCCTACTTTTGTTTTACAAAAAGAACTCAATTTTTAGTAATTTGGATATATATATTTTATTTTCGATCCCTACTTTTGTGTCACAAATAGAATTCAATTTTTAATAATTTCGAAATTGATATATTATTTTTCATCCGTAGTTTTGTTTTACAAAAAAGAAACTCAATTTTTCATAATTTTGAAATTTATATTTTATTCTCGATACGTACCTTTGTTTTATGCAAAAGAACACAATTTTTTGTAATTTCGAAATTGATATTTTATTTTGGATCCCACTTTTGTTTTACAAAAAGAACTCAATTTTTAGTAATTTGGATATTTATATTTTATTCTCGATACGTACTTTGGTTTGAGGCAAAAGAACTCAATTTTTTGTAATTTCGAAATTGATATTTTATTTTGGATCCCTACTTTTGTTTTACAAAAAGAACTCAATTTTCAGTAATTTGGATATTTATATTTTATTCTCGATATGTACTTTTGTTTTATGCAAAAGAACTAAATTTTTTGTAATTTCGAAATTGATATTTTATTTTGGATCCCTACTTTTGTTTTACAAAAAGAACTCAATTTTTAGTAATTTGGATATATATATTTTATTTTCGATCCCCACTTTTGTGTCACAAATAGAATTCAATTTTTAATAATGTCGAAATTGATATATTATTTTTCATCCGTAGTTTTGTTTTACAAAAAAGAAACTCAATTTCTCATAATTTTGAAATTTATATTTTATTCTCGATACGTACTTTTGTTTTATGCAAAAGAACTCAATTTTTGTAATTTCGAAATTGATATTTTATTTTGGATCCCTACTTTTGTTTTACAAAAAGAACTCAATTTTTAGTAATTTGGATATTTATATTTTATTCTCGATATGTACTTTGGTTTTATGCAAAAGAACTCAATTTTTGTAATTTCGAAATTGATATTTTATTTTGGATCCCTACTTTTGTTTTACAAAAGAACTCAATTTTTAGTAATTTGGATATTTATATTTTATTCTCGATATGTACTTTTGTTTTATGCAAAAGAACTAAATTTTTGTAATTTCGAAATTGATATTTTATTTTGGATCCCTACTTTTGTTTTACAAAAGAACTCAATTTTTAGTAATTTGGATATTTATATTTTATTCTCGATATGTACTTTTGTTTTATGCAAAAGAACTAAATTTTTGTAATTTCGAAATTGATATTTTATTTTGGATCCCTACTTTTGTGTTACGTGAAAGAACTCAATTTTTCGTAATTTGGATATTTATATTTTATTCTCGATACGTACTTTTGTTTTATGCAAAAGAACTAAATTGTTTGTAATTTCGAAATTGATATTTTATTTTGGATCCCTACTTTTGTTTTACAAAAAGAACTCAATTTTTGTAATTTCGAAATTGATATTTTATTTTGGATCCCTACTTTTGTTTTACAAAAGAACTCAATTTTTAGTAATTTGGATATATATATTTTATTTTCGATCCCTACTTTTGTGTCACAAATAGAATTCAATTTTTAATAATTTCGAAATTGATATATTATTTTTCATCCGTAGTTTTGTTTTACAAAAAGAAACTCAATTTTTCATAATTTTGAAATTTATATTTTATTCTCGATACGTACTTTTGTTTTATGCAAAAGAACTCAATTTTTGTAATTTCGAAATTGATATTTTATTTTGGATCCCTACTTTTGTTTTACAAAAGAACTCAATTTTTAGTAATTTGGATATTTATATTTTATTCTCGATATGTACTTTGGTTTTATGGAAAAGAACTAAATTTTTGTAATTTCGAAATTGATATTTTATTTTGGATCCCTACTTTTGTTTTACTAAAAGAACTCAATTTTTCGTAATTTGGATATTTATATTTTATTCTCGATATGTACTTTTGTTTTATGCAAAAGAACTAAATTTTTTGTAATTTCGAAATTGATATTTTATTTTGAATCCCTACTTTTGTTTTACAAAAAGAACTCAATTTTTAGTAGTTTGGATATTTATATTTTATTCTCGATATGTACTTTTGTTTTATGCAAAAGAACTCAATTTTTTGTAATTTCGAAATTGATATTTTATTTTGGATCGCTACTTTTGTTTTACAAAAAGAACTCAATTTTTAGTAATTTGGATATATATATTTTATTTTCGATCCCTACTTTTGTGGCACAAATAGAATTCAATTTTTAATAATTTCGAAATTGATATATTATTTTTCATCCATAGTTTTGTTTTACAAAAAAGAAACTCAATTTTTCATAATTTTGAAATTTATATTTTATTCTCGATACGTACTTTTGTTTTATGCAAAAGAACTCAATTTTTGTAATTTCGAAATTGATATTTTATTTTGGATCCCTACTTTTGTTTTACAAAAGAACTCAATTTTTAGTAATTTGGATATTTATATTTTATTCTCGATATGTACTTTGGTTTTAGGCAAATGAACTAATTTTTTGTAATTTTGAAATTGATATTTTATTTTGGATCCCTACTTTTGTTTTACAAAAGAACTCAATTTTTAGTAATTTGGATATTTATATTTTATTCTCGATATGTACTTTTGTTTTATGCAAAAGAACTAAATTTTTGTAATTTCGAAATTGATATTTTGTTTTGGATCCCAACTTTTGTTTTACAAAAAGAACTCAATTTTTAGTAATTTGGCTATATATATATTTTATTTTCGATCCCTACTTTTGTGTCACAAATAGAATTCAATTTTTAATAATTTCGAAATTGATATATTATTTTTCATCCGTAGTTTTGTTTTACAAAAAGAAACTCAATTTTTCATAATTTTGAAATTTATATTTTATTCTCGATACGTACTTTTGTTTTATGCAAAAGAACTCAATTTTTGTAATTTCGAAATTGATATTTTATTTTGGATCCCTACTTTTGTTTTACAAAAAGAACTCAATTTTTAGTAATTTGGATATTTATATTTTATTCTCGATATGTACTTTGGTTTTATGGAAAAGAACTAAATTTTTTGTAATTTCGAAATTGATATTTTATTTTGGATCCCTACTTTTGTTTTACAGAAAGAACTCAATTTTGCGTAATTTGGATATTTATATTTTATTCTCGATATGTACTTTTGTTTTATGCAAAAGAACTAAATTTTTTGTAATTTCGAAATTGATATTTTATTTTGAATCCCTACTTTTGTTTTACAAAAAGAACTCAATTTTTAGTAGTTTGGATATTTATATTTTATTCTCGATATGTACTTTTGTTTTATGCAAAAGAACTAAATTTTTTGTAATTTCGAAATTGATATTTTATTTTGGATCCCTACTTTTGTTTTACAAAAAGAACTCAATTTTTAGTAATTTGGATATATATATTTTATTTTCGATCCCTACTTTTGTGGCACAAATAGAATTCAATTTTTAATAATTTCGAAATTGATATATTATTTTTCATCCGTAGTTTTGTTTTACAAAAAAGAAACTCAATTTTTCATAATTTTGAAATTTATATTTTATTCTCGATACGTACTTTTGTTTTATGCAAAAGAACTCAATTTTTTGTAATTTCGAAATTGATATTTTATTTTGGATCCCTACTTTTGTTTTACAAAAAGAACTCAATTTTTAGTAATTTGGATATTTATATTTTATTCTCGATATGTACTTTGGTTTTAGGCAAATGAACTAAATTTTTTGTAATTTTGAAATTGATATTTTATTTTGGATCCCTACTTTTGTTTTACAAAAAGAACTCAATTTTTAGTAATTTGGATATTTATATTTTATTCTCGATATGTACTTTTGTTTTATGCAAAAGAACTAAATTTTTTGTAATTTCGAAATTGATATTTTGTTTTGGATCCCTACTTTTGTTTTACAAAAAGAACTCAATTTTTAGTAATTTGGATATATATATTTTATTTTCGATCCCTACTTTTGTGTCACAAATAGAATTCAATTTTTAATAATTTCGAAATTGATATATTATTTTTCATCCGTAGTTTTGTTTTACAAAAAAGAAACTCAATTTTTCATAATTTTGAAATTTATATTTTATTCTCGATACGTACTTTTGTTTTATGCAAAAGAACTCAATTTTTTGTAATTTCGAAATTGATATTTTATTTTGCATCCCTACTTTTGTTTTACAAAAAGAACTCAATTTTTAGTAATTTGGGTATTTATATTTTATTCTCGATATGTACTTTGGTTTTATGCAAAAGAACTCAATTTTTTGTAATTTCGAAATTGATATTTTATTTTGGATCCCTACTTTTGTTTTACAAAAACAACTCAATTTTTAGTAATTTGGATATTTATATTTTATTTTCGATATGTACTTTTGTTTTATGCAAAAGAACTAAATTTTTTGTAATTTCGAAATTGATATTTTATTTTGGATCCCTACTTTTGTTTTACAAAAAGAACTCAATTTTTAGTAATTTGGATATATATATTTTATTTTCGATCCCTACTAATGTGTCACAAATAGAATTCAATTTTTAATAATTTCGAAATTGATATATTATTTTTCATCCGTAGTTTTGTTTTACAAAAAAGAAACTCAATTTCTCATAATTTTGAAATTTATATTTTATTCTCGATACGTACTTTTGTTTTATGCAAAAGAACTCAATTTTTGTAATTTCGAAATTGATATTTTATTTTGGATCCCTACTTTTGTTTTACAAAAGAACTCAATTTTTAGTAATTTGGATATTTATATTTTATTCTCGATATGTACTTTGGTTTTATGCAAAAGAACTCAATTTTTTGTAATTTCGAAATTGATATTTTATTTTGGATCCCTACTTTTGTTTTACAAAAGAACTCAATTTTTAGTAATTTGGATATTTATATTTTATTCTCGATATGTACTTTTGTTTTATGCAAAAGAACTAAATTTTTGTAATTTCGAAATTGATATTTTATTTTGGATCCCTACTTTTGTTTTACAAAAGAACTCAATTTTTAGTAATTTGGATATTTATATTTTATTCTCGATATGTACTTTTGTTTTATGCAAAAGAACTAAATTTTTTGTAATTTCGAAATTGATATTTTATTTTGGATCCCTACTTTTGTTTTACAAAAAGAACTCAATTTTTAGTAATTTGGATATATATATTTTATTTTCGATCCCTACTTTTGTGTCACAAATAGAATTCAATTTTTAATAATTTCGAAATTGATATATTATTTTTCATCCGTAGTTTTGTTTTACAAAAAAGAAACTCAATTTTTCATAATTTTGAAATTTATATTTTATTCTCGATACGTACCTTTGTTTTATGCAAAAGAACACAATTTTTTGTAATTTCGAAATTGATATTTTATTTTGGATCCCACTTTTGTTTTACAAAAAGAACTCAATTTTTAGTAATTTGGATATTTATATTTTATTCTCGATACGTACTTTGGTTTGAGGCAAAAGAACTAAATTTTTTGTAATTTCGAAATTGATATTTTATTTTGGATCCCTACTTTTGTTTTACAAAAAGAACTCAATTTTTAGTAATTTGGATATTTATATTTTATTCTCGATATGTACTTTTGTTTTATGCAAAAGAACTAAATTTTTGTAATTTCGAAATTGATATTTTATTTTGGATCCCTACTTTTGTTTTACAAAAAGAACTCAATTTTTAGTAATTTGGATATATATATTTTATTTTCGATCCCTACTTTTGTGTCACAAATAGAATTCAATTTTTAATAATTTCGAAATTGGTATATTATTTTTCATCCGTAGTTTTGTTTTAAGAAAAAGAAACTCAATTTTTCATAATTTTAAAATTTATATTTTATTCTCGATACGTACTTTTGTTTTATGCAAAAGAACACAATTTTTTGTAATTTCGAAATTGATATTTTATTTTGGATCCCACTTTTGTTTTACAAAAAGAACTGAATTTTTAGTAATTTGGATATTTATATTTTATTCTCGATATGTACTTTGGTTTTAGGCAAAAGAACTCAATTTTTTGTAATTTCGAAATTGATATTTTATTTTGGATCCCTACTTTTGTTTTACAAAAAGAACTCAATTTTTAGTAATTTGGATATTTATATTTTATTCTCGATATGTACTTTTGTTTTATGCAAAAGAACTAAATTTTTTGTAATTTCGAAATTGATATTTTATTTTGGATCCCTACTTTTGTTTTACAAAAAGAACTCAATTTTTAGTAATTTGGATATTTATATTTTATTCTCGATATGTACTTTGCTTTTATGCAAAAGAACTCAATTTTTTGTAATTTCGAAATTGATATTTTATTTTGGATCCCTACTTTTGTTTTACAAAAAGAACTCAATTTTTAGTAATTTGGATATATATATTTTATTTTCGATCCCTACTTTTGTGTCACAAATAGAATTCAATTTTTAATAATTTCGAAATTGATATATTATTTTTCATCCGTAGTTTTGTTTTACAAAAAGAAACTCAATTTTTCATAATTTTGAAATTTATATTTTATTCTCGATACGTACTTTTGTTTTATGCAAAAGAACTCAATTTTTTGTAATTTCGAAATTGATATTCTATTTTGGATCCCTGCTTTTGTTTTACAAAAAGAACTCAATTTTTAGTAATTTGGGTATTTATATTTTATTCTCGATATGTACTTTGGTTTTATGCAAAAGAACTCAATTTTTTGTAATTTCGAAATTGATATTTTATTTTGGATCCCTACTTTTGTTTTACAAAAACAACTCAATTTTTAGTAATTTGGATATTTATATTTTATTTTCGATATGTACTTTTGTTTTATGCAAAAGAACTAAATTTTTGTAATTTCGAAATTGATATTTTATTTTGGATCCCTACTTTTGTTTTACAAAAAGAACTCAATTTTTAGTAATTTGGATATATATATTTTATTTTCGATCCCTACTAATGTGTCACAAATAGAATTCAATTTTTAATAATTTCGAAATTGATATATTATTTTTCATCCGTAGTTTTGTTTTACAAAAAGAAACTCAATTTCTCATAATTTTGAAATTTATATTTTATTCTCGATACGTACTTTTGTTTTATGCAAAAGAACTCAATTTTTGTAATTTCGAAATTGATATTTTATTTTGGATCCCTACTTTTGTTTTACAAAAAGAACTCAATTTTTAGTAATTTGGATATTTATATTTTATTCTCGATATGTACTTTTGTTTTATGCAAAAGAACTAAATTTTTGTAATTTCGAAATTGATATTTTATTTTGGATCCCTACTTTTGTTTTACAAAAAGAACTCAATTTTTAGTAATTTGGATATATATATTTTATTTTCGATCCCTACTTTTGTGTCACAAATAGAATTCAATTTTTAATAATTTCGGAAATTGATATATTATTTTTCATCCGTAGTTTTGTTTTACAAAAAAGAAACTCAATTTTTCATAATTTTGAAATTTATATTTTATTCTCGATACGTAGTTTTGTTTTATGCAAAAGAACTCAATTTTTTGTAATTTCGAAATTGATATTTTATTTTGGATCCCTACTTTTTTTTTACAAAAAGAACTCCATTTTTAGGAATTTGGATATATATATTTTATTTTCGATCCCTACTTTTGTGTCACAAATAGAATTCAATTTTTAATAATTTCGGAAATTGATATATTATTTTTCATCCATAGTTTTGTTTTACAAAAAAGAAACTCAATTTCTCATAATTTTGAAATTTATATTTTATTCTCGATACGTACTTTTGTTTTATGCAAAAGAACTCAATTTTTTGTAATTTCGAAATTGATATTTTATTTTGGATCCCTACTTTTGTTTTACAAAAGAACTCAATTTTTAGTAATTTGGATATTTATATTTTATTCTCGATATGTACTTTTGTTTTATGCAAAAGAACTAAATTTTTGTAATTTCGAAATTGATATTTTATTTTGGATCCCTACTTTTGTTTTACAAAAAGAACTCAATTTTTAGTAATTTGGATATATATATTTTATTTTCGATCCCTACTTTTGTGTCACAAATAGAATTCAATTTTTAATAATTTCGAAATTGATATATTATTTTTCATCCGTAGTTTTGTTTTACAAAAAAGAAACTCAATTTTTCATAATTTTAAAATTTATATTTTATTCTCGATACGTACTTTTGTTTTATGCAAAAGAACACAATTTTTTGTAATTTCGAAATTGATATTTTATTTTGGATCCCACTTTTGTTTTACAAAAAGAACTGAATTTTTAGTAATTTGGATATTTATATTTTATTCTCGATATGTACTTTGGTTTTAGGCAAAAGAACTCAATTTTTTGTAATTTCGAAATTGATATTTTATTTTGGATCCCTACTTTTGTTTTACAAAAAGAACTCAATTTTTAGTAATTTGGATATTTATATCTTATTCTCGATATGTACTTTTGTTTTATGCAAAAGAACTAAATTTTTTGTAATTTCGAAATTGATATTTTATTTTGGATCCCTACTTTTGTTTTACAAAAAGAACTCAATTTTTAGTAATTTGGATATTTATATTTTATTCTCGATATGTACTTTTGTTTTATGCAAAAGAACTAAATTTTTTGTAATTTCGAAATTGATATTTTATTTTGGATCCCTACTTTTGTTTTACAAAAAGAACTCAATTTTTAGTAATTTGGATATATATATTTTATTTTCGATCCCTACTTTTGTGTCACAAATAGAATTCAATTTTTAATAATTTCGGAAATTGATATATTATTTTTCATCCGTAGTTTTGTTTTACAAAAAAGAAACTCAATTTTTCATAATTTTGAAATTTATATTTTATTCTCGATACGTAGTTTTGTTTTATGCAAAAGAACTCAATTTTTTGTAATTTCGAAATTGATATTTTATTTTGGATCCCTACTTTTTTTTTACAAAAAGAACTCCATTTTTAGGAATTTGGATATATATATTTTATTTTCGATCCCTACTTTTGTGTCACAAATAGAATTCAATTTTTAATAATTTCGAAATTGATATATTATCCGTAGTTTTGTTTTACAAAAAAGAAACTCAATTTTTCATAATTTTAAAATTTATATTTTATTCTCGATACGTACTTTTGTTTTATGCAAAAGAACACAATTTTTGTAATTTCGAAATTGATATTTTATTTTGGATCCCTACTTTTGTTTCACAAAAAGAACTGAATTTTTAGTAATTTGGATATTTATATTTTATTCTCGATATGTACTTTGGTTTTAGGCAAAAGAACTCAATTTTTGTAATTTCGAAATTGATATTTTATTTTGGATCCCTACTTTTGTTTTACAAAAAGAACTCAATTTTTAGTAATTTGGATATTTATATTTTATTCTCGATATGTACTTTTGTTTTATGCAAAAGAACTAAATTTTTGTAATTTCGAAATTGATATTTTATTTTGGATCCCTACTTTTGTTTTACAAAAAGAACTCAATTTTTAGTAATTTGGATATTTATATTTTATTCTCGATATGTACTTTGGTTTTATGCAAAAGAACTCAATTTTTTGTAATTTCGAAATTGATATTTTATTTTGGATCCCTACTTTTGTTTTACAAAAAGAACTCAATTTTTAGTAATTTGGATATATATATTTTATTTTCGATCCCTACTTTTGTGTCACAAATAGAATTCAATTTTTAATAATTTCGAAATTGATATATTATTTTTCATCCGTAGTTTTGTTTTACAAAAAGAAACTCAATTTTTCATAATTTTGAAATTTATATTTTATTCTCGATACGTACTTTTGTTTTATGCAAAAGAACTCAATTTTTTGTAATTTCGAAATTGATATTCTATTTTGGATCCCTACTTTTGTTTTACAAAAAGAACTCAATTTTTAGTAATTTGGGTATTTATATTTTATTCTCGATATGTACTTTGGTTTTATGCAAAAGAACTCAATTTTTTGTAATTTTGAAATTGATATTTTATTTTGGATCCCTACTTTTGTTTTACAAAAAGAACTCAATTTTTAGTAATTTGGATATTTATATTTTATTTTCGATATGTACTTTGGTTTTATGCAAAAGAACTAAATTTTTGTAATTTCGAAATTGATATTTTATTTTGGATCCCTACTTTTGTTTTACAAAAGAACTCAATTTTTAGTAATTTGGATATATATATTTTATTTTCGATCCCTACTTTTGTGTCACAAATAGAATTCAATTTTTAATAATTTCGAAATTGATATATTATTTTTCATCCGTAGTTTTGTTTTACAAAAAAGAAACTCAATTTCTCATAATTTTGAAATTTATATTTTATTCTCGATACGTACTTTTGTTTTATGCAAAAGAACTCAATTTTTTGTAATTTCGAAATTGATATTTTATTTTGGATCCCTACTTTTGTTTTACAAAAAGAAGTCAATTTTTAGTAATTTGGATATTTATATTTTATTCTCGATATGTACTTTGGTTTTATGCAAAAGAACTCAATTTTTTGTAATTTCGAAATTGATATTTTATTTTGGATCCCTACTTTTGTTTTACCAAAACAACTCAATTTTTAGTAATTTGGATATTTATATTTTATTCTCGATATGTACTTTTGTTTTATGCAAAAGAACTAAATTTTTGTAATTTCGAAATTGATATTTTATTTTGGATCCCTACTTTTGTTTTACAAAAGAACTCAATTTTTAGTAATTTGGATATTTATATTTTATTCTCGATATGTACTTTTGTTTTATGCAAAAGAACTAAATTTTTGTAATTGCGAAATTGATATTTTATTTTGGATCCCTACTTTTGTTTTACAAAAAGAACTCAATTTTTAGTAATTTGGATATATATATTTTATTTTCGATCCCTACTTTTGTGTCACAAATAGAATTCAATTTTTAATAATTTCGAAATTGATATATTATTTTTCATCCGTAGTTTTGTTTTACAAAAAGAAACTCAATTTTTCATAATTTTGAAATTTATATTTTATTCTCGATACGTACCTTTGTTTTATGCAAAAGAACACAATTTTTTGTAATTTGAAATTGATATTTTATTTTGGATCCCACTTTTGTTTTACAAAAAGAACTCAATTTTTAGTAATTTGGATATTTATATTTTATTCTCGATACGTACTTTGGTTTGAGGCAAAAGAACTAAATTTTTGTAATTTCGAAATTGATATTTTATTTTGGATCCCTACTTTTGTTTTACAAAAAGAACTCAATTTTTAGTAATTTGGATATTTATATTTTATTCTCGATATGTACTTTTGTTTTATGCAAAAGAACTAAATTTTTGTAATTTCGAAATTGATATTTTATTTTGGATCCCTACTTTTGTTTTACAAAAGAACTCAATTTTTAGTAATTTGGATATATATATTTTATTTTCGATCCCTACTTTTGTGTCACAAATAGAATTCAATTTTTAATAATTTCGAAATTGATATATTATTTTTCATCCGTAGTTTTGTTTTACAAAAAGAAACTCAATTTTTCATAATTTTAAAATTTATATTTTATTCTCGATCACGTACTTTTGTTTTATGCAAAAGAACACAATTTTTGTAATTTCGAAATTGATATTTTATTTTGGATCCCACTTTTGTTTTACAAAAGAACTGAATTTTTAGTAATTTGGATATTTATATTTTATTCTCGATATGTACTTTGGTTTTAGGCAAAAGAACTCAATTTTTTGTAATTTCGAAATTGATATTTTATTTTGGATCCCTACTTTTGTTTTACAAAAAGAACTCAATTTTTAGTAATTTGGATATTTATATTTTATTCTCGATATGTACTTTTGTTTTATGCAAAACAACTAAATTTTTTGTAATTTCGAAATTGATATTTTATTTTGGATCCCTACTTTTGTTTTACAAAAAGAACTCAATTTTTAGTAATTTGGATATTTATATTTTATTCTCGATATGTACTTTTGTTTTATGCAAAAGAACTAAATTTTTTGTAATTTCGAAATTGATATTTTATTTTGGATCCCTACTTTTTTTTTACAATAAGAACTCAATTTTTAGTAATTTGGATATATATATTTTATTTTCGATCCCTACTTTTGTGTCACAAATAGAATTCAATTTTTAATAATTTCGGAAATTGATATATTATTTTTCATCCGTAGTTTTGTTTTACAAAAAAGAAACTCAATTTTTCATAATTTTGAAATTTATATTTTATTCTCGATACGTAGTTTTGTTTTATGCAAAAGAACTCAATTTTTTGTAATTTCGAAATTGATATTTTATTTTGGATCCCTACTTTTTTTTTACAAAAAGAACTCCATTTTTAGGAATTTGGATATATATATTTTATTTTCGATCCCTACTTTTGTGTCACAAATAGAATTCAATTTTTAATAATTTCGAAATTGATATATTATCCGTAGTTTTGTTTTACAAAAAAGAAACTCAATTTTTCATAATTTTAAAATTTATATTTTATTCTCGATACGTACTTTCGTTTTATGCAAAAGAACACAATTTTTTGTAATTTCGAAATTGATATTTTATTTTGGATCCCACTTTTGTTTTACAAAAAGAACTCAATTTTTAGTAATTTGGATATTTATATTTTATTCTCGATATGTACTTTGGTTTTAGGCAAAAGAACTCAATTTTTTGTAATTTCGAAATTGATATTTTATTTTGGATCCCTACTTTTGTTTTACAAAAGAACTCAATTTTTAGTAATTTGGATATTTATATTTTATTCTCGATATGTACTTTTGTTTTATGCAAAAGAACTAAATTTTTGTAATTTTGAAATTGATATTTTATTTTGGATCCCTACTTTTGTTTTACAAAAAAGAACTCAATTTTTAGTAATTTGGAAATTTATATTTTATTCTCGATATGTACTTTTGTTTTATGCAAAAGAACTCAATTTTTTGTAATTTCGAAATTGATATTTTATTTTGGATCCCTGTTTTTGTTTTACAAAAAGAACTCAATTTTTAGTAATTTGGATATTTATATTTTATTTTCGATCCCTACTTTTGTGTCACAAATAGAATTCAATTTTTAATAATTTCGAAATTGATATATTATTTTTCATCCGTAGTTTTGTTTTACAAAAAGAAATTCAATTTTTCATAATTTTAAAATTTATATTTTATTCTCGATACGTACTTTTGTTTTATGCAAAAGGACTCAATTTTTGTAATTTCAAAATTGATATTTTATTTTGGATCCCTACTTTTGTTTTACAAAAGAACTCAATTTTTAGTAATTTGGATATTTATATTTTATTCTCGATATGTACTTTGGTTTTATGCAAAATAACTCAATTTTTGTAATGTCGAAATTGATATTTTATTTTGGATCCCTACTTTTGTTTTACAAAAAGAACTCAATTTTTAGTAATTTGGATATTTATATTTTATTCTCGATATATACTTTTGTTTTATGCAAAAGAACTAAATTTTTGTAATTTCGAAATTGATATTTTATTTTGGATCCCTACTTTTGTTTTACAAAAAGAACTCAATTTTTAGTAATTTGGATATTTATATTTTATTCTCGATATGTACTTTGGTTTTATGCAAAAGAACTCAATTTTTTGTAATTTCGAAATTGATATTTTATTTTGGATCCCTACTTTTGTTTTACAAAAACAACTCAATTTTTAGTAATTTGGATATTTATATTTTATTCTCGATATGTACTTTTGTTTTATGCAAAGAACTAAATTTTTTGTAATTTCGAAATTGATATTTTATTTTGGATCCCTACTTTATTTTACAAAAAGAACTCAATTTTTAGTAATTTGGATATTTATATTTTATTCTCGATATGTACTTTGGTTTTATGCAAAAGAACTCAATTTTTTGTAATTTCGAAATTGATATTTTATTTTGGATCCCTACTTTTGTTTTACAAAAAGAACTCAATTTTTAGTAATTTGGATATTTATATTTTATTCTCGATATGTACTTTTGTTTTATGCAAAAGAACTAAATTTTTGTAATTTCGAAATTGATATTTTATTTTGGATCCCTACTTTTGTTTTACAAAAAGAACTCAATTTTTAGTAATTTGGATATATATATTTTATTTTCGATCCCTACTTTTGTGTCACAAATAGAATTCAATTTTTAATAATTTCGAAATTGATATATTATTTTTCATCCGTAGTTTTCTTTTACAAAAAGAAACTCAATTTTTCATAATTTTGAAATTTATATTTTATTCTCGATACGTACTTTTGTTTTATGCAAAAGAACTCAATTTTTGTAATTTCGAAATTGATATTTTATTTTGGATCCCTACTTTTGTTTTACATTAAGAACTCAATTTTTAGTAATTTGGATATTTATATTTTATTCTCGATATGTACTTTTGTTTTATGCAAAAGAACTAAATTTTTGTAATTTCGAAATTGATATTTTATTTTGGATCCCTACTTTTGTTTTACAAAAAGAACTCAATTTTTAGTAATTTGGATATTTATATTTTATTCTCGATATGTACTTTTGTTTTATGCAAAAGAACTAAATTTTTGTAATTTTGAAATTGATATTTTATTTTGGATCCCTACTTTTGTTTTACAAAAAGAACTCAATTTTTAGTAATTTGGAAATTTATATTTTATTCTCGATATGTACTTTTGTTTTATGCAAAAGAACTAAATTTTTGTAATTTCGAAATTGATATTTTATTTTGGATCCCTACTTTTGTTTTACAAAAAGAACTCAATTTTTAGTAATTTGGATATATATATTTTATTTTCGATCCCTACTTTTGTGTCACAAATAGAATTCAATTTTTAATAATTTCGAAATTGATATATTATTTTTCATCCGTAGTTTTGTTTTACAAAAAGAAATTCAATTTTTCATAATTTTAAAATTTATATTTTATTCTCGATACGTACTTTTGTTTTATGCAAAAGGACTCAATTTTTGTAATTTCAAAATTGATATTTTATTTTGGATCCCTACTTTTGTTTTACAAAAAGAACTCAATTTTTAGTAATTTGGATATTTATATTTTATTCTCGATATGTACTTTGGTTTTATGCAAAATAACTCAATTTTTTGTAATGTCGAAATTGATATTTTATTTTGGATCCCTACTTTTGTTTTACAAAAAGAACTCAATTTTTAGTAATTTGGATATTTATATTTTATTCTCGATATGTACTTTGGTTTTATGCAAAAGAACTCAATTTTTTGTAATTTCGAAATTGATATTTTATTTTGGATCCCTACTTTTGTTTTACAAAAGAACTCAATTTTTAGTAATTTGGATATATATATTTTATTTTCGATCCCTACTTTTGTGTCACAAATAGAATTCAATTTTTAATAATTTCGCAAATTGATATATTATTTTTCATCCGTAGTTTTCTTTTAAAAAAAGAAACTCAATTTTTCATAATTTTGAAATTTATATTTTATTCTCGATCACGTACTTTTGTTTTATGCAAAAGAACTCAATTTTTGTAATTTCGAAATTGATATTTTATTTTGGATCCCTACTTTTGTTTTACAAAAAGAACTCAATTTTTAGTAATTTGGATATTTATATTTTATTCTCGATATGTACTTTTGTTTTATGCAAAAGAACTAAATTTTTGTAATTTCGAAATTGATATTTTATTTTGGATCCCTACTTTTGTTTTACAAAAAGAACTCAATTTTTAGTAATTTGGATATTTATATTTTATTCTCGATATGTACTTTGGTTTTATGCAAAAGAACTCAATTTTTTGTAATTTCGAAATTGATATTTTATTTTGGATCCCTACTTTTGTTTTACAAAAAGAACTCAATTTTTAGTAATTTGGATATATATATTTTATTTTCGATCCCTACTTTTGTGTCACAAATAGAATTCAATTTTTAATAATTTCGCAAATTGATATATTATTTTTCATCCGTAGTTTTCTTTTAAAAAAAGAAACTCAATTTTTCATAATTTTGAAATTTATATTTTATTCTCGATACGTACTTTTGTTTTATGCAAAAGAACTCAATTTTTTGTAATTTCGAAATTGATATTTTATTTTGGATCCCTACTTTTGTTTTACAAAAAAGAACTCAATTTTTAGTAATTTGGATATTTATATTTTATTCTCGATATGTATTTTGGTTTTAGGCAAAAGAACTCAATTTTTTGTAATTTCGAAATTGATATTTTATTTTGGATCCCTACTTTTGTTTTACAAAAAAGAACTCAATTTTTAGTAATTTGGAAATTTATATTTTATTCTCGATATGTACTTTTGTTTTATGCAAAAGAACTAAATTTTTTGTAATTTCGAAATTGATATTTTATTTTGGATCCCTGTTTTTGTTTTACAAAAAGAACTCAATTTTTAGTAATTTGGATATATATATTTTATTTTCGATCCCTACTTTTGTGTCACAAATAGAATTCAATTTTTAATAATTTCGAAATTGATATATTATTTTTCATCCGTAGTTTTGTTTTACAAAAAAGAAATTCAATTTTTCATAATTTTGAAATTTATATTTTATTCTCGATACGTACTTTTGTTTTATGCAAAAGGACTCAATTTTTTGTAATTTCAAAATTGATATTTTATTTTGGATCCCTACTTTTGTTTTACAAAAAGAACTCAATTTTTAGTAATTTGGATATTTATATTTTATTCTCGATATGTACTTTGGTTTTATGCAAAATAACTCAATTTTTTGTAATGTCGAAATTGATATTTTATTTTGGATCCCTACTTTTGTTTTACAAAAAGAACTCAATTTTTAGTAATTTGGATATTTATATTTTATTCTCGATATATACTTTTGTTTTATGCAAAAGAACTAAATTTTTGTAATTTCGAAATTGATATTTTATTTTGGATCCCTACTTTTGTTTTACAAAAAGAACTCAATTTTTAGTAATTTGGATATTTATATTTTATTCTCGATATGTACTTTGGTTTTATGCAAAAGAACTCAATTTTTTGTAATTTCGAAATTGATATTTTATTTTGGATCCCTACTTTTGTTTTACAAAAAGAACTCAATTTTTAGTAATTTGGATATTTATATTTTATTCTCGATATGTACTTTTGTTTTATGCAAAAGAACTAAATTTTTTGTAATTTCGAAATTGATATTTTATTTTGGATCCCTACTTTATTTTACAAAAAGAACTCAATTTTTAGTAATTTGGATATTTATATTTTATTCTCGATATGTACTTTGGTTTTATGCAAAAGAACTCAATTTTTTGTAATTTCGAAATTGATATTTTATTTTGGATCCCTACTTTTGTTTTACAAAAAGAACTCAATTTTTAGTAATTTGGATATTTATATTTTATTCTCGATATGTACTTTTGTTTTATGCAAAAGAACTAAATTTTTGTAATTTCGAAATTGATATTTTATTTTGGATCCCTACTTTTGTTTTACAAAAAGAACTCAATTTTTAGTAATTTGGATATATATATTTTATTTTCGATCCCTACTTTTGTGTCACAAATAGAATTCAATTTTTAATAATTTCGGAAATTGATATATTATTTTTCATCCGTAGTTTTCTTTTACAAAAAAGAAACTCAATTTTTCATAATTTTGAAATTTATATTTTATTCTCGATACGTACTTTTGTTTTATGCAAAAGAACTCAATTTTTTGTAATTTCGAAATTGATATTTTATTTTGGATCCCTACTTTTGTTTTACATTAAGAACTCAATTTTTAGTAATTTGGATATTTATATTTTATTCTCGATATGTACTTTTGTTTTATGCAAAAGAACTAAATTTTTTGTAATTTCGAAATTGATATTTTATTTTGGATCCCTACTTTTGTTTTACAAAAGAACTCAATTTTTAGTAATTTGGATATTTATATTTTATTCTCGATATGTACTTTTGTTTTATGCAAAAGAACTAAATTTTTGTAATTTTGAAATTGATATTTTATTTTGGATCCCTACTTTTGTTTTACAAAAAAGAACTCAATTTTTAGTAATTTGGAAATTTATATTTTATTCTCGATATGTACTTTTGTTTTATGCAAAAGAACTAAATTTTTGTAATTTCGAAATTGATATTTTATTTTGGATCCCTACTTTTGTTTTACAAAAAGAACTCAATTTTTAGTAATTTGGATATATATATTTTATTTTCGATCCCTACTTTTGTGTCACAAATAGAATTCAATTTTTAATAATTTCGAAATTGATATATTATTTTTCATCCGTAGTTTTGTTTTACAAAAAGAAACTCAATTTTTCATAATTTTAAAATTTATATTTTATTCTCGATACGTACTTTTGTTTTATGCAAAAGGACTCAATTTTTTGTAATTTCAAAATTGATATTTTATTTTGGATCCCTACTTTTGTTTTACAAAAAGAACTCAATTTTTAGTAATTTGGATATTTATATTTTATTCTCGATATGTACTTTGGTTTTATGCAAAATAACTCAATTTTTTGTAATGTCGAAATTGATATTTTATTTTGGATCCCTACTTTTGTTTTACAAAAAGAACTCAATTTTTAGTAATTTGGATATTTATATTTTATTCTCGATATGTACTTTGGTTTTATGCAAAAGAACTCAATTTTTGTAATTTCGAAATTGATATTTTATTTTGGATCCCTACTTTTGTTTTACAAAAAGAACTCAATTTTTAGTAATTTGGATATATATATTTTATTTTCGATCCCTACTTTTGTGTCACAAATAGAATTCAATTTTTAATAATTTCGCAAATTGATATATTATTTTTCATCCGTAGTTTTCTTTTAAAAAAAGAAACTCAATTTTTCATAATTTTGAAATTTATATTTTATTCTCGATACGTACTTTTGTTTTATGCAAAAGAACTCAATTTTTGTAATTTCGAAATTGATATTTTATTTTGGATCCCTACTTTTGTTTTACAAAAAGAACTCAATTTTTAGTAATTTGGATATTTATATTTTATTCTCGATATGTACTTTTGTTTTATGCAAAAGAACTAAATTTTTGTAATTTCGAAATTGATATTTTATTTTGGATCCCTACTTTTGTTTTACAAAAAGAACTCAATTTTTAGTAATTTGGATATTTATATTTTATTCTCGATATGTACTTTGGTTTTATGCAAAAGAACTCAATTTTTTGTAATTTCGAAATTGATATTTTATTTTGGATCCCTACTTTTGTTTTACAAAAAGAACTCAATTTTTAGTAATTTGGATATATATATTTTATTTTCGATCCCTACTTTTGTGTCACAAATAGAATTCAATTTTTAATAATTTCGCAAATTGATATATTATTTTTCATCCGTAGTTTTCTTTTAAAAAAAGAAACTCAATTTTTCATAATTTTGAAATTTATATTTTATTCTCGATCACGTACTTTTGTTTTATGCAAAAGAACTCAATTTTTGTAATTTCGAAATTGATATTTTATTTTGGATCCCTACTTTTGTTTTACAAAAAGAACTCAATTTTTAGTAATTTGGATATTTATATTTTATTCTCGATATGTATTTTGGTTTTAGGCAAAAGAACTCAATTTTTGTAATTTCGAAATTGATATTTTATTTTGGATCCCTACTTTTGTTTTACAAAAAGAACTCAATTTTTAGTAATTTGGATATTTATCTTTTATTCGCGATATGTACTTTTGTTTTATGCAAAAGAACTAAATGTTTTGTAATTTCGAAATTGATATTTTATTTTGGATCCCTACTTTTGTTTTACAAAAAGAACTCAATTTTTAGTAATTTGGATATTTATATTTTATTCTCGATATGTACTTGGGTTTTATGCAAAAGAACTCAATTTTTTGTAATGTCGAAATTGATATTTTATTTTGGATCCCTACTTTTGTTTTACAAAAAGAACTCAATTTTTAGTAATTTGTATATTTATATTTTATTCTCGATATGTACTTTTGTTTTATGCAAAAGAACTAAATTTTTTGTAATTTCGAAATTGATATTTTATTTTGGATCCCTACTTTTGTTTTACAAAAAGAACTCAATTTTTAGTAATTTGGATATATATATTTTATTTTCGATCCCTACTTTTGTGTCACAAATAGAATTCAATTTTTAGTAATTTCGGAAATTGATATATTATTTTTCATCCGTAGTTTTCTTTTACAAAAAAGAAACTCAATTTTTCATAATTTTGAAATTTATATTTTATTCTCGATACGTACTTTTGTTTTATGCAAAAGAACTCAATTTTTTGTAATTTGGAAATTGATATTTTATTTTGGATCCCTACTTTTGTTTTACAATAAGAACTCAATTTTTAGTAATTTGGATATTTATATTTTATTCTCGATATGTACTTTTGTTTTATGCAAAAGAACTAAATTTTTTGTAATTTCGAAATTGATATTTTATTTTGGATCCCTACTTTTGTTTTACAAAAAGAACTCAATTTTTAGTAATTTGGATATATATATTTTATTTTCGATCCCTACTTTTGTGTCACAAATAGAATTCAATTTTTAATAATTTCGCAAATTGATATATTATTTTTCATCCGTAGTTTTCTTTTACAAAAAAGAAACTCAATTTTTCATAATTTTGAAATTTATATTTTATTCTCGATACGTACTTTTGTTTTATGCAAAAGAACTCAATTTTTTGTAATTTCGAAATTGATATTTTATTTTGGATCCCTACTTTTGTTTTACAAAAAAGAACTCAATTTTTAGTAATTTGGATATTTATATTTTATTCTCGATATGTACTTTGGTTTTAGGCAAAAGAACTCAATTTTTTGTAATTTCGAAATGGATATTTTATTTTGGATCCCTACTTTTGTTTTACAAAAAGAACTCAATTTTTAGTAATTTGGATATTTATATTTTATTCTCGATATGTACTTTTGTTTTATGCAAAAGAACTTAATTTTTTGTAATTTCGAAATTGATATTTTATTTTGGATCCCTACTTTTGTTTTACAAAAAGAACTCAATTTTTAGTAATTTGGATATATATATTTTATTTTCGATCCCTACTTTTGTGTCACAAATAGAATTTAATTTTTAATAATTTCGAAATTGATATATTATTTTTCATCTGTAGTTTTGTTTTACAAAAAAGAAACTCAATTTTTCATAATTTTGAAATTTATATTTTATTCTCGATACGTACTTTTGTTTTATGCAAAAGAACTCAATTTTTTGTAATTTCGAAATTGATATTTTATTTTGGATCCCTACTTTTGTTTTACAAAAAGAACTCAATATTTAGTAATTTGGATATTTATATTTTATTCTCGATATGTACTTTGGTTTTAGGCAAAAGAACTCAATTTTTTGTAATTTCGAAATTGATATTTTATTTTGGATCCCTACTTTTGTTTTACAAAAGGAACTCAATTTTTAGTAATTTGGATATTTATATTTTATTCTCGATATGTACTTTTGTTTTATGCAAAAGAACTAAATTTTTTGTAATTTCGAAATTGATATTTTATTTTGGATCCCTACTTTTGTTTTACAAAAAGAACTCAATTTTTAGTAATTTGGATATATATATTTTATTTTCGATCCCTACTTTTGTGTGACAAATAGAATTAAATTTTTAATAATTTCGAAATTGATATATTATTTTTCATCCGTAGTTTTGTTTTACAAAAAAGAAACTCAATTTTTCATAATTTTGAAATTTATATTTTATTCTCGATACGTACTTTTGTTTTATGCAAAAGAACTCAATTTTTGTAATTTCGAAATTGATATTTTATTTTGGATCCCTACTTTTGTTTTACAAAAAGAACTCAATTTTTAGTAATTTGGATATTTATATTTTATTCTCGATATGTACTTTTGTTTTATGCAAAAGAACTAAATTTTTGTAATTTCGAAATTGATATTTTATTTTGGATCCCTACTTTTGTTTTACAAAAAGAACTCAATTTTTAGTAATTTGGATATATATATTTTATTTTCGATCCCTACTTTTGTGTCACAAATAGAATTCAATTTTTAATAATTTTGAAATTGATATATTATTTTTCATCCGTAGTTTTGTTTTACAAAAAAGAAACTCAATTTTTCATAATTTTGAAATTTATATTTTATTCTCGATACGTACTTTTGTTTTATGCAAAAAAACTCAATTTTTTGTAATTTCGAAATTGATATTTTATTTTGGATCCCTACTTTTGTTTTACAAAAAGAACTCAATTTTTAGTAATTTGGATATTTATATTTTATTCTCGATATGTACTTTGGTTTTATGCAAAAGAACTCAATTTTTTGTAATTTCGAAATTGATATTTTATTTTGGATCCCTACTTTTGTTTTACAAAAAGAACTCAATTTTTAGTAATTTGGATATTTATATTTTATTCTACATATGTACTTTTGTTTTATGCAAAAGAACTAAATTTTTTGTAATTTCGAAATTCATATTTTATTTTGGATTCCTACTTTTGTTTTACAAAAAGAACTAAATTTTTAGTAATTTGGATATATATATTTTATTTTCGATCCCTACTTTTGTGTCAAAAATAGAATTCAATTTTTAATAATTTCGGAAATTGATATATTATTTTTCATCCGTAGTTTTCTTTTACAAAAAAGAAACTCAATTTTTCATAATTTTGAAATTTATATTTTATTCTCGATACGTACTTTTGTTTTATGCAAAAGAACTCAATTTTTTGTAATTTCGAAATTGATATTTTATTTTGGATCCCTACTTTTGTTTTACAAAAAAACTCAATTTTTAGTAATTTGGAAATTTATATTTTATTCTCGATATGTACTTTGGTTTTATGCAAAAGAACTCAATTTTTTGTAATTTCGAAATTGATATTTTATTTTGGATCCCTACTTTTGTTTTACAAAAGAACTCAATTTTTAGTAATTTGGATATTTATATTTTATTCTCGATATGTACTTTTGTTTTATGCAAAAGAACTAAATTTTTGTAATTTCGAAATTGATATTTTATTTTGGATCCCTACTTTTGTTTTACAAAAGAACTCAATTTTTAGTAATTTGGATATATATATTTTATTTTCGATCCCTACTTTTGTGTCACAACTAGAATTCAATTTTTAATAATTTCGAAATTGATATATTATTTTTCATCCGTAGTTTTGTTTTACAAAAAAGAAACTCAATTTTTCATAATTTTGAAATTTATATTTTATTCTCGATATGTACTTTTGTTTTATGCAAAAGAACTCAAATTTTTGTAATTTCAAAATTGATATTTTATTTTGGATCCCTACTTTTGTTTTACAAAAAGAACTCAATTTTTAGTAATTTGGATATTTATATTTTATTCACGATATGTACTTTGGTTTTATGCAAAAGAACTCAATTTTTGTCATTTCGAAATTGATATTTTATTTTGGATCCCTACTTTTGTTTTACAAAAACAACTCAAATTCTAGTAATTTGGATATTTATATTTTAGTCTCGATATGTACTTTTGTTTTATGCAAAAGAACTAAATTTTTGTAATTTCGAAATTGATATTTTATTTTGGATCCCTACTTTTGTTTTACAAAAGAACTCAATTTTTAGTAATTTGGATATTTATATTTTATTCTACATATGTACTTTTGTTTTATGCAAAAGAACTAAATTTTTGTAATTTCGAAATTGATATTTTATTTTGGATCCCTACTTTTGTTTTACAAAAGAACTCAATTTTTAGTAATTTGGATATACATATTTTATTTTCGATCCCTACTTTTGTGTGACAAATAGAATTAAATTTTTAATAATTTCGAAATTGATATATTATTTTTCATCCGTAGTTTTGTTTTACAAAAAGAAACTCAATTTTTCATAATTTTGAAATTTATATTTTATTCTCGATACGTACTTTTGTTTTATGCAAAAGAACTCAATTTTTGTAATTTCGAAATTGATATTTTATTTTGGATCCCTACTTTTGTTTTACAAAAAGAACTCAATTTTTAGTAATTTGGATATACATATTTTATTTTCGATCCCTACTTTTGTGTGACAAATAGAATTAAATTTTTAATAATTTCGAAATTGATATATTATTTTTCATCCGTAGTTTTGTTTTACAAAAAAGAAACTCAATTTTTCATATTTTTGAAATTTATATTTTATTCTCGATACGTACTTTTGTTTTATGCAAAAGAACTCAATTTTTTGTAATTTCGAAATTTATATTTTATTTTGGATCCCTACTTTTGTTTTACAAAAAGAACTCAATTTTTAGTAATTTGGATATTTATATTTTATTCTCGATATGTACTTTGGTTTTATGCAAAAGAACTCAATTTTTTGTAATTTCGAAATTGATATTTTATTTTGGATCCCTACTTTTGTTTTACAAAAGAACTCAATTTTTAGTAATTTGGATATTTATATTTTATTCTCGATATGTACTTTTGTTTTATGCAAAAGAACTAAATTTTTGTAATTTCGAAATTGATATTTTATTTTGGATCCCTACTTTTGTTTTACAAAAAGAACTCAATTTTTAGTAATTTGGATATATATATTTTATTTTCGATCCCTACTTTTGTGTCACAACTAGAATTCAATTTTTAATAATTTCGAAATTGATATATTATTTTTCATCCTTAGTTTTGTTTTACAAAAAAGAAACTCAATTTTTCATAATTTTGAAATTTATATTTTATTCTCGATATGTACTTTTGTTTTATGCAAAAGAACTCAAATTTTTGTAATTTCAAAATTGATATTTTATTTTGGATCCCTACTTTTGTTTTACAAAAAGAACTCAATTTTTAGTAATTTGGATATTTATATTTTATTCACGATATGTACTTTGGTTTTATGCAAAAGAACTCAATTTTTTGTCATTTCGAAATTGATATTTTATTTTGGATCCCTACTTTTGTTTTACAAAAACAACTCAAATTCTAGTAATTTGGATATTTATATTTTAGTCTCGATATGTACTTTTGTTTTATGCAAAAGAACTAAATTTTTTGTAATTTCGAAATTGATATTTTATTTTGGATCCCTACTTTTGTTTTACAAAAAGAACTCAATTTTTAGTAATTTGGATATTTATATTTTATTCTACATATGTACTTTTGTTTTATGCAAAAGAACTAAATTTTTTGTAATTTCGAAATTGATATTTTATTTTGGATCCCTACTTTTGTTTTACAAAAAGAACTCAATTTTTAGTAATTTGGATATACATATTTTATTTTCGATCCCTACTTTTGTGTGACAAATAGAATTAAATTTTTAATAATTTCGAAATTGATATATTATTTTTCATCCGTAGTTTTGTTTTACAAAAAGAAACTCAATTTTTCATAATTTTGAAATTTATATTTTATTCTCGATACGTACTTTTGTTTTATGCAAAAGAACTAAATTTTTTGTAATTTCGAAATTGATATTTTATTTTGGATCCCTACTTTTGTTTTACAAAAAGAACTCAATTTTTAGTAATTTGGATATACATATTTTATTTTCGATCCCTACTTTTGTGTGACAAATAGAATTAAATTTTTAATAATTTCGAAATTGATATATTATTTTTCATCCGTAGTTTTGTTTTACAAAAAAGAAACTCAATTTTTCATAATTTTGAAATTTATATTTTATTCTCGATACGTACTTTTGTTTTATGCAAAAGAACTCAATTTTTGTAATTTCGAAATTGATATTTTATTTTGGATCCCTACTTTTGTTTTACAAAAGAACTCAATTTTTAGTAATTTGGATATTTATATTTTATTCTCGATATGTACTTTGGTTTTATGCAAAAGAACTCAATTTTTGTAATTTCGAAATTGATATTTTATTTTGGATCCCTACTTTTGTTTTACAAAAGAACTCAATTTTTAGTAATTTGGATATTTATATTTTATTCTCGATACGTACTTTTGTTTTATGCAAAAGAACTCAATTTTTTGTAATTTCGAAATTGATATTTTATTTTGGATCCCTACTTTTGTTTTACAAAAAGAACTCAATTTTTAGTAATTTGGATATACATATTTTATTTTCGATCCCTACTTTTGTGTCACAACTAGAATTCAATTTTTAATAATTTCGAAATTGATATATTATTTTTCATCCTTAGTTTTGTTTTACAAAAAAGAAACTCAATTTTTCATAATTTTGAAATTTATATTTTATTCTCGATATGTACTTTTGTTTTATGCAAAAGAACTCAAATTTTTGTAATTTCAAAATTTATATTTTATTTTGGATCCCTACTTTTGTTTTACAAAAAGAACTCAATTTTTAGTAATTTGGATATTTATATTTTATTCACGATATGTACTTTGGTTTTATGCAAAAGAACTCAATTTTTTGTCATTTCGAAATTGATATTTTATTTTGGATCCCTACTTTTGTTTTACAAAAACAACTCAAATTCTAGTAATTTGGATATTTATATTTTAGTCTCGATATGTACTTTTGTTTTATGCAAAAGAACTAAATTTTTTGTAATTTCGAAATTGATATTTTATTTTGGATCCCTACTTTTGTTTTACAAAAGAACTCAATTTTTAGTAATTTGGATATTTATATTTTATTCTACATATGTACTTTTGTTTTATGCAAAAGAACTAAATTTTTGTAATTTCGAAATTGATATTTTATTTTGGATCCCTACTTTTGTTTTACAAAAGAACTCAATTTTTAGTAATTTGGATATACATATTTTATTTTCGATCCCTACTTTTGTGTGACAAATAGAATTAAATTTTTAATAATTTCGAAATTGATATATTATTTTTCATCCAGTAGTTTTGTTTTACAAAAAGAAACTCAATTTTTCATAATTTTGAAATTTATATTTTATTCTCGATACGTACTTTTGTTTTATGCAAAAGAACTCAATTTTTGTAATTTCGAAATTGATATTTTATTTTGGATCCCTACTTTTGTTTTACAAAAAGAACTCAATTTTTAGTAATTTGGATATACATATTTTATTTTCGATCCCTACTTTTGTGTGACAAATAGAATTAAATTTTTAATAATTTCGAAATTGATATATTATTTTTCATCCGTAGTTTTGTTTTACAAAAAAGAAACTCAATTTTTCATATTTTTGAAATTTATATTTTATTCTCGATACGTACTTTTGTTTTATGCAAAAGAACTCAATTTTTTGTAATTTCGAAATTGATATTTTATTTTGGATCCCTACTTTTGTTTTACAAAAAGAACTCAATTTTTAGTAATTTGGATATTTATATTTTATTCTCGATATGTACTTTGGTTTTATGCAAAAGAACTAAATTTTTTGTAATTTCGAAATTGATATTTTATTTTGGATCCCTACTTTTGTTTTACAAAAAGAACTCAATTTTTAGTAATTTGGATATTTACATTTTATTCTCGATATGTACTTTTGTTTTATGCAAAAAAACTCAATTTTTTGTAATTTCGAAATTGATATTTTATTTTGGATCCCTACTTTTGTTTTACAAAAAAACTCAACTTTTAGTAATTTGGATATTTATATTTTATTCTCGATATGTACTTTTGTTTTATGCAAAAGAACTAAATTTTTGTAATTTCGAAATTGATATTTTATTTTGGATCCCTACTTTTGTTTTACAAAAAGAACTCAATTTTTAGTAATTTGGATATTTATATTTTATTCTCGATATGTACTTTTGTTTTATGCAAAAGAACTAAATTTTTGTAATTTCGAAATTGATATTTTATTTTGGATCCCTACTTTTGTTTTACAAAAGAACTCAATTTTTAGTAATTTGGATATATATATTTTATTTTCGATCCCTACTTTTGTGTCACAAATAGAATTCAATTTTTAATAATTTCGAAATTGATATATTATTTTTCATCCGTAGTTTTGTTTTACAAAAAGAAACTCAATTTTTCATAATTTTGAAATTTATATTTTATTCTCGATACGTACTTTTGTTTTATGCAAAAGAACTCAATTTTTGTAATTTCGAAATTGATATTTTATTTTGGATCCCTACTTTTGTTTTACAAAAGAACTCAATTTTTAGTAATTTGGATATTTATATTTTATTCTCGATATGTACTTTGGTTTTATGCAAAAGAACTCAATTTTTTGTAATTTCGAAATTGATATTTTATTTTGGATCCCTACTTTTGTTTTACAAAAAGAACTCAATTTTTAGTAATTTGGATATTTATATTTTATTCTCGATATGTACTTTTGTTTTATGCAAAAGAACTAAATTTTTGTAATTTCGAAATTGATATTTTATTTTGGATCCCTACTTTTGTTTTACAAAAAGAACTCAATTTTTAGTAATTTGGATATATATATTTTATTTTCGATCCCTACTTTTGTGTCACAAATAGAATTCAATTTTTAATAATTTCGAAATTGATATATTATTTTTCATCCGTAGTTTTGTTTTACAAAAAGAAACTCAATTTTTCATAATTTTGAAATTTATATTTTATTCTCGATACGTACTTTTGTTTTATGCAAAAGAACTCAATTTTTGTAATTTCGAAATTGATATTTTATTTTGGATCCCTACTTTTGTTTTACAAAAGAACTCAATTTTTAGTAATTTGGATATTTATATTTTATTCTCGATATGTACTTTGGTTTTATGCAAAAGAACTCAATTTTTTGTAATTTCGAAATTGATATTTTATTTTGGATCCCTACTTTTGTTTTACAAAAAGAACTCAATTTTTAGTAATTTGGATATTCATATTTTATTCTCGATATGTACTTTTGTTTTATGCAAAAGAACTAAATTTTTTGTAATTTCGAAATTGATACTTTATTTTGGATCCCTACTTTTGTTTTACAAAAGAACTCAATTTTTAGTAATTTGGATATTTATATTTTATTCTCGATATGTACTTTTGTTTTATGCAAAAGAACTAAATTTTTGTAATTTCGAAATTGATATTTTATTTTGGATCCCTACTTTTGTTTTACAAAAAGAACTCAATTTTTAGTAATTTGGATATATATATTTTATTTTCGATCCCTACTTTTGTGTCACAAATAGAATTCAATTTTTAATAATTTCGGAAATTGATATATTATTTTTCATCCGTAGTTTTGTTTTACAAAAAAGAAACTCAACTTTTCATAATTTTGAAATTTATATTTTATTCTCGATACGTAGTTTTGTTTTATGCAAAAGAACTCAATTTTTTGTAATTTCGAAATTGATATTTTATTTTGGATCCCTACTTTTGTTTTACAAAAGAACTCAATTTTTAGTAATTTGGATATATATATTTTATTTTCGATCCCTACTTTTGTGTCACAAATAGAATTCAATTTTTAATAATTTCGAAATTGATATATTATTTTTCATCCGTAGTTTTGTTTTACAAAAAGAAACTCAATTTTTCATAATTTTGAAATTTATATTTTATTCTCGATACGTACTTTTGTTTTATGCAAAAGAACTCAATTTTTGTAATTTCGAAATTGATATTTTATTTTGGATCCCTACTTTTGTTTTACAAAAGAACTCAATTTTTAGTAATTTGGATATTTATATTTTATTCTCGATATGTACTTTTGTTTTATGCAAAAGAACTAAATTTTTGTAATTTCGAAATTGATATTTTATTTTGGATCCCTACTTTTGTTTTACAAAAAGAACTCAATTTTTAGTAATTTGGATATATATATTTTATTTTCGATCCCTACTTTTGTGTCACAAATAGAATTCAATTTTTAATAATTTCGAAATTGATATATTATTTTTCATCCGTAGTTTGGTTTTACAAAAAGAAACTCAACTTTTCATAATTTTGAAATTTATATTTTATTCTCGATACGTACTTTTGTTTTATGCAAAAGAACTCAATTTTTGTAATTTCGAAATTGATATTTTATTTTGGATCCCTACTTTTGTTTTACAAAAAGAACTCAATTTTTAGTAATTTGGATATATATATTTTATTTTCGATCCCTACTTTTGTGTCACAAATAGAATTCAATTTTTAATAATTTCGAAATTGATATATTATTTTTCATCCGTAGTTTGGTTTTACAAAAAGAAACTCAACTTTTCATAATTTTGAAATTTATATTTTATTCTCGATACGTACTTTTGTTTTATGCAAAAGAACTCAATTTTTGTAATTTCGAAATTGATATTTTATTTTGGATCCCTACTTTTGTTTTACAAAAGAACTCAATTTTTAGTAATTTGGATATATATATTTTATTTTCGATCCCTACTTTTGTGTCACAAATAGAATTCAATTTTTAATAATTTCGAAATTGATATATTATTTTTCATCCGTAGTTTGGTTTTACAAAAAGAAACTCAACTTTTCATAATTTTGAAATTTATATTTTATTCTCGATACGTACTTTTGTTTTATGCAAAAGAACTCAATTTTTTGTAATTTCGAAATTGATATTTTATTTTGGATCCCTACTTTTGTTTTACAAAAAGAACTCAATTTTTAGTAATTTGGATATATATATTTTATTTTCGATCCCTACTTTTGTGTCACAAATAGAATTCAATTTTTAATAATTTCGAAATTGATATATTATTTTTCATCCGTAGTTTTGTTTTACAAAAAGAAACTCAATTTTTCATAATTTTGAAATTTATATTTTATTCTCGATACGTACTTTTGTTTTATGCAAAAGAATTCAATTTTTGTAATTTCGAAATTGATATTTTATTTTGGATCCCTACTTTTGTTTTACAAAAAGAACTCAATTTTTAGTAATTTGGATATTTATATTTTATTCTCGATATGTACTTTTGTTTTATGCAAAAAACTCAATTTTTTGTAATTTCGAAATTGATATTTTATTTTGGATCCCTACTTTTGTTTTACAAAAAGAACTCAATTTTTAGTAATTTGGATATTTATATTTTATTCTCGATATGTACTTTTGTTTTATGCAAAAGAACTCAATTTTTGTAATTTCGAAATTGATATTTTATTTTGGATCCCTACTTTTGTTTTACAAAAGAACTCAATTTTTAGTAATTTGGATATTTATATTTTATTCTCGATATGTACTTTTGTTTTATGCAAAAGAACTCAATTTTTTGTAATTTCGAAATTGATATTTTATTTTGGATCCCTACTTTTGTTTTACAAAAAGAACTCAATTTTTAGTAATTTGGATATTTATATTTTATTCTCGATATGTACTTTTGTTTTATGCAAAAAACTCAATTTTTGTAATTTCGAAATTGATATTTTATTTTGGATCCCTACTTTTGTTTTACAAAAAGAACTCAATTTTTAGTAATTTGGATATTTATATTTTATTCTCGATATGTACTTTTGTTTTATGCAAAAGAACTCAATTTTTTGTAATTTCGAAATTGATATTTTATTTTGGATCCCTACTTTTGTTTTACAAAAGAACTCAATTTTTAGTAATTTGGATATTTATATTTTATTCTCGATATGTACTTTTGTTTTATGCAAAAGAACTAAATTTTTGTAATTTCGAAATTGATATTTTATTTTGGATCCCTACCTTTGTTTTACAAAAGAACTCAATTTTTAGTAATTTGGATATTTATATTTTATTCTCGATATGTACTTTTGTTTTATGCAAAAGAACTAAATTTTTGTAATTTCGAAATTGATATTTTATTTTGGATCCCTACTTTTGTTTTACAAAAACTCAACTTTTAGTAATTTGGATATTTATATTTTATTCTCGATATGTACTTTTGTTTTATGCAAAAGAACTAAATTTTTTGTAATTTCGAAATTGATATTTTATTTTGGATTCCTACTTTTGTTTTACAAAAAGAACTCAATTTTTAGTAATTTGGATATTTATATTTTATTCTCGATATGTACTTTTGTTTTATGCAAAAGAACTAAATTTTTTGTAATTTCGAAATTGATATTTTATTTTGGATCCCTACTTTTGTTTTACAAAAAGAACTCAATTTTTAGTAATTTGGATATATATATTTTATTTTCGATACCTACTTTTGTGTCACAAATAGAATTCAATTTTTAATAATTTCGAAATTGATATATTATTTTTCATCCGTAGTTTTGTTTTACAAAAAGAAACTCAATTTTTCATAATTTTGAAATTTATATTTTATTCTCGATACGTACTTTTGTTTTATGCAAAAGAACTCAATTTTTGTAATTTCGAAATTGATATTTTATTTTGGATCCCTACTTTTGTTTTACAAAAGAACTCAATTTTTAGTAATTTGGATATTTATATTTTATTCTCGATATGTACTTTGGTTTTATGCAAAAGAACTCAATTTTTGTAATTTCGAAATTGATATTTTATTTTGGATCCCTACTTTTGTTTTACAAAAAGAACTCAATTTTTAGTAATTTGGATATTCATATTTTATTCTCGATATGTACTTTTGTTGTATGCAAAAGAACTAAATTTTTTGTAATTTCGAAATTGATACTTTATTTTGGATCCCTACTTTTGTTTTACAAAAAGAACTCAATTTTTAGTAATTTGGATATTTATATTTTATTCTCGATATGTACTTTTGTTTTATGCAAAAGAACTAAATTTTTGTAATTTCGAAATTGATATTTTATTTTGGATCCCTACTTTTGTTTTACAAAAAGAACTCAATTTTTAGTAATTTGGATATATATATTTTATTTTCGATCCCTACTTTTGTGTCACAAATAGAATTCAATTTTTAATAATTTCGGAAATTGATATATTATTTTTCATCCGTAGTTTTGTTTTACAAAAAGAAACTCAACTTTTCATAATTTTGAAATTTATATTTTATTCTCGATACGTAGTTTTGTTTTATGCAAAAGAACTCAATTTTTGTAATTTCGAAATTGATATTTTATTTTGGATCCCTACTTTTGTTTTACAAAAAGAACTCAATTTTTAGTAATTTGGATATATATATTTTATTTTCGATCCCTACTTTTGTGTCACAAATAGAATTCAATTTTTAATAATTTCGAAATTGATATATTATTTTTCATCCGTAGTTTTGTTTTACAAAAAGAAACTCAATTTTTCATAATTTTGAAATTTATATTTTATTCTCGATACGTACTTTTGTTTTATGCAAAAGAACTCAATTTTTGTAATTTCGAAATTGATATTTTATTTTGGATCCCTACTTTTGTTTTACAAAAGAACTCAATTTTTAGTAATTTGGATATTTATATTTTATTCTCGATATGTACTTTGGTTTTATGCAAAAGAACTCAATTTTTGTAATTTCGAAATTGATATTTTATTTTGGATCCCTACTTTTGTTTTACAAAAAGAACTCAATTTTTAGTAATTTGGATATTCATATTTTATTCTCGATATGTACTTTTGTTTTATGCAAAAGAACTAAATTTTTGTAATTTCAAAATTGATATTTTATTTTGGATCCCTACTTTTGTTTTACAAAAAGAACTCAATTTTTAGTAATTTGGATATTTATATTTTATTCTCGATATGTACTTTTGTTTTATGCAAAAGAACTCAATTTTTGTAATTTCGAAATTGATATTTTATTTTGGATCCCTACTTTTGTTTTACAAAAAACTCAATTTTTAGTAATTTGGATATTTATATTTTATTCTCGATATGTACTTTTGTTTTATCCAAAAGAACTAAATTTTTTGTAATTTCGAAATTGATATTTTATTTTGGATCCCTACCTTTGTTTTACAAAAAGAACTCAATTTTTAGTAATTTGGATATTTATATTTTATTCTCGATATGTACTTTTGTTTTATGCAAAAGAACTAAATTTTTGTAATTTCGAAATTGATATTTTATTTTGGATCCCTACTTTTGTTTTACAAAAACTCAACTTTTAGTAATTTGGATATTTATATTTTATTCTCGATATGTACTTTTGTTTTATGCAAAAGAACTAAATTTTTGTAATTTCGAAATTGATATTTTATTTTGGATTCCTACTTTTGTTTTACAAAAGAACTCAATTTTTAGTAATTTGGATATTTATATTTTATTCTCGATATGTACTTTTGTTTTATGCAAAAGAACTAAATTTTTGTAATTTCGAAATTGATATTTTATTTTGGATCCCTACTTTTGTTTTACAAAAGAACTCAATTTTTAGTAATTTGGATATTTATATTTTATTCTCGATATGTACTTTTGTTTTATGCAAAAGAACTAAATTTTTTGTAATTTCGAAATTGATATTTTATTTTGGATCCCTACTTTTGTTTTACAAAAACTCAACTTTTAGTAATTTGGATATTTATATTTTATTCTCGATATGTACTTTTGTTTTATGCAAAAGAACTAAATTTTTGTAATTTCGAAATTGATATTTTATTTTGGATTCCTACTTTTGTTTTACAAAAAGAACTCAATTTTTAGTAATTTGGATATTTATATTTTATTCTCGATATGTACTTTTGTTTTATGCAAAAGAACTAAATTTTTGTAATTTCGAAATTGATATTTTATTTTGGATCCCTACTTTTGTTTTACAAAAAGAACTCAATTTTTAGTAATTTGGATATATATATTTTATTTTCGATCCCTACTTTTGTGTCACAAATAGAATTCAATTTTTAATAATTTCGAAATTGATATATTATTTTTCATCCGTAGTTTTGTTTTACAAAAAGAAACTCAATTTTTCATAATTTTGAAATTTATATTTTATTCTCGATACGTACTTTTGTTTTATGCAAAAGAACTCAATTTTTGTAATTTCGAAATTGATATTTTATTTTGGATCCCTACTTTTGTTTTACAAAAGAACTCAATTTTTAGTAATTTGGATATTTATATTTTATTCTCGATATGTACTTTGGTTTTATGCAAAAGAACTCAATTTTTTGTAATTTCGAAATTGATATTTTATTTTGGATCCCTACTTTTGTTTTACAAAAAGAACTCAATTTTTAGTAATTTGGATATTCATATTTTATTCTCGATATGTACTTTTGTTTTATGCAAAAGAACTAAATTTTTGTAATTTCGAAATTGATACTTTATTTTGGATCCCTACTTTTGTTTTACAAAAAGAACTCAATTTTTAGTAATTTGGATATTTATATTTTATTCTCGATATGTACTTTTGTTTTATGCAAAAGAACTAAATTTTTGTAATTTCGAAATTGATATTTTATTTTGGATCCCTACTTTTGTTTTACAAAAGAACTCAATTTTTAGTAATTTGGATATATATATTTTATTTTCGATCCCTACTTTTGTGTCACAAATAGAATTCAATTTTTAATAATTTCGGAAATTGATATATTATTTTTCATCCGTAGTTTTGTTTTACAAAAAGAAACTCAACTTTTCATAATTTTGAAATTTATATTTTATTCTCGATACGTAGTTTTGTTTTATGCAAAAGAACTAAATTTTTTGTAATTTCGAAATTGATATTTTATTTTGGATCCCTACTTTTGTTTTACAAAAAGAACTCAATTTTTAGTAATTTGGATATATATATTTTATTTTCGATCCCTACTTTTGTGTCACAAATAGAATTCAATTTTTAATAATTTCGAAATTGATATATTATTTTTCATCCGTAGTTTTGTTTTACAAAAAGAAACTCAATTTTTCATAATTTTGAAATTTATATTTTATTCTCGATACGTACTTTTGTTTTATGCAAAAGAACTCAATTTTTGTAATTTCGAAATTGATATTTTATTTTGGATCCCTACTTTTGTTTTACAAAAGAACTCAATTTTTAGTAATTTGGATATTTATATTTTATTCTCGATATGTACTTTGGTTTTATGCAAAAGAACTCAATTTTTTGTAATTTCGAAATTGATATTTTATTTTGGATCCCTACTTTTGTTTTACAAAAAGAACTCAATTTTTAGTAATTTGGATATTCATATTTTATTCTCGATATGTACTTTTGTTTTATGCAAAAGAACTAAATTTTTGTAATTTCGAAATTGATACTTTATTTTGGATCCCTACTTTTGTTTTACAAAAGAACTCAATTTTTAGTAATTTGGATATTTATATTTTATTCTCGATATGTACTTTTGTTTTATGCAAAAGAACTAAATTTTTGTAATTTCGAAATTGATATTTTATTTTGGATCCCTACTTTTGTTTTACAAAAAGAACTCAATTTTTAGTAATTTGGATATATATATTTTATTTTCGATCCCTACTTTTGTGTCACAAATAGAATTCAATTTTTAATAATTTCGGAAATTGATATATTATTTTTCATCCGTAGTTTTGTTTTACAAAAAGAAACTCAACTTTTCATAATTTTGAAATTTATATTTTATTCTCGATACGTAGTTTTGTTTTATTCAAAAGAACTAAATTTTTTGTAATTTCGAAATTGATATTTTATTTTGGATCCCTACTTTTGTTTTACAAAAGAACTCAATTTTTAGTAATTTGGATATATATATTTTATTTTCGATCCCTACTTTTGTGTCACAAATAGAATTCAATTTTTAATAATTTCGAAATTGATATATTATTTTTCATCCGTAGTTTTGTTTTACAAAAAGAAACTCAATTTTTCATAATTTTGAAATTTATATTTTATTCTCGATACGTACTTTTGTTTTATGCAAAAGAACTCAATTTTTGTAATTTCGAAATTGATATTTTATTTTGGATCCCTACTTTTGTTTTACAAAAAGAACTCAATTTTTAGTAATTTGGATATTTATATTTTATTCTCGATATGTACTTTGGTTTTATGCAAAAGAACTCAATTTTTTGTAATTTCGAAATTGATATTTTATTTTGGATCCCTACTTTTGTTTTACAAAAAGAACTCAATTTTTAGTAATTTGGATATTCATATTTTATTCTCGATATGTACTTTTGTTTTATGCAAAAGAACTAAATTTTTGTAATTTCGAAATTGATATTTTATTTTGGATCCCTACTTTTGTTTTACAAAAAGAACTCAATTTTTAGTAATTTGGATATTTATATTTTATTCTCGATATGTACTTTTGTTTTATGCAAAAGAACTCAATTTTTGTAATTTCGAAATTGATATTTTATTTTGGATCCCTACTTTTGTTTTACAAAAAACTCAATTTTTAGTAATTTGGATATTTATATTTTATTCTCGATATGTACTTTTGTTTTATCCAAAAGAACTAAATTTTTGTAATTTCGAAATTGATATTTTATTTTGGATCCCTACCTTTGTTTTACAAAAGAACTCAATTTTTAGTAATTTGGATATTTATATTTTATTCTCGATATGTACTTTTGTTTTATGCAAAAGAACTAAATTTTTGTAATTTCGAAATTGATATTTTATTTTGGATCCCTACTTTTGTTTTACAAAAAACTCAACTTTTAGTAATTTGGATATTTATATTTTATTCTCGATATGTACTTTTGTTTTATGCAAAAGAACTAAATTTTTTGTAATTTCGAAATTGATATTTTATTTTGGATTCCTACTTTTGTTTTACAAAAAGAACTCAATTTTTAGTAATTAGGATATTTATATTTTATTCTCGATATGTACTTTTGTTTTATGCAAAAGAACTAAATTTTTTGTAATTTCGAAATTGATATTTTATTTTGGATCCCTACTTTTGTTTTACAAAAAGAACTCAATTTTTAGTAATTTGGATATTTATATTTTATTCTCGATATGTACTTTGGTTTTATGCAAAAGAACTAAATTTTAGTAATTTCGAAATTGATATTTTATTTTGGATCCCTACTTTTGTTTTACAAAAAACTCAACTTTTAGTAATTTGGATATTTATATTTTATTCTCGATATGTACTTTTGTTTTATGCAAAAGAACTAAATTTTTTGTAATTTCGAAATTGATATTTTATTTTGGATTCCTACTTTTGTTTTACAAAAAGAACTCAATTTTTAGTAATTTGGATATTTATATTTTATTCTCGATATGTACTTTTGTTTTATGCAAAAGAACTAAATTTTTGTAATTTCGAAATTGATATTTTATTTTGGATCCCTACTTTTGTTTTACAAAAAGAACTCAATTTTTAGTAATTTGGATATATATATTTTATTTTCGATCCCTACTTTTGTGTCACAAATAGAATTCAATTTTTAATAATTTCGAAATTGATATATTATTTTTCATCCGTAGTTTTGTTTTACAAAAAGAAACTCAATTTTTCATAATTTTGAAATTTATATTTTATTCTCGATACGTACTTTTGTTTTATGCAAAAGAACTCAATTTTTGTAATTTCGAAATTGATATTTTATTTTGGATCCCTACTTTTGTTTTACAAAAAGAACTCAATTTTTAGTAATTTGGATATTTATATTTTATTCTCGATATGTACTTTGGTTTTATGCAAAAGAACTCAATTTTTGTAATTTCGAAATTGATATTTTATTTTGGATCCCTACTTTTGTTTTACAAAAAGAACTCAATTTTTAGTAATTTGGATATTCATATTTTATTCTCGATATGTACTTTTGTTTTATGCAAAAGAACTAAATTTTTGTAATTTCGAAATTGATACTTTATTTTGGATCCCTACTTTTGTTTTACAAAAGAACTCAATTTTTAGTAATTTGGATATTTATATTTTATTCTCGATATGTACTTTTGTTTTATGCAAAAGAACTAAATTTTTGTAATTTCGAAATTGATATTTTATTTTGGATCCCTACTTTTGTTTTACAAAAAGAACTCAATTTTTAGTAATTTGGATATATATATTTTATTTTCGATCCCTACTTTTGTGTCACAAATAGAATTCAATTTTTAATAATTTCGGAAATTGATATATTATTTTTCATCCGTAGTTTTGTTTTACAAAAAGAAACTCAACTTTTCATAATTTTGAAATTTATATTTTATTCTCGATCACGTAGTTTTGTTTTATGCAAAAGAACTCAATTTTTGTAATTTCGAAATTGATATTTTATTTTGGATCCCTACTTTTGTTTTACAAAAAGAACTCAATTTTTAGTAATTTGGATATATATATTTTATTTTCGATCCCTACTTTTGTGTCACAAATAGAATTCAATTTTTAATAATTTCGAAATTGATATATTATTTTTCATCCGTAGTTTTGTTTTACAAAAAGAAACTCAATTTTTCATAATTTTGAAATTTATATTTTATTCTCGATACGTACTTTTGTTTTATGCAAAAGAACTCAATTTTTGTAATTTCGAAATTGATATTTTATTTTGGATCCCTACTTTTGTTTTACAAAAAGAACTCAATTTTTAGTAATTTGGATATTTATATTTTATTCTCGATATGTACTTTGGTTTTATGCAAAAGAACTCAATTTTTGTAATTTCGAAATTGATATTTTATTTTGGATACCTACTCTTGTTTTACAAAAACAACTCAATTTTTAGTAATTTGGATATTTATATTTTATTCTCGATACGTACTTTTGTTTTATGCAAAAGAACTCAATTTTTGTAATTTTGAAATTGATATTTTATTTTGGATCCCTACTTTTGTTTTACAAAAAGAACTCAATTTTTAGTAATTTGGATATTTATATTTTATTCTCGATATGTACTTTGGTTTTATGCAAAAGAACTCAATTTTTTGTAATTTCGAAATTGATATTTTATTTTGGATCCCTACTTTTGTTTTACAAAAAGAACTCAATTTTTAGTAATTTGGATATTCATATTTTATTCTCGATATGTACTTTTGTTTTATGCAAAAGAACTAAATTTTTGTAATTTCGAAATTGATATTTTATTTTGGATCCCTACTTTTGTTTTACAAAAGAACTCAATTTTTAGTAATTTGGATATTTATATTTTATTCTCGATATGTACTTTTGTTTTATGCAAAAGAACTCAATTTTTGTAATTTCGAAATTGATATTTTATTTTGGATCCCTACTTTTGTTTTACAAAAAACTCAATTTTTAGTAATTTGGATATTTATATTTTATTCTCGATATGTACTTTTGTTTTATCCAAAAGAACTAAATTTTTGTAATTTCGAAATTGATATTTTATTTTGGATCCCTACCTTTGTTTTACAAAAAGAACTCAATTTTTAGTAATTTGGATATTTATATTTTATTCTCGATATGTACTTTTGTTTTATGCAAAAGAACTAAATTTTTGTAATTTCGAAATTGATATTTTATTTTGGATCCCTACTTTTGTTTTACAAAAACTCAACTTTTAGTAATTTGGATATTTATATTTTATTCTCGATATGTACTTTTGTTTTATGCAAAAGAACTAAATTTTTGTAATTTCGAAATTGATATTTTATTTTGGATTCCTACTTTTGTTTTACAAAAAGAACTCAATTTTTAGTAATTTGGATATTTATATTTTATTCTCGATATGTACTTTTGTTTTATGCAAAAGAACTAAATTTTTGTAATTTCGAAATTGATATTTTATTTTGGATCCCTACTTTTGTTTTACAAAAGAACTCAATTTTTAGTAATTTGGATATATATATTTTATTTTCGATCCCTACTTTTGTGTCACAAATAGAATTCAATTTTTAATAATTTCGAAATTGATATATTATTTTTCATCCGTAGTTTTGTTTTACAAAAAGAAACTCAATTTTTCATAATTTTGAAATTTATATTTTATTCTCGATACGTACTTTTGTTTTATGCAAAAGAACTCAATTTTTGTAATTTCGAAATTGATATTTTATTTTGGATCCCTACTTTTGTTTTACAAAAAGAACTCAATTTTTAGTAATTTGGATATTTATATTTTATTCTCGATATGTACTTTGGTTTTATGCAAAAGAACTCAATTTTTTGTAATTTCGAAATTGATATTTTATTTTGGATCCCTACTTTTGTTTTACAAAAAGAACTCAATTTTTAGTAATTTGGATATTCATATTTTATTCTCGATATGTACTTTTGTTGTATGCAAAAGAACTAAATTTTTGTAATTTCGAAATTGATACTTTATTTTGGATCCCTACTTTTGTTTTACAAAAGAACTCAATTTTTAGTAATTTGGATATTTATATTTTATTCTCGATATGTACTTTTGTTTTATGCAAAAGAACTAAATTTTTGTAATTTCGAAATTGATATTTTATTTTGGATCCCTACTTTTGTTTTACAAAAAGAACTCAATTTTTAGTAATTTGGATATTTATATTTTATTCTCGATATGTACTTTTGTTTTATGCAAAAGAACTAAATTTTTTGTAATTTCGAAATTGATATTTTATTTTGGATCCCTACTTTTGTTTTACAAAAAACTCAACTTTTAGTAATTTGGATATTTATATTTTATTCTCGATATGTACTTTTGTTTTATGCAAAAGAACTAAATTTTTTGTAATTTCGAAATTGATATTTTATTTTGGATCCCTACTTTTGTTTTACAAAAAGAACTCAATTTTTAGTAATTTGGATATTTATATTTTATTCTCGATATGTACTTTTGTTTTATGCAAAAGAACTCAATTTTTTGTAATTTCGAAATTGATATTTTATTTTGGATCCCTACTTTTGTTTTACAAAAAGAACTCAATTTTTAGTAATTTGGTTATTTATATTTTATTCTCGATATGTACTTTTGTTTTATGCAAAAGAACTCAATTTTTTGTAATTTCGAAATTGATATTTTATTTTGGATCCCTACTTTTGTTTTACAAAAAAACTCAATTTTTAGTAATTTGGATATTTATATTTTATTCTCGATATGTACTTTTGTTTTATGCAAAAGAAGTAAATTTTTTGTAATTTCGAAATTGATATTTTATTTTGGATCCCTACTTTTGTTTTACAAAAGAACTCAATTTTTAGTAATTTGGATATTTATATTTTATTCTCGATATGTACTTTTGTTTTATGCAAAAGAACTCAATTTTTGTAATTTCGAAATTGATATTTTATTTTGGATCCCTACTTTTGTTTTACAAAAGAACTCAATTTTTAGTAATTTGGATATTTATATTTTATTCTCGATATGTACTTTTGTTTTATGCAAAAGAACTCAATTTTTGTAATTTCGAAACCGATATTTTATTTTGGATCCCTACTTTTGTTTTACAAAAAGAACTCAATTTTTAGTAATTTGGTTATTTATATTTTATTCTCGATATGTACTTTTGTTTTATGCAAAAGAACTCAATTTTTGTAATTTCGAAATTGATATTTTATTTTGGATCCCTACTTTTGTTTTACAAAAAACTCAATTTTTAGTAATTTGGATATTTATATTTTATTCTCGATATGTACTTTTGTTTTATGCAAAAGAAGTAAATTTTTGTAATTTCGAAATTGATATTTTATTTTGGATCCCTACTTTTGTTTTACAAAAGAACTCAATTTTTAGTAATTTGGATATTTATATTTTATTCTCGATATGTACTTTTGTTTTATGCAAAAGAACTAAATTTTTGTAATTTCGAAATTGATATTTTATTTTGGATCCCTACTTTTGTTTTACAAAAAACTCAACTTTTAGTAATTTGGATATTTATATTTTATTCTCGATATGTACTTTTGTTTTATGCAAAAGAACTAAATTTTTGTAATTTCGAAATTGATATTTTATTTTGGATCCCTACTTTTGTTTTACAAAAAGAACTCAATTTTTAGTAATTTGGATATTTATATTTTATTCTCGATATGTACTTTTGTTTTATGCAAAAGAACTCAATTTTTGTAATTTCGAAATTGATATTTTATTTTGGATCCCTACTTTTGTTTTACAAAAAAACTCAATTTTTAGTAATTTGGATATTTATATTTTATTCTCGATATGTACTTTTGTTTTATCCAAAAGAACTAAATTTTTTGTAATTTCGAAATTGATATTTTATTTTGGATCCCTACTTTTGTTTTACAAAAACTCAACTTTTAGTAATTTGGATATTTATATTTTATTCTCGATATGTACTTTTGTTTTATGCAAAAGAACTAAATTTTTGTAATTTCGAAATTGATATTTTATTTTGGATTCCTACTTTTGTTTTACAAAAGAACTCAATTTTTAGTAATTTGGATATTTATATTTTATTCTCGATATGTACTTTTGTTTTATGCAAAAGAACTAAATTTTTGTAATTTCGAAATTGATATTTTATTTTGGATCCCTACTTTTGCTTTACAAAAAGAACTCAATTTTTAGTAATTTGGATATTTATATTTTATTCTCGATATGTACTTTTGTTTTATGAAAAAGAACTAAATTTTTTGTAATTTCGAAATTTATATTTTATTTTGGATCCCTACTTTTGTTTTACAAAAACTCAACTTTTAGTAATTTGGATATTTATATTTTATTCTCGATATGTACTTTTGTTTTATGCAAAAGAACTAAATTTTTTGTAATTTCGAAATTGATATTTTATTTTGGATTCCTACTTTTGTTTTACAAAAAGAACTCAATTTTTAGTAATTTGGATATTTATATTTTATTCTCGATATGTACTTTTGTTTTATGCAAAAGAACTAAATTTTTGTAATTTCGAAATTGATATTTTATTTTGGATCCCTACTTTTGTTTTACAAAAAGAACTCAATTTTTAGTAATTTGGATATATATATTTTATTTTCGATCCCTACTTTTGTGTCACAAATAGAATTCAATTTTTAATAATTTCGAAATTGATATATTATTTTTCATCCGTAGTTTTGTTTTACAAAAAGAAACTCAATTTTTCATAATTTTGAAATTTATATTTTATTCTCGATACGTACTTTTGTTTTATGCAAAAGAACTCAATTTTTGTAATTTCGAAATTGATATTTTATTTTGGATCCCTACTTTTGTTTTACAAAAAGAACTCAATTTTTAGTAATTTGGATATTTATATTTTATTCTCGATATGTACTTTGGTTTTATGCAAAAGAACTCAATTTTTTGTAATTTCGAAATTGATATTTTATTTTGGATCCCTACTTTTGTTTTACAAAAAGAACTCAATTTTTAGTAATTTGGATATTCATATTTTATTCTCGATATGTACTTTTGTTTTATGCAAAAGAACTAAATTTTTGTAATTTCGAAATTGATACTTTATTTTGGATCCCTACTTTTGTTTTACAAAAGAACTCAATTTTTAGTAATTTGGATATTTATATTTTATTCTCGATATGTACTTTTGTTTTATGCAAAAGAACTAAATTTTTGTAATTTCGAAATTGATATTTTATTTTGGATCCCTACTTTTGTTTTACAAAAAGAACTCAATTTTTAGTAATTTGGATATATATATTTTATTTTCGATCCCTACTTTTGTGTCACAAATAGAATTCAATTTTTAATAATTTCGAAATTGATATATTATTTTTCATCCGTAGTTTTGTTTTACAAAAAAGAAACTCAATTTTTCATAATTTTGAAATTTATATTTTATTCTCGATACGTAGTTTTGTTTTATGCAAAAGAACTCAATTTTTTGTAATTTCGAAATTGATATTTTATTTTGGATCCCTACTTTTGTTTTACAAAAAGAACTCAATTTTTAGTAATTTGGATATATATATTTTATTTTCGATCCCTACTTTTGTGTCACAAATAGAATTCAATTTTTAATAATTTCGAAATTGATATATTATTTTTCATCCGTAGTTTTGTTTTACAAAAAAGAAACTCAATTTTTCATAATTTTGAAATTTATATTTTATTCTCGATACGTACTTTTGTTTTATGCAAAAGAACTCAATTTTTGTAATTTCGAAATTGATATTTTATTTTGGATCCCTACTTTTGTTTTACAAAAGAACTCAATTTTTAGTAATTTGGATATTTATATTTTATTCTCGATATGTACTTTGGTTTTATGCAAAAGAACTCAATTTTTTGTAATTTCGAAATTGATATTTTATTTTGGATCCCTACTTTTGTTTTACAAAAAGAACTCAATTTTTAGTAATTTGGATATTCATATTTTATTCTCGATATGTACTTTTGTTTTATGCAAAAGAACTAAATTTTTGTAATTTCGAAATTGATACTTTATTTTGGATCCCTACTTTTGTTTTGCAAAAAGAACTCAATTTTTAGTAATTTGGATATTTATATTTTATTCTCGATATGTACTTTTGTTTTATGCAAAAGAACTAAATTTTTGTAATTTCGAAATTGATATTTTATTTTGGATCCCTACTTTTGTTTTACAAAAAGAACTCAATTTTTAGTAATTTGGATATATATATTTTATTTTCGATCCCTACTTTTGTGTCACAAATAGAATTCAATTTTTAATAATTTCGGAAATTGATATATTATTTTTCATCCGTAGTTTTGTTTTACAAAAAGAAACTCAACTTTTCATAATTTTGAAATTTATATTTTATTCTCGATACGTAGTTTTGTTTTATGCAAAAGAACTCAATTTTTGTAATTTCGAAATTGATATTTTATTTTGGATCCCTACTTTTGTTTTACAAAAAGAACTCAATTTTTAGTAATTTGGATATATATATTTTATTTTCGATCCCTACTTTTGTGTCACAAATAGAATTCAATTTTTAATAATTTCGAAATTGATATATTATTTTTCATCCGTAGTTTTGTTTTACAAAAAAGAAACTCAATGTTTCATAATTTTGAAATTTATATTTTATTCTCGATACGTACTTTTGTTTTATGCAAAAGAACTCAATTTTTTGTAAATTCGAAATTGATATTTTATTTTGGATCCCTACTTTTGTTTTACAAAAAGAACTCAATTTTTAGTAATTTGGATATTTATATTTTATTCTCGATATGTACTTTTGTTTTATGCAAAAGAACTCAATTTTTTGTAATTTCGAAACTGATATTTTATTTTGGATCCCTACTTTTGTTTTACAAAAAGAACTCAATTTTTAGTAATTTGGTTATTTATATTTTATTCTCGATATGTACTTTTGTTTTATGCAAAAGAACTCAATTTTTTGTAATTTCGAAATTGATATTTTATTTTGGATCCCTACTTTTGTTTTACAAAAAAACTCAATTTTTAGTAATTTGGATATTTATATTTTATTCTCGATATGTACTTTTGTTTTATGCAAAAGAAGTAAATTTTTTGTAATTTCGAAATTGATATTTTATTTTGGATCCCTACTTTTGTTTTACAAAAAGAACTCAATTTTTAGTAATTTGGATATTTATATTTTATTCTCGATATGTACTTTTGTTTTATGCAAAAGAACTAAATTTTTTGTAATTTCGAAATTGATATTTTATTTTGGATCCCTACTTTTGTTTTACAAAAAAACTCAACTTTTAGTAATTTGGATATTTATATTTTATTCTCGATATGTACTTTTGTTTTATGCAAAAGAACTAAATTTTTGTAATTTCGAAATTGATATTTTATTTTGGATCCCTACTTTTGTTTTACAAAAAGAACTCAATTTTTAGTAATTTGGATATTTATATTTTATTCTCGATATGTACTTTTGTTTTATGCAAAAGAACTAAATTTTTTGTAATTTCGAAATTGATATTTTATTTTGGATCCCTACTTTTGTTTTACAAAAAGAACTCAATTTTTAGTAATTTGGATATATATATTTTATTTTCGATACCTACTTTTGTGTCACAAATAGAATTCAATTTTTAATAATTTCGAAATTGATATATTATTTTTCATCCGTAGTTTTGTTTTACAAAAAGAAACTCAATTTTTCATAATTTTGAAATTTATATTTTATTCTCGATCATGTACTTTTGTTTTATGCAAAAGAACTCAATTTTTGTAATTTCGAAATTGATATTTTATTTTGGATCCCTACTTTTTGTTTTACAAAAGAACTCAATTTTAGTAATTTGGATATTTATATTTTATTCTCGATATGTACTTTGGTTTTATGCAAAAGAACTCAATTTTTTGTAATTTCGAAATTGATATTTTATTTTCGATCCCCACTTTTGTTTTACAAAAAGAACTCAATTTTTAGTAATTTGGATATTTATATTTTATTCTCGATATGTACTTTTGTTTTATACAAAAGAACTAAATTTTTGTAATTTCGAAATTGATATTTTATTTTGGATCCCTACTTTTGTTTTACAAAAGAACTCAATTTTTAGGAATTTGGATATATATATTTTATTTTCGATCCCTACTTTTGTGTCACAAATAGAATTCAATTTTTAAAAATTTCGAAATTGATATATTATTTTTCATCCGTAGTTTTGTTTTACAAAAAAGAAACTCAATTTTTCATAATTTTGAAATTTATATTTTATTCTCGATACATACTTTTGTTTTATGCAACAGAACTCAATTTTTTGTAATTTCGAAATTGATATTTTATTTTGGATCCCTACTTTTTTTTTTACAAAAAGAACTCAATTTTTAGTAATTTGGATATTTATATTTTATTCTCGATATGTACTTTGGTTTTATGCAAAAGAACTCAATTTTTTGTAATTTCGAAATTGATATTTTATTTTGGATCCCTACTTTTGTTTTACAAAAGAACTCAATTTTTAGTAATTTGGATATATATATTTTATTTTCGATCCCTACTTTTGTGTCACAAATAGAATTCAATTTTTAATAATTTCGAAATTGATATATTATTTTTCATCCGTAGTTTTGTTTTACAAAAAGAAACTCAATTTTTCATAATTTTGAAATTTATATTTTATTCTCGATATGTACTTTTGTTTTATGCAAAAGAACTAAATTTTGTAATTTCGAAATTGATATTTTATTTTGGATCCCTACTTTTGTTTTACAAAAAGAACTCAATTTTTAGTAATTTGGATATATATATTTTATTTTCGATCCCTACTTTTGTGTCACAAATAGAATTCAATTTTTAATAATTTCGCAAATTGATATATTATTTTTCATCCGTAGTTTTGTTTTACAAAAAAGAAATTCAATTTTTCATAATTTTGAAATTTATATTTTATTCTCGATCACGTACTTTTGTTTTATGCAAAAGAACTCAATTTTTGTAATTTCGAAATTGATATTTTATTTTGGATCCCTACTTTTTGTTTTACAAAAAGAACTCAATTTTAGTAATTTGGATATTTATATTTTATTCTCGATATGTACTTTGGTTTTATGCAAAAGAACTCAATTTTTGTAATTTCGAAATTGATATTTTATTTTGGATCCCTACTTTTGTTTTACAAAAGAACTCAATTTTAGTAATTTGGATATATATATTTTATTTTTCGATCCCTACTTTTGTGTCACAAATAGAATTCAATTTTTAATAATTTCGAAATTGATATATTATTTTTCATCCGTAGTTTTGTTTTACAAAAAGAAACTCAATTTTTCATAATTTTGAAATTTATATTTTATTCTCGATACGTACTTTTGTTTTATGCAAAAGAACTAAATTTTTGTAATTTCGAAATTGATATTTTATTTTGGATCCCTACTTTTGTTTTACAAAAAGAACTCAATTTTTAGTAATTTGGATATATATATTTTATTTTCGATCCCTACTTTTGTGTCACAAATAGAATTCAATTTTTAAAAATTTCGAAATTGATATATTATTTTTCATCCGTAGTTTTGTTTTACAAAAAAGAAACTCAATTTTTCATAATTTTGAAATTTATAATTTATTCTCGATACGTACTTTTGTTTTATGCAAAAGAACTCAATTTTTTGTAATTGCGAAATTGATATTTTATTTTGGATCCCTACTTTTTGTTTTACAAAAAGAACTCAATTTTTAGTAATTTGGATATTTATATTTTATTCTCGATATGTACATTGGTTTTATGCAAAAGAACTCAATTTTTTGTAATTTCGAAATTGATATTTTATTTTGGATCCCTACTTTTGTTTTACAAAAAGAACTCAATTTTTAGCAATTTGTATATTTATATTTTATTCTCGATATGTACTTTTGTTTTATGCAAAAGAACTAAATTTTTTGTAATTTCGAAATTGATATTTTGTTTTGGATCCCTACTTTTGTTTTACAAAAACAACTCAAATTTTAGTAATTTGGATATTTATATTTTATTCTCGATACGTACTTTTGTTTTATCCAAAAGAACTAAATTTTTTGTAATTTCGAAATTGATATTTTATTTTCGATCCCTACTTTTGTTTTACAAAAAGAACTCAATTTTTAGTAATTTGGATATTTATATTTTATTCTCGATATGTACTTCTGTTTTATGCAAAAGAACTAAATTTTTTGTAATTTCGAAATTGATATTTTATTTTGGATCCCTACTTTTGTTTTACAAAAGAACTCAATTTTTAGTAATTTGGATATTTATATTTTATTCTCGATATGTACTTGCTTTTATGCAAAAGAACTAAATTTTTGTAATTTCGAAATTGATATTTTATTTTGGATCCCTACTTTTGTTTTACAAAAGAACTCAATTTTTAGTAATTTGGATATATATATTTTATTTTCGATCCCTACTTTTGTGTCACAAATAGAATTCAATTTTTAATAATTTCGAAATTGATATATTATTTTTGATCCGTAGTTTTGTTTTACAAAAAAGAAACTCAATTTTTCATAATTTTGAAATTTATATTTTATTCTCGATACGTACTTTTGTTTTATGCAAAAGAACTCAATTTTTTGTAATTTCGAAGTTGATATTTTGTTTTGGATCCCTACTTTTGTTTTACAAAAGAACTCAATTTTTAGTAATTTGGATATTTATATTTTATTCTCGATATGTACTTTGGTTTTATGGAAAAGAACTCAATTTTTTGTAATTTCGAAATTGATATTTTATTTTGGATCCCTACTTTTGTTTTACAAAAGAACTCAATTTTAGTAATTTGGATATTTATATTTTATTCTCGATATGTACTTTTGTTTTATGCAAAAGAACTAAATTTTTGTAATTTCGAAATTGATATTTTATTTTGGATCCCTACTTTTGTTTTACAAAAGAACTCAATTTTTAGTAATTTGGATATATATATTTTATTTTCGATCCCTACTTTTGTGTCACAAATAGAATTCAATTTTTAATAATTTCGAAATTGATATATTATTTTTCATCCGTAGTTTTGTTTTACAAAAAGAAACTCAATTTTTCATAATTTTGAAATTTATATTTTATTCTCGATACGTACTTTTGTTTTATGCAAAAGAACTCAATTTTTTGTAATTTCGAAATTGATATTTTATTTTGGATCCCTACTTTTTGTTTTACAAAAAGAACTCAATTTTTAGTAATTTGGATATTTATATTTTATTCTCGATACGTACTTTTGTTTTATGCAAAAGAACTCAATTTTGTAATTTCGAAATTGATATTTTATTTTGGATCCCTACTTTTTGTTTTACAAAAGAACTCAATTTTAGTAATTTGGATATTCATATTTTATTCTCGATATGTACTTTGGTTTTATGCAAAAGAACTCAATTTTTGTAATTTCGAAATTGATATTTTATTTTGGATCCCTACTTTTGTTTTACAAAAGAACTCAATTTTTAGTAATTTGGATATTTATATTTTATTCTCGATATGTACTTTTGTTTTATGCAAAAGAACTAAATTTTGTAATTTCGAAATTGATATTTTATTTTGGATCCCTACTTTTGTTTTACAAAAGAACTCAATTTTAGGAATTTGGATATATATATTTTATTTTCGATCCCTACTTTTGTGTCACAAATAGAATTCAATTTTTAATAATTTCGAAATTGATATATTATTTTTCATCCGTAGTTTTGTTTTACAAAAAGAAACTCAATTTTTCATAATTTTGAAATTTATATTTTATTCTCGATCACGTACTTTTGTTTTATGCAAAAGAACTCAAATTTTTGTAATTTCGAAATTGATATTTTGTTTTGGATCCCTACTTTTGTTTTACAAAAAGAACTCAATTTTTAGTAATTTGGATATTTATATTTTATTCTCGATATGTACTTTGGTTTTATGGAAAAGAACTCAATTTTTTGTAATTTCGAAATTTATATTTTATTTTGGATCCCTACTTTTGTTTTACAAAAAGAACTCAATTTTTAGTAATTTGGATATTTATATTTTATTCTCGATATGTACTTTTGTTTTATGCAAAAGAACTAAATTTTTGTAATTTCGAAATTGATATTTTATTTTGGATCCCTACTTTTGTTTTACAAAAAGAACTCAATTTTTAGTAATTTGGATATATATATTTTATTTTCGATCCCTACTTTTGTGTCACAAATAGAATTCAATTTTTAATAATTTCGAAATTGATATATTATTTTTCATCCGTAGTTTTGTTTTACAAAAAGAAACTCAATTTTTCATAATTTTGAAATTTATATTTTATTCTCGATCACGTACTTTTGTTTTATGCAAAAGAACTCAATTTTTGTAATTTCGAAATTGATATTTTATTTTGGATCCCTACTTTTGTTTTACAAAAAGAACTCAATTTTTAGTAATTTGGATATTTATATTTTATTCTCGATCACGTACTTTTGTTTTATGCAAAAGAACTCAATTTTTGTAATTTCGAAATTGATATTTTATTTTGGATCCCTACTTTTTGTTTTACAAAAGAACTCAATTTTTAGTAATTTGGATATTCATATTTTATTCTCGATATGTACTTTGGTTTTATGCAAAAGAACTCAATTTTTTGTAATTTCGAAATTGATATTTTATTTTGGATCCCTACTTTTGTTTTACAAAAGAACTCAATTTTTAGTAATTTGGATATTTATATTTTATTCTCGATATGTACTTTTGTTTTATGCAAAAGAACTAAATTTTTGTAATTTCGAAATTGATATTTTATTTTGGATCCCTACTTTTGTTTTACAAAAAGAACTCAATTTTAGGAATTTGGATATATATATTTTATTTTCGATCCCTACTTTTGTGTCACAAATAGAATTCAATTTTTAATAATTTCGAAATTGATATATTATTTTTCATCCGTAGTTTTGTTTTACAAAAAAGAAACTCAATTTTTCATAATTTTGAAATTTATATTTTATTCTCGATACGTACTTTTGTTTTATGCAAAAGAACTAAATTTTTGTAATTTCGAAATTGATATTTTATTTTGGATCCCTACTTTTGTTTTACAAAAGAACTCAATTTTTAGTAATTTGGATATATATATTTTATTTTCGATCCCTCCTTTTGTGTCACAAATAGAATTCAATTTTTAATAATTTCGAAATTGATATATTATTTTTCATCCGTAGTTTTGTTTTACAAAAAGAAACTCAATTTTTCATAATTTTGAAATTTATATTTTATTCTCGATACGTACTTTTGTTTTGTGCAAAAGAACTCAATTTTTGTAATTTCGAAATTGATATTTTATTTTGGATCCCTACTTTTGTTTTACAAAAGAACTCAATTTTTAGTAATTTGGATATTTATATTTTATTCTCGATATGTACTTTGGTTTTATGCAAAAGAACTCAATTTTTTGTAATTTCGAAATTGATATTTTATTTTAGATCCCTACTTTTGTTTTACAAAAAGAACTCAATTTTTAGTAATTTGGATATTTATATTTTATTCTCGATATGTACTTTTGTTTTATGCAAAAGAACTAAATTTTTTGTAATTTCGAAATTGATATTTTATTTTGGATCCCTACTTTTGTTTTACAAAAGAACTCAATTTTTAGTAATTTGGATATTTATATTTTATTCTCGATATGTACTTTTGTTTTATGCAAAAGAACTAAATTTTTGTAATTTCGAAATTTATATTTTATTTTGGATCCCTACTTTTGTTTTATAAAAAGAACTCAATTTTTAGTAATTTGGATATTTATATTTTATTCTCGATATGTACTTTTGTTTTATGCAAAAGAACTAAATTTTTGTAATTTCGAAATTGATATTTTATTTTGGATCCCTAGTTTTGTTTTACAAAAGAACTCAATTTTTAGTAATTTGGATATATATATTTTATTTTCGATCCCTACTTTTGTGTCACAAATAGAATTCAATTTTTAATAATTTCGAAATTGATATATTATTTTTCATCCGTAGTTTTGTTTTACAAAAAAGAAACTCAATTTTTCATAATTTTTAAATTTATATTTTATTCTCGATCACGTACTTTTGTTTTATGCAAAAGAACTAAATTTTTGTAATTTCGAAATTGATATTTTATTTTGGATCCCTACTTTTGTTTTACAAAAAGAACTCAATTTTTAGTAATTTGGATATATATATTTTATTTTCGATCCCTACTTTTGTGTCACAAATAGAATTCAATTTTTAATAATTTCGAAATTGATATATTATTTTTCATCCGTACTTTTGTTTTACAAAAAAGAATCTCAATTTTTCATAATTTTGAAATTTATATTTTGTTCTCGATACGTACTTTTGTTTTATGCAAAAGAACTCAATTTTTTGTAATTTCGAAATTTATATTTTATTTTGGATCCCTACTTTTGTTTTACAAAAAGAACTCAATTTTTCGTAATTTGGACATTTATATTTTATTCTCGATATGTACTTTGGTTTTATGCAAAAGAACTCAATTTTTTGTAATTTCGAAATTGATATTTTATTTTGGATCCCTACTTTTGTTTTACAAAAACAACTCAAGTTTTAGTAATTTGGATATTTATATTTTATTCTCGATATGTACTTTTGTTTTATGCAAAAGAACTAAATTTTTTGTAATTTCGAAATTGATACTTTATTTTGCATCCCTACTTTTGTTTTACAAAAAGAACTCAATTTTTAGTAATTTGGATATTTATATTTTATTCTCGATATGTACTTTTGTTTTATGCAAAAGAAATAAATTTTTTGTAATTTCGAAATTGATATTTTATTTTGGATCCCTACTTTTGTTTTACAAAAAGAACTCAATTTTTAGTAATTTGGATATATATATTTTATTTTCGATCCCTACTTTTGTGTCACAAATAGAATTCACTTTTGAATAATTTCGGAAATTGATATATTATTTTTCATCCGTAGTTTTGTTTTACAAAAAAGAAACTCAACTTTTCATAATTTTGAAATTTATATTTTATTCTCGATACGTACTTTTGTTTTATGCAAAAGAACTCAATTTTTGTAATTTCGAAATTGATATTTTATTTTGGATCCCTACTTTTGTTTTACAAAAGAACTCAATTTTTAGTAATTTGGATATATATATTTTATTTTCGATCCCTACTTTTGTGTCACAAATAGAATTCGATTTTTAATAATTTCGAAATTGATATATTATTTTTCATCCGTAGTTTTGTTTTACAAAAAAGAATCTCAATTTTTCATAATTTTGAAATTTATATTTTGTTCTCGATACGTACTTTTGTTTTATGCAAAAGAACTCAATTTTTTGTAATTTCGAAATTTATATTTTATTTTGGATCCCTACTTTTGTTTTACAAAAAGAACTCAATTTTTCGTAATTTGGACATTTATATTTTATTCTCGATATGTACTTTGGTTTTATGCAAAAGAACTCAATTTTTTGTAATTTCGAAATTGATATTTTATTTTGGATCCCTACTTTTGTTTTACAAAAACAACTCAAGTTTTAGTAATTTGGATATTTATATTTTATTCTCGATATGTACTTTGGTTTTATGCAAAAGAACTCAATTTTTTGTAATTTCGAAATTGATATTTTATTTAGGATCCCTACTTTTGTTTTACAAAAACAACTCAATTTTTAGTAATTTGGATATTTATATTTTATTCTCGATATGTACTTTTGTTTTATGCAAAAGAATTCAATTTTTTGTAATTTCGAAATTGATATTTTATTTTGGATCCCTACTTTTGTTTTACAAAAAGAACTCAAATTTTAGTAAATTGGATATTTATATTTTATTCTCGATATGTACTTTTGTTTTATGCAAAAGAACTAAATTTTTTCTAATTTCGAAATTGATATTTTATTTTGGATCCCTGCTTTTGTTTTACAAAAAGAACTCAATTTTTATTAATTTGGATATTTATATTTTATTCTCGATACGTACTTTTGTTTTATGCAAAAGAACTCAATTTTGTAATTTCGAAATTGATATTTTATTTTGGATCCCTACTTTTGTTTTACAAAAAGAACTCAATTTTAGTAATTTGGATATTTATATTTTATTCTCGATATGTACTTTGGTTTTATGCAAAAGAACTCAATTTTTTGTAATTTCGAAATTGATATTTTATTTTGGATCCCTACTTTTGTTTTACAAAAAGAACTCAATTTTTAGGAATTTGGATTTTTATATTTTATTTTCGATCCCTACTTTTGTGTCACAAATAGAATTCAATTTTTAATAATTTCGAAATTGATATATTATTTTTCATCCGTAGTTTTGTTTTACAAAAAGAAACTCAATTTTTCATAATTTTGAAATTTATATTTTATTCTCGATCACGTACTTTTGTTTTATGCAAAAGAACTAAATTTTTGTAATTTCGAAATTGATATTTTATTTTGGATCCCTACTTTTGTTTTACAAAAAGAACTCAATTTTTAGTAATTTGGATATATATATATTTTATTTTCGATCCCTCCTTTTGTGTCACAAATAGAATTCAATTTTTAATAATTTCGAAATTGATATATTATTTTTCATCCGTAGTTTTGTTTTACAAAAAGAAACTCAATTTTTCATAATTTTGAAATTTATATTTTATTCTCGATATGTACTTTTGTTTTATGCAAAAGAACTAAATTTTTGTAATTTCGAAATTGATACTTTATTTTGGATCCCTACTTTTGTTTTACAAAAAGAACTCAATTTTTAGTAATTTGGATATTTATATTTTATTCTCGATATGTACTTTTGTTTTATGCAAAAGAACTCAATATTTTGTAATTTCGAAATTGATATTTTATTTTGGATCCCTACTTTTGTTTTACAAAAACAACTCAAATTTTAGTAAATTGGATATTTATATTTTATTCTCGATATGTACTTTTGTTTTATGCAAAAGAACTAAATTTTTTCTAATTTCGAAATTGATATTTTATTTTGGATCCCTGCTTTTGTTTTACAAAAAGAACTCAATTTTTAGTAATTTGGATATTTATATTTTATTCTCGATACGTACTTTTGTTTTATGCAAAAGAACTCAATTTTTTGTAATTTCGAAATTGATATTTTATTTTGGATCCCTACTTTTTGTTTTACAAAAGAACTCAATTTTTAGTAATTTGGATATTTATATTTTATTCTCGATATGTACTTTGGTTTTATGCAAAAGAACTCAATTTTTTGTAATTTCGAAATTGATATTTTATTTTGGATCCCTACTTTTGTTTTACAAAAAGAACTCAATTTTTAGTAATTTGGATATTTATATTTTATTCTCGATATGTACTTTTGTTTTATGCAAAAGAACTAAATTTTTTGTAATTTCGAAATTGATATTTATTTTGGATCCCTACTTTTGTTTTACAAAAAGAACTCAATTTTTAGGAATTTGGATATATATATTTTATTTTCGATCCCTACTTTTGTGTCACAAATAGAATTCAATTTTTAATAATTTCGAAATTGATATATTATTTTTCATCCGTAGTTTTGTGTTACAAAAAGAAACTCAATTTTTCATAATTTTGAAATTTATATTTTATTCTCGATACGTACTTTTTGTTTTGTGCAAAAGAACTCAATTTTTGTAATTTCGAAATTGATATTTTATTTTGGATCCCTACTTTTGTTTTACAAAAAGAACTCAATTTTTAGTAATTTGGATATTTATATTTTATTCTCGATATGTACTTTGGTTTTATGCAAAAGAACTCAATTTTTGTAATTTCGAAATTGATATTTTATTTTGGATCCCTACTTTTGTTTTACAAAAACAACTCAATTTTTAGTAATTTGGATATTTATATTTTATTCTCGATATGTATTTTTTTTTATGCAAAAGAACTAAATTTTTTGTATTTTCGAAATTGATATTTTATTTTGGATCCCTACTTTTGTTTTACAAAAAGAACTCAATTTTTAGTAATTTGGATATTTATATTTTATTCTCGATATGTACTTTTGTTTTATGCAAAAGAACTAAATTTTTGTAATTTCGAAATTGATATTTTGTTTTAGATCCCTACTTTTGTTTTACAAAAACAACTCAAATTTTAGTTATTTGGATATTTATATTTTATTCTCGATATGTACTTTTGTTTTATGCAAAAGAACTAAATTTTTTGTAATTTCGAAATTGATATTTTATTTTGGATCCCTACTTTTGTTTATAAAAAGAACTCAATTTTTAGTAATTTGGATATTTATATTTTATTCTCGATATGTACTTTTGTTTTATGCAAAAGAACTAAATTTTTGTAATTTCGAAATTGATATTTTATTTTGGATCCCTACTTTTGTTTTACAAAAGAACCCAATTTTTAGTAATTTGGATATTTATATTTTATTCTCGATACGTACTTTTGTTTTATGCAAAAGAACTCAATTTTTGTAATTTCGAAATTGATATTTTATTTTGGATCCCTACTTTTGTTTTACAAAAGAACTCAATTTTTAGTAATTTGGATATTTATATTTTATTCTCGATATGTACTTTGGTTTTATGCAAAAGAACTCAATTTTTGTAATTTCGAAATTGATATTTTATTTTGGATCCCTACTTTTGTTTTACAAAAGAACTCAATTTTTAGTAATTTGGATATTTATATTTTATTCTCGATATGTACTTTTGTTTTATGCAAAAGAACTAAATTTTTGTAATTTCGAAATTGATATTTATTTTGGATCCCTACTTTTGTTTTACAAAAAGAACTCAATTTTTAGGAATTTGGATATATATATTTTATTTTCGATCCCTACTTTTGTGTCACAAATAGAATTCAATTTTTAATAATTTCGAAATTGATATATTATTTTTCATCCGTAGTTTTGTTTTACTAAAAAGAAACTCAATTTTTCATAATTTGGAAATTTATATTTTATTCTCGATACGTACTTTTGTTTTATGCAAAAGAACTCAATTTTTTGTAATTTCAAAATTGATATTTTATTGTGGATCCCTACTTTTGTTTTACAAAAAGAACTCAATTTTTAGTAATTTGGATATTTATATTTTATTCTCGATATGTACTTTTGTTTTATGCAAAAGAACTCAATTTTTTGTAATTTCGAAATTGATATTTTATTTTGGATCCCTACTTTTGTTTTACAAAAACAACTCAAATTTTAGTAATTTGGATATTTATATTTTATTCTCGATATGTACTTTTGTTTTATGCAAAAGAACTAAATTTTTTGTAATTTCGAAATGGATATTTTATTTTGGATCCCTACTTTTGTTTTACAAAAAGAACTCAATTTTTAGTAATTTGGATATTTATATTTTATTCTCGATATGTACTTTTGTTTTATGCAAAAGAACTAAATTTTTGTAATTTCGAAATTGATATTTTATTTTGGATCCCTACTTTTGTTTTACAAAAAGAACTCAATTTTTAGTAATTTGGATATTTATATTTTATTCTCGATATGTACTTTTGTTTTATGCAAAAGAACTAAATTTTTGTAATTTCGAAATGGATATTTTATTTTGGATCCCTACTTTTGTTTTACAAAAAGAACTGAATTTTAATAATTTCGAAATTGATATATTATTTTTCATCCGTAGTTTTGTTTTACAAAAAAGAATCTAAATTTTTCATTATTTTGAAATTTATATTTTGTTCTCGATACGTACTTTTGTTTTATGCAAAAGAACTCAATTTTTGTAATTTCGAAATTGATATTTTATTTTGGATCCCTACTTTTGTTTTACAAAAAGAACTCATTTTTAGTAATTTGGACATTTATATTTTATTCTCGATATGTACTTTGGTTTTATGCAAAAGAACTCAATTTTTTGTAATTTCGAAATTGATATTTTATTTTGGATCCCTACTTTTGTTTTACAAAAACAACTCAATTTTTAGTAATTTGGATATTTATATTTTATTCTCGATATGTACTTTTGTTTTATGCAAAAGAACTAAATTTTTTGTAATTTCGAAATTGATATTTTATTTTGGATCCCTACTTTTGTTTTACAAAAAGAACTCAATTTTTAGGAATTTGGATATATATATTTTATTTTCGATCCCTACTTTTGTGTCACAAATAGAATTCAATTTTTAATAATTTCGAAATTGATATATTATTTTTCATCCGTAGTTTTGTGTTACAAAAAAGAAACTCAATTTTTCATAATTTTGAAATTTATATTTTATTCTCGATACGTACTTTTGTTTTATACAAAAGAACTAAATTTTTTGTAATTTCGAAATTGATATTTTATTTTTGATCCCTACTTTTGTTTTACAAAAAGAACTCAATTTTTAGTAATTTGGATATATATATTTTATTTTCGATCCCTCCTTTTGTGTCACAAATAGAATTCAATTTTTAATAATTTCGAAATTGATATATTATTTTTCATCCGTAGTTTTGTTTTACAAAAAAGAAACTCAATTTTTCATAATTTTGAAATTTATATTTTATTCTCGATACGTACTTTTGTTTTGTGCAAAAGAACTCAATTTTTGTAATTTCGAAATTGATATTTTATTTTGGATCCCTACTTTTGTTTTACAAAAAGAACTCAATTTTTAGTAATTTGGATATTTATATTTTATTCTCGATATGTACTTTGGTTTTATGCAAAAGAACTCAATTTTTGTAATTTCGAAATTGATATTTTATTTTGGATCCCTACTTTTGTTTTACAAAAAACTCTCAATTTTTAGTAATTTGGATATTTATATTTTATTCTCGATATGTATTTTTTTTTATGCAAAAGAACCAAATTTTTTGTATTTTCGAAATTGATATTTTATTTTGGATCCCTACTTTTGTTTTACAAAAAGAACTCAATTTTTAGTAATTTGGATATTTATATTTTATTCTCGATATGTACTTTTGTTTTATGCAAAAGAACTAAATTTTTGTAATTTCGAAATTGATATTTTGTTTTGGATCCCTACTTTTGTTTTACAAAAACAACTCAAATTTTAGTAATTTGGATATTTATATTTTATTCTCGATATGTACTTTTGTTTTATGCAAAAGAACTAAATTTTTGTAATTTCGAAATTGATATTTTATTTTGGATCCCTACTTTTGTTTATAAAAAGAACTCAATTTTTAGTAATTTGGATATTTATATTTTATTCTCGATCCCTACTTTTGTGTCACAAATAGAATTCCATTTTTAATAATTTCGAAATTGATATATTATTTTTCATCCGTAGTTTTGTTTTACAAAAAGAAACTCAATTTTTCATAATTTTGAAATTTATATTTTATTCTCGATACGTACTTTTGTTTTATGCAAAAGAACTAAATTTTTGTAATTTCGAAATTGATATTTTATTTTGGATCCCTACTTTTGTTTTACAAAAAGAACTCAATTTTTAGTAATTTGGATATTTATATTTTATTCTCGATCCCTACTTTTGTGTCACAAATAGAATTCAATTTTTAATAATTTCGAAATTGATATATTATTTTTCATCCGTAGTTTTGTTTTACAAAAAAGAATCTCAATTTTTCATAATTTTGAAATTTATATTTTGTTCTCGATCACGTACTTTTGTTTTATGCAAAAGAACTCAATTTTTGTAATTTCGAAATTGATATTTTATTTTGGATCCCTACTTTTGTTTTACAAAAAGAACTCAATTTTTAGTAATTTGGACATTTATATTTTATTCTCGATATGTACTTTGGTTTTATGCAAAAGAACTCAATTTTTTGTAATTTCGAAATTTATATTTTATTTTGGATCCCTACTTTTGTTTTACAAAAACAACTCAATTTTTAGTAATTTGGATATTTATATTTTATTCTCGATATGTACTTTTGTTTTATGCAAAAGAACTAAATTTTGTAATTTCGAAATTGATATTTTATTTTGGATCCCTACTTTTGTTTTACAAAAACAACTCAATTTTTAGTAATTTGGATATTTATATTTTATTCTCGATATGTACTTTTGTTTTATGCAAAAGAACTCAATTTTTTGTAATTTCGAAATTGATATTTTATTTTGGATCCCTACTTTTGTTTTACAAAAAGAACTCAATTTTTAGTAATTTGGATATATATATTTTATTTTCGATCCCTACTTTTGTGTCACAAATAGAATTCCATTTTTAATAATTTCGAAATTGATATATTATTTTTCATCCGTAGTTTTGTTTTACAAAAAGAAACTCAATTTTTCATAATTTTGAAATTTATATTTTATTCTCGATACGTACTTTTGTTTTATGCAAAAGAACTAAATTTTTGTAATTTCGAAATTGATATTTTATTTTGGATCCCTACTTTTCTTTTACAAAAAGAACTCAATTTTTAGTAATTTGGATATATATATTTTATTTTCGATCCCTACTTTTGTGTCACAAATAGAATTCAATTTTTAATAATTTCGAAATTGATATATTATTTTTCATCCGTAGTTTTGTTTTACAAAAAAGAATCTCAATTTTTCATAATTTTGAAATTTATATTTTATTCTCGATACGTACTTTTGTTTTATGCAAAAGAACTCAATTTTTTGTAATTTCGAAATTGATATTTTATTTTGGATCCCTACTTTTGTTTTACAAAAAGAACTCAATTTTTAGTAATTTGGACATTTATATTTTATTCTCGATATGTACTTTGGTTTTATGCAAAAGAACTCAATTTTTTGTAATTTCGAAATTGATATTTTATTTTGGATCCCTACTTTTGTTTTACAAAAACAACTCAATTTTTAGTAATTTGGATATTTATATTTTATTCTCGATATGTACTTTTGTTTTATGCAAAAGAACTAAATTTTTTGTAATTTCGAAATTGATACTTTATTTTGGATCCCTACTTTTGTTTTACAAAAACAACTCAATTTTTAGTAATTTGGATATTTATATTTTATTCTCGATATGTACTTTTGTTTTATGCAAAAGAACTAAATTTTTGTAATTTCGAAATTGATATTTTATTTTGGATCCCTACTTTTGTTTTACAAAAAGAACTCAATTTTTAGTAATTTGGATACATATATTTTATTTTCGATCCCTACTTTTGTGTCACAAATAGAATTCCATTTTTAATAATTTCGAAATTGATATATTATTTTTCATCCGTAGTTTTGTTTTACAAAAAAGAAACTCAATTTTTCATAATTTTGAAATTTATATTTTATTCTCGAGACGTACTTTTGTTTTATGGAAAAGCACTCAATTTTTTGTAATCTCGAAATTGATATTTTATTTTGGATCCCTACTTTTGTTTTACAAAAAGAACTCAATTTTTAGTAATTTTGATATTTATATTTTATTCTCGATATGTACTTGGGTTTTATGCAAAAGAACTCAATTTTTTGTAATTTCGAAATTGATATTTTATTTTGGATCCCTACTTTTGTTTTACAAAAAGAACTCAATTTTTAGTAATTCGGATATTTATATTTTATTCTCGATATGTACTTTTGTTTTATGCAAAAGAACTAAATTTTTTGTAATTTCGAAATTGATATTTTATTTTGGATCCCTACTTTTGTTTTACAAAAAGAACTCAATTTTTAGTAATTTGGATATATATATTTTATTTTCGATCCCTACTTTTGTGTCACAAATAGAATTCAATTTTTAATAATTTCGAAATTGATATATTATTTTTCATCCGTCGTTTTGTTTTACAAAAAAGAAACTCAATTTTTCATAATTTTGAAATTTATATTTTATTCTCGATACGTACTTTTGTTTTATGCAAAAGAACTAAATTTTTTGTAATTTCAAAATTGATATTTTATTTTGGATCCCTACTTTTGTTTTACAAAAAGAACTCAATTTTTAGGAATTTGGATATATATATTTTATTTTCGATCCCTACTTTTGTGTCACAAATAGAATTCAATTTTTAATAATTTCGAAATTGATATATTATTTTTCATCCGTAGTTTTGTTTTACAAAAAGAAACTCAATTTTTCATAATTTTGAAATTTATATTTTATTCTCGATACGTACTTTTGTTTTATGCAAAAGAACTAAATTTTTGTAATTTCGAAATTGATATTTTATTTTGGATCCCTACTTTTGTTTTACAAAAAGAACTCAATTTTTAGTAATTTGGATATTTATATTTTATTCTCGATATGTACTTTTGTTTTATGCAAAAGAACTAAATTTTTGTAATTTCGAAATTGATATTTTGTTTTGGATCCCTACTTTTGTTTTACAAAAACAACTCAAATTTTAGTAATTTGGATATTTATATTTTATTCTCGATATGTACTTTTGTTTTATCCAAAAGAACTAAATTTTTGTAATTTCGAAATTGATATTTTATTTTGGATCCCTACTTTTGTTTTACAAAAAGAACTCAATTTTTAGTAATTTGGATATTTATATTTTATTCTCGATATGTACTTTTGTTTTATGCAAAAGAACTAAATTTTTTGTAATTTCGAAATTTATATTTTATTTTGGATCCCTACTTTTGTTTTACAAAAAGAACTCAATTTTTAGTAATTTGGATATTTATATTTTATTCTCGATATGTACTTTTGTTTTATGCAAAAGAACTCAATTTTTTGTAATTTCGAAATTTATATTTTATTTTTGATCCCTACTTTTGTTTTACAAAAAGAACTCAATTTTTAGTAATTTGGATATTTATATTTTATTCTCGATATGTACTTTTGTTTTATGCAAAAGAACTCAATTTTTTGTAATTTCGAAATTGATATTTTATTTTGGATTCCTACTTTTGTTTTACAAAAACAACTCAAATTTTAGTAATTTGGATATTTATATTTTATTCTCGATATGTACTTTTGTTTTATGCAAAAGAACTAAATTTTTTCTAATTTCGAAATTGATATTTTATTTTGGATCCCTGCTTTTGTTTTACAAGAAGAACTCAATTTTTAGTAATTGGGATATTTATATTTTATTCTCGATATGTACTTTGGTTTTATGCAAAAGAACTCAATTTTTTGTAATTTCGAAATTGATATTTTATTTTGGATCCCTACTTTTGTTTTACAAAAAGAACTCAATTTTTAGTAATTTGGATATATATATTTTATTTTCGATCCCTACTTTTGTGTCACAAGTAGAATTCAATTTTTAATAATTTCGAAATTGATATATTATTTTTCATCCGTAGTTTTGTTTTACAAAAAAGAAACTCAATTTTTCATAATTTTGAAATTTATATTTTATTCTCGATACGTACTTTTGTTTTATGCAAAAGAACTAAATTTTTTGTAATTTCGAAATTGATATTTTATTTTGGATCCCTACTTTTGTTTTACAAAAAGAACTCAATATTTAGTAATTTGGATATATATATTTTATTTTCGATCCCTCCTTTTGTGTCACAAATAGAATTCAATTTTTAATAATTTCGAAATTGATATATTATTTTTCATCCGTAGTTTTGTTTTACAAAAAAGAAACACAATTTTTCATAATTTTGAAATTTATATTTTATTCTCGATACGTACTTTTGTTTTGTGCAAAAGAACTCAATTTTTTGTAATTTCGAAATTGATATTTCATTTTGGATCCCTACTTTTGTTTTACAAAAAGAACTGAATTTTTAGTAATTTGGATATTTATATTTTATTCTCGATATGTACTTTGGTTTTATGCAAAAGAACTCAATTTTTTGTAATTTCGAAATTGATATTTTATTTTGGATCCCTACTTTTGTTTTACAAAAAGAACTCAATTTTTAGTAATTTGGATATTTATATTTTATTCTCGATATGTACTTTTGTTTTATGCAAAAGAACTAAATTTTTGTAATTTCGAATTGATATTTTATTTTGGATCCCTACTTTTGTTTTACAAAAAGAACTCAATTTTTAGTAATTTGGATATTTATATTTTATTCTCGATATGTACTTTTGTTTTATGCAAAAGAACTAAATTTTTTGTAATTTCGAAATGGATATTTTATTTTGGATCCCTACTTTTGTTTTACAAAAAGAACTCAATTTTTAGTAATTTGGATATTTATATTTTATTCTCGATATGTACTTTTGTTTTATGCAAAAGAACTAAATTTTTGTAATTTCGAAATTGATATTTTATTTTGGATCCCTACTTTTGTTTTACAAAAAGAACTCAATTTTTAGTAATTTGGATATTTATATTTTATTCTCGATATGTACTTTTGTTTTATGCAAAAGAACTAAATTTTTTGTAATTTCGAAATGGATATTTTATTTTGGATCCCTACTTTTGTTTTACAAAAAGAACTGAATTTTTAGTAATTTGGATATATATATTTTATTTTCGATCCCTACTTTTGTGTCACAAATAGAATTCAATTTTTAATAATTTCGAAATTGATATATTATTTTTCATCCGTAGTTTTGTTTTACAAAAAAGAATCTCAATTTTTCATTATTTTGAAATTTATATTTTGTTCTCGATACGTACTTTTGTTTTATGCAAAAGAACTCAATTTTTTGTAATTTCGAAATTGATATTTTATTTTGGATCCCTACTTTTGTTTTACAAAAAGAACTCAATTTTTAGTAATTTGGACATTTATATTTTATTCTCGATATGTACTTTGGTTTTATGCAAAAGAACTCAATTTTTTGTAATTTCGAAATTGATATTTTATTTTGGATCCCTACTTTTGTTTTACAAAAACAACTCAATTTTTAGTAATTTGGATATTTATATTTTATTCTCGATATGTACTTTTGTTTTATGCAAAAGAACTAAATTTTTTGTAATTTCGAAATTGATATTTTATTTTGGATCCCTACTTTTGTTTTACAAAAAGAACTCAATTTTTAGTAATTTGGATATTTATATTTTATTCTCGATATGTACTTTTGTTTTATGCAAAAGAACTAAATTTTTTGTAATTTCGAAATTGATATTTTATTTTGGATCCCTACTTTTGTTTTACAAAAAGAACTCAATTTTTAGTAATTTGGATATATATATTTTATTTTCGATCCCTACTTTTGTGTCACAAATAGAATTCAATTTTTAATAATTTCGAAATTGATATATTATTTTTCATCCGTAGTTTTGTTTTACAAAAAGAAACTCAATTTTTCATAATTTTGAAATTTATATTTTATTCTCGATACGTACTTTTGTTTTATGCAAAAGAACTCAATTTTTTGTAATTTCGAAATTGATATTTTATTTTGGATCCCTACTTTTGTTTTACAAAAAGAACTCAATTTTTAGTAATCTGGATATTTATATTTTATTCTCGATATGTACTTTGGTTTTATGCAAAAGAACTCAATTTTTTGTAATTTCGAAATTGATATTTTATTTTGGATCCCTACTTTTGTTTTACAAAAAGAACCCAATTTTTAGTAATTTGGATATTTATATTTTATTCTCGATATGTACTTTTGTTTTATGCAAAAGAACTAAATTTTTTGTAATTTCGAAATTGATATTTTATTTTGGATCCCTACTTTTGTTTTACAAAAAGAACCCAATTTTTAGTAATTTGGATATTTATATTTTATTCTCGATATGTACTTTTGTTTTATGCAAAAGAACTAAATTTTTTGTAATTTCGAAATTGATATTTTATTTTGGATCCCTACTTTTGTTTTACAAAAAGAACTCAATTTTTAGTAATTTGGATATATATATATTTTATTTTCGATCCCTACTTTTGTGTCACAAATAGAATTCAATTTTTAATAATTTCGAAATTGATATATTATTTTTCATCCGTAGTTTTGTTTTACAAAAAGAAACTCAATTTTTCATAATTTGGAAATTTATATTTTATTCTCGATACGTACTTTTGTTTTATGCAAAAGAACTCAATTTTTGTAATTTCGAAATTGATATTTTATTTTGGATCCCTACTTTTGTTTTACAAAAGAACTCAATTTTTAGTAATTTGGATATTTATATTTTATTCTCGATATGTACTTTTGTTTTATGCAAAAGAACTAAATTTTTGTAATTTCGAAATTGATATTTTATTTTGGATCCCTACTTTTGTTTTACAAAAAGAACTCAATTTTTAGTAATTTGGATATATATATATTTTATTTTCGATCCCTACTTTTGTGTCACAAATAGAATTCAATTTTTAATAATTTCGAAATTGATATATTATTTTTCATCCGTAGTTTTGTTTTACAAAAAAGAAACTCAATTTTTCATAATTTTGAAATTTATATTTTATTCTCGATACGTACTTTTGTTTTATGCAAAAGAACTCAATTTTTTGTAATTTCGAAATTGATATTTTATTGTGGATCCCTACTTTTGTTTTACAAAAAGAACTCAATTTTTAGTAATTTGGATATTTATATTTTATTCTCGATATGTACTTTGGTTTTATGCAAAAGAACTCAATTTTTTGTAATTTCGAAATTGATATTTTATTTTGGATCCCTACATTTGTTTTACAAAAAGAACTCAATTTTTAGTAATTTGGATGTATATATTTTATTTTCGATCCCTACTTTTGTGTCACAAATAGAATTCAATTTTTAATAATTTCGAAATTGATATATTATTTTTCATCCGTAGTTTTGTTTTACAAAAAGAAACTCAATTTTTCATAATTTGGATATTTATATTTTATTCTCGATATGTACTTTTGTTTTATGCAAAAGAACTAAATTTTTGTAATTTCGAAATTGATATTTTATTTTGGATCCCTACTTTTGTTTTACAAAAAGAACTCAATTTTTAGTAATTTTGATATTTATATTTTATTCTCGATATGTACTTTGGTTTTATGCAAAAGAACTAAATTTTTTGTAATTTCGAAATTGATATTTTATTTTGGATCCCTACTTTTGTTTTATAAAACCAACTCAATTTTTAGTAATTTGGATATCTATATTTTATTCTCGATATGTACTTTTGTTTTATGCAAAAGAACTAAATTTTTTGTATTTTCGAAATTGATATTTTATTTTGGATCCCTACATTTGTTTTACAAAAAGAACTCAATTTTTATTAATTTGGATATTTATATTTTATTCTCGATATGTACTTTTGTTTTATGCAAAAGAACTCAATTTTTTGTAATTTCGAAATTGATATTTTGTTTTGGATCCCTACTTTTGTTTTACAAAAACAACTCAAATTTTAGTAATTTGGATATTTATATTTTATTCTCGATATGTACTTTTGTTTTATGCAAAAGAACCAAATTTTTTGTAATTTCGAAATTGATATTTTATTTTGGATCCCTACTTTTGTTTATAAAAAGAACTCAATTTTTAGTAATTTGGATATTTATATTTTATTCTCGATATGTACTTTTGTTTTATGCAAAAGAACTAAATTTTTGTAATTTCGAAATTGATATTTTATTTTGGATCCCTACTTTTGTTTTACAAAAGAACTCAATTTTTAGTAATTTGGATATATATATTTTATTTTCGATCCCTACTTTTGTGTCACAAATAGAATTCAATTTTTAATAATTTCGAAATTGATATATTATTTTTCATCCGTAGTTTTGTTTTACAAAAAAGAAACTCAATTTTTCATAATTTTGAAATTTATATTTTATTCTCGATACGTACTTTTGTTTTATGCAAAAGAACTAAATTTTTTGTAATTTCGAAATTGATATTTTATTTTGGATCCCTACTTTTGTTTTACAAAAAGAACTCAATTTTTAGTAATTTGGATATATATATTTTATTTTCGATCCCTACTTTTGTGTCACAAATAGAATTCAATTTTTAATAATTTCGAAATTGATATATTATTTTTCATCCGTAGTTTTGTTTTACAAAAAGAAACTCAATTTTTCATAATTTTGAAATTTATATTTTATTCTCGATACGTACTTTTGTTTTATGCAAAAGAACTCAAGTTTTTGTAATTTCGAAATTGATATTTTATTTTGGATCCCTACTTTTGTTTTACAAAAGAACTCAATTTTTAGTAATTTGGATATTTATATTTTATTCTCGATATGTACTTTGGTTTTATGCAAAAGAACTCAATTTTTGTAATTTCGAAATTGATATTTTATTTTGGATCCCTACTTTTGTTTTACAAAAACAACTCAATTTTTAGTAATTTGGATATTTATATTTTATTCTCGATATGTACTTTTGTTTTATGCAAAAGAACTAAATTTTTTGTAATTTCGAAATTGATATTTTATTTTGGATCCCTACTTTTGTTTTACAAAAACAACTCAATTTTTAGTAATTTGGATATTTATCTTTTATTATCGATATGTACTTTTGTTTTATGCAAAAGAACTAAATGTTTTGTAATTTCGAAATTGATATTTTATTTTGGATCCCTACTTTTGTTTTACAAAAAGAACTCAATTTTTAGTAATTTGGATATATATATTTTATTTTCGATCCCTACTTTTGTGTCACAAATAGAATTCAATTTTTAATAATTTCGAAATTGATATATTATTTTTCATCCGTAGTTTTGTTTTACAAAAAAGAAACTCAATTTTTCATAATTTTGAAATTTATATTTTATTCTCGATACGTACTTTTGTTTTATGCAAAAGAACGCAATTTTTTGTAATTTCGAAATTGATATTTTATTTTGGATCCCTACTTTTGTTTTACAAAAAGAACTCAATTTTTAGTAATTTGGATATTTATATTTTATTCTCGATATGTACTTTGGTTTTATGCAAAAGAACTCAATTTTTTGTAATTTTGAAATTGATATTTTATTTTGGATCCCTACTTTTGTTTTACAAAAACAACTCAATTTTTAGTAATTTGGATATTTATATTTTATTCTCGATATGTACTTTTGTTTTATGCAAAAGAACTAAATTTTTGTAATTTCGAAATTGATATTTTATTTTGGATCCCTACTTTTGTTTTACAAAAGAACTCAATTTTTAGTAATTTGGATATTTATATTTTATTCTCGATACGTACTTTTGTTTTATGCAAAAGAACTATATTTTTTGTAATTTCGAAATTGATATTTTATTTTGGATCCCTACTTTTGTTTTACGAAAACAACTCAAATTTTAGTAATTTGGATATTTATATTTTATTCTCGATATGTACTTTTGTTTTATGCAAAAGAACTAAATTTTTGTAATTTCGAAATTGATATTTTATTTTGGATCCCTACTTTTGTTTTACAAAAAGAACTCAATTTTTAGAAATTTGGATATTTATATTTTATTCTCGATATGTACTTTTGTTTTATGCAAAAGAACTAAATTTTTGTAATTTCGAAATTGATATTTTATTTTGGATCCCTACTTTTGTTTTACAAAAACAACTCAATTTTTAGTAATTTGGATATTTATATTTTATTCTCGATATGTACTTTTGTTTTATGCAAAAGAACTAAATTTTTGTAATTTCGAAATTGATATTTTATTTTGGATCCCTACTTTTGTTTTACAAAAACAACTCAATTTTTAGTAATTTGAATATTTATATTTTATTCTCGATATGTACTTTTGTTTTATGCAAAAGAACTAAATTTTTGTAATTTCGAAATTGATATTTTATTTTGGATCCCTACTTTTGTTATACAAAAGAACTCAATTTTTAGTAATTTGGATATATATATTTTATTTTCTATCCCTACTTTTGTGTCACAAATAGAATTCAATTTTTAATAATTTCGAAATTGATATATTATTTTTCATCCGTAGTTTTGTTTTACAAAAAGAAACTCAATTTTTCATAATTTTGAAATTTATATTTTATTCTCGATACGTACTTTTGTTTTATGCAAAAGAACTAAATTTTTGTAATTTCGAAATTGATATTTTATTTTGGATCCCTACTTTTGGTTTACAAAAGAACTCAATTTTTAGTAATTTGGATATTTATATTTTATTCTCGATATGTACTTTTGTTTTATGCAAAAGAACTATATTTTTGTAATTTCGAAATTGATATTTTATTTTGGATCCCTACTTTTGTTTTACAAAAACAACTCAAATTTTAGTAATTTGGATATTTATATTTTATTCTCGATATGTACTTTTGTTTTATGCAAAAGAACTAAATTTTTGTAATTTCGAAATTGATATTTTATTTTGGATCCCTACTTTTGTTTTACAAAAGAACTCAATTTTTAGTAATTTGGATATTTATATTTTATTCTCGATATGTACTTTTGTTTTATGCAAAAGAACTAAATTTTTGTAATTTCGAAATTGATATTTTATTTTGGATCCCTACTTTTGTTTTACAAAAGAACTCAATTTTTAGTAATTTGGATATTTATATTTTATTCTCGATACGTACTTTTGTTTTATGCAAAAGAACTATATTTTTGTAATTTCGAAATTGATATTTTATTTTGGATCCCTACTTTTGTTTTACGAAAACAACTCAAATTTTAGTAATTTGGATATTTATATTTTATTCTCGATATGTACTTTTGTTTTATGCAAAAGAACTAAATTTTTGTAATTTCGAAATTGATATTTTATTTTGGATCCCTACTTTTGTTTTACAAAAAGAACTCAATTTTTAGTAATTTGGATATTTATATTTTATTCTCGATATGTACTTTTGTTTTATGCAAAAGAACTAAATTTTTGTAATTTCGAAATTGATATTTTATTTTGGATCCCTACTTTTGTTTTACAAAAACAACTAAATTTTTAGTAATTTGGATATTTATATTTTATTCTCGATATGTACTTTTGTTTTATGCAAAAGAACTAAATTTTTGTAATTTCGAAATTGATATTTTATTTTGGATCCCTACTTTTGTTTTACAAAAACAACTCAATTTTTAGTAATTTGAATATTTATATTTTATTCTCGATATGTACTTTTGTTTTATGCAAAAGAACTAAATTTTTGTAATTTCGAAATTGATATTTTATTTTGGATCCCTACTTTTGTTATACAAAAGAACTCAATTTTTAGTAATTTGGATATATATATTTTATTTTCTATCCCTACTTTTGTGTCACAAATAGAATTCAATTTTTAATAATTTCGAAATTGATATATTATTTTTCATCCGTAGTTTTGTTTTACAAAAAGAAACTCAATTTTTCATAATTTTGAAATTTATATTTTATTCTCGATACGTACTTTTGTTTTATGCAAAAGAACTAAATTTTTTGTAATTTCGAAATTGATATTTTATTTTGGATCCCTACTTTTGGTTTACAAAAAGAACTCAATTTTTAGTAATTTGGATATTTATATTTTATTCTCGATATGTACTTTTGTTTTATGCAAAAGAACTATATTTTTTGTAATTTCGAAATTGATATTTTATTTTGGATCCCTACTTTTGTTTTACAAAAACAACTCAAATTTTAGTAATTTGGATATTTATATTTTATTCTCGATATGTACTTTTGTTTTATGCAAAAGAACTAAATTTTTGTAATTTCGAAATTGATATTTTATTTTGGATCCCTACTTTTGTTTTACAAAAACAACTCAAATTTTAGTAATTTGGATATTTATATTTTATTCTCGATATGTACTTTTGTTTTATGCAAAAGAACTAAATTTTTGTAATTTCGAAATTGATATTTTATTTTGGATCCCTACTTTTGTTTTACAAAAAGAACTCAATTTTTAGTAATTTGGATATTTATATTTTATTCTCGATATGTACTTTTGTTTTATGCAAAAGAACTCAATTTTTGTAATTTCGAAATTGATATTTTATTTTCGATCCCTAATTTTGTTTTACAAAAACAACTCAATTTTTAGTAATTTGGATATTTATATTTTATTCTCGATATGTACTTTTGTTTTATGCAAAAGAACTAAATTTTTAGTAATTTCGAAATTGATATTTTATTTTGGATCCCTACTTTTGTTTTACAAAAACAACTCAATTTTTAGTAATTTGAATATTTATATTTTATTCTCGATATGTACTTTTGTTTTATGCAAAAGAACTAAATTTTTGTAATTTCGAAATTGATATTTTATTTTGGATCCCTACTTTTGTTTTACAAAAAGAACTCAATTTTTAGTAATTTGGATATATATATTTTATTTTCTATCCCTACTTTTGTGTCACAAATAGAATTCAATTTTTAATAATTTCGAAATTGATATATTATTTTTCATCCGTAGTTTTGTTTTACAAAAAGAAACTCAATTTTTCATAATTTTGAAATTTATATTTTATTCTCGATACGTACTTTTGTTTTATGCAAAAGAACTAAATTTTTTGTAATTTCGAAATTGATATTTTATTTTGGATCCCTACTTTTGGTTTACAAAAAGAACTCAATTTTTAGTAATTTGGATATTTATATTTTATTCTCGATATGTACTTTTGTTTTATGCAAAAGAACTATATTTTTTGTAATTTCGAAATTGATATTTTATTTTGGATCCCTACTTTTGTTTCACAAAAACAACTCAAATTTTAGTAATTTGGATATTTATATTTTATTCTCGATATGTACTTTTGTTTTATGCAAAAGAACTATATTTTTTGTAATTTCGAAATTGATATTTTATTTTGGATCCCTACTTTTGTTTCACAAAAACAACTCAAATTTTAGTAATTTGGATATTTATATTTTATTCTCGATATGTACTTTTGTTTTATGCAAAAGAACTAAATTTTTTGTAATTTCGAAATTGATATTTTATTTTGGATCCCTACTTTTGTTTTACAAAAAGAACTCAATTTTTAGTAATTTGGATATTTATATTTTATTCTCGATATGTACTTTTGTTTTATGCAAAAGAACTATATTTTTTGTAATTTCGAAATTGATATTTTATTTTCGATCCCTACTTTTGTTTTACAAAAACAACTCAATTTTTAGTAATTTGGATATTTATATTTTATTCTCGATATGTACTTTTGTTTTATGCAAAAGAACTAAATTTTTTGTAATTTCGAAATTGATATTTTATTTTGGATCCCTACTTTTGTTTTACAAAAACAACTCAATTTTTAGTAATTTGAATATTTATATTTTATTCTCGATATGTACTTTTGTTTTATGCAAAAGAACTAAATTTTTTGTAATTTCGAAATTGATATTTTATTTTGGATTCCTACTTTTGTTTTACAAAAAGAACTCAATTTTTAGTAATTTGGATATATATATTTTATTTTCTATCCCTACTTTTGTGTCACAAATAGAATTCAATTTTTAATAATTTCGAAATTGATATATTATTTTTCATCCGTAGTTTTGTTTTACAAAAAGAAACTCAATTTTTCATAATTTTGAAATTTATATTTTATTCTCGATACGTACTTTTGTTTTATGCAAAAGAACTAAATTTTTGTAATTTCGAAATTGATATTTTATTTTGGATCCCTACTTTTGGTTTACAAAAGAACTCAATTTTTAGTAATTTGGATATTTATATTTTATTCTCGATATGTACTTTTGTTTTATGCAAAAGAACTATATTTTTTGTAATTTCGAAATTGATATTTTATTTTGGATCCCTACTTTTGTTTTACAAAAACAACTCAAATTTTAGTAATTTGGATATTTATATTTTATTCTCGATATGTACTTTTGTTTTATGCAAAAGAACTAAATTTTTGTAATTTCGAAATTGATATTTTATTTTGGATCCCTACTTTTGTTTTACAAAAAGAACTCAATTTTTAGTAATTTGGATATTTATATTTTATTCTCGATATGTACTTTTGTTTTATGCAAAAGAACTATATTTTATTAATTTCGAAATTGATATTTTATTTTGGATCCCTACTTTTGTTTTACAAAAACAACTCAAATTTTAGTAATTTGGATATTTATATTTTATTCTCGATATGTACTTTTGTTTTATGCAAAAGAACTAAATTTTTGTAATTTCGAAATTGATATTTTATTTTGGATCCCTACTTTTGTTTTACAAAAAGAACTCAATTTTTAGTAATTTGGATATTTATATTTTATTCTCGATATGTACTTTTGTTTTATGCAAAAGAACTAAATTTTTGTAATTTCGAAATTGATATTTTATTTTCGATCCCTACTTTTGTTTTACAAAAAGAACTCAATTTTTAGTAATTTGGATATATATATTTTATTTTCGATCCCTACTTTTGTGTCACAAATAGAATTCAATTTTTAATAATTTCGAAATTGATATATTATTTTTCATCCGTAGTTTTGTTTTACAAAAAGAAACTCAATTTTTCATAATTTTGAAATTTATATTTTATTCTCGATACGTACTTTTGTTTTATGCAAAAGAACTCAATTTTTGTAATTTCGAAATTGATATTTTATTTTGGATCCCTACTTTTGGTTTACAAAAAGAACTCAATTTTTAGTAATTTGGATATTTATATTTTATTCTCGATATGTACTTTTGTTTTATGCAAAAGAACTAAATTTTTGTAATTTCGAAATTGATATTTTATTTTGGATCCCTACTTTTTTTTTACAAAAAGAACTCAATTTTTAGTAATTTGGATATTTATATTTTATTCTCGATATGTACTTTTGTTTTATGCAAAAGAACTAAATTTTTTGTAATTTCGAAATTGATATTTTATTTTCGATCCCTACTTTTGTTTTACAAAAAGAACTCAATTTTTAGTAATTTGGATATATATATTTTATTTTCGATCCCTACTTTTGTGTCACAAATAGAATTCAATTTTTAATAATTTCGAAATTGATATATTATTTTTCATCCAGTAGTTTTGTTTTACAAAAAGAAACTCAATTTTTCATAATTTTGAAATTTATATTTTGTTCTCGATCACGTACTTTTGTTTTATGCAAAAGAACTAAATTTTTTGTAATTTCGAAATTGATATTTTATTTTGGATCCCTACTTTTGTTTTACAAAAAGAACTCAATTTTTAGTAATTTGGACATTCATATTTTATTCTCGATATGTACTTTGGTTTTATGCAAAAGAACTCAATTTTTTGTAATTTCGAAATTGATATTTTATTTTGGATCCCTACTTTTGTTTTACAAAAACAACTCAATTTTTAGTAATTTGGATATTTATTTTTATTCTCGATATGTACTTTTGTTTTATGCAAAAGAACTAAATTTTTTGTAATTTCGAAATTGATATTTTATTTTGGATCCCTACTTTTGTTTTACAAAAAGAACTCAATTTTTAGTAATTTGGATATTTATATTTTATTCTCGATATGTACATTTGTTTTATGCAAAAGAACTAAATTTTTGTAATTTCGAAATTGATATTTTATTTTGGATCCCTACTTTTGTTTTACAAAAGAACTCAATTTTTAGTAATTTGGATATATATATTTTATTTTCGATCCCTACTTTTGTGTCACAAATAGAATTCAATTTTTAATAATTTCGAAATTGATATATTATTTTTCATCCGTAGTTTTGTTTTACAAAAAGAAACTCAATTTTTCATAATTTTGAAATTTATATTTTATTCTCGATACGTACTTTTGTTTTATGCAAAAGAACTCAATTTTTGTAATTTCGAAATTGATATTTTATTTTGGATCCGTACTTTTGTTTTACAAAAAGAACTCAATTTTTAGTAATTTGGATATTTATATTTTATTCTCGATATGTACTTTGGTTTTATGCAAAAGAACTCAATTTTTTGTAATTTCGAAATTGATATTTTATTTTGGATCCCTACTTTTGTTTTACAAAAAGAACCCAATTTTTAGTAATTTGGATATTTATATTTTATTCTCGATATGTACTTTTGTTTTATGCAAAAGAACTAAATTTTTGTAATTTCGAAATTGATATTTTATTTTGGATCCCTACTTTTGTTTTACAAAAGAACTCAATTTTTAGTAATTTGGATATTTATATTTTATTCTCGATATGTACTTTTGTTTTATGCAAAAGAACTAAATTTTTGTAATTTCGAAATTGATATTTTATTTTGGATCCCTACTTTTGTTTTACAAAAAGAACTCAATTTTTAGTAATTTGGATATATATATATTTTATTTTCGATCCCTACTTTTGTGTCACAAATAGAATTCAATTTTTAATAATTTCGAAATTGATATATTATTTTTCATCCGTAGTTTTGTTTTACAAAAAGAAACTCAATTTTTCATAATTTGGAAATTTATATTTTATTCTCGATACGTACTTTTGTTTTATGCAAAAGAACTCAATTTTTGTAATTTCGAAATTGATATTTTATTTTGGATCCCTACTTTTGTTTTACAAAAAGAACTCAATTTTTAGTAATTTGGATATTTATATTTTATTCTCGATATGTACTTTTGTTTTATGCAAAAGAACTAAATTTTTGTAATTTCGAAATTGATATTTTATTTTGGATCCCTACTTTTGTTTTACAAAAAGAACTCAATTTTTAGTAATTTGGATATATATATATTTTATTTTCGATCCCTACTTTTGTGTCACAAATAGAATTCAATTTTTAATAATTTCGAAATTGATATATTATTTTTCATCCGTAGTTTTGTTTTACAAAAAGAAACTCAATTTTTCATAATTTGGAAATTTATATTTTATTCTCGATACGTACTTTTGTTTTATGCAAAAGAACTCAATTTTTGTAATTTCGAAATTGATATTTTATTGTGGATCCCTACTTTTGTTTTACAAAAAGAACTCAATTTTTAGTAATTTGGATATTTATATTTTATTCTCGATATGTACTTTGGTTTTATGCAAAAGAACTCAATTTTTGTAATTTCGAAATTGATATTTTATTTTGGATCCCTACATTTGTTTTACAAAAGAACTCAATTTTTAGTAATTTGGATGTATATATTTTATTTTCGATCCCTACTTTTGTGTCACAAATAGAATTCAATTTTTAATAATTTCGAAATTGATATATTATTTTTCATCCGTAGTTTTGTTTTACAAAAAGAAACTCAATTTTTCATAATTTTGAAATTTATATTTTATTCTCGATACGTACTTTTGTTTTATGCAAAAGAACTAAATTTTTGTAATTTCGAAATTGATATTTTATTTTGGATCCCTACTTTTGTTTTACAAAAAGAACTCAATTTTTAGTAATTTTGATATTTATATTTTATTCTCGATATGTACTTTGGTTTTATGCAAAAGAACTCAATTTTTTGTAATTTCGAAATTGATATTTTATTTTGGATCCCTACTTTTGTTTTATAAAACAACCTCAATTTTTAGTAATTTGGATATCTATATTTTATTCTCGATATGTACTTTTGTTTTATGCAAAAGAACTAAATTTTTTGTATTTTCGAAATTGATATTTTATTTTGGATCCCTACATTTGTTTTACAAAAAGAACTCAATTTTTATTAATTTGGATATTTATATTTTATTCTCGATATGTACTTTTGTTTTATGCAAAAGAACTAAATTTTTTGTAATTTCGAAATTGATATTTTGTTTTGGATCCCTACTTTTGTTTTACAAAAACAACTCAAATTTTAGTAATTTGGATATTTATATTTTATTCTCGATATGTACTTTTGTTTTATGCAGAAGAACCAAATTTTTTGTAATTTCGAAATTGATATTTTATTTTGGATCCCTACTTTTGTTTATAAAAAGAACTCAATTTTTAGTAATTTGGATATTTATATTTTATTCTCGATATGTACTTTTGTTTTATGCAAAAGAACTAAATTTTTTGTAATTTCGAAATTGATATTTTATTTTGGATCCCTACTTTTGTTTTACAAAAAGAACTCAATTTTTAGTAATTTGGATATATATATTTTATTTTCGATCCCTACTTTTGTGTCACAAATAGAATTCAATTTTTAATAATTTCGAAATTGATATATTATTTTTCATCCGTAGTTTTGTTTTACAAAAAGAAACTCAATTTTTCATAATTTTGAAATTTATATTTTATTCTCGATCACGTACTTTTGTTTTATGCAAAAGAACTAAATTTTTGTAATTTCGAAATTGATATTTTATTTTGGATCCCTACTTTTGTTTTACAAAAGAACTCAATTTTTAGTAATTTGGATATATATATTTTATTTTCGATCCCTACTTTTGTGTCACAAATAGAATTCAATTTTTAATAATTTCGAAATTGATATATTATTTTTCATCCGTAGTTTTGTTTTACAAAAAGAAACTCAATTTTTCATAATTTTGAAATTTATATTTTATTCTCGATACGTACTTTTGTTTTATGCAAAAGAACTCAATTTTTGTAATTTCGAAATTGATATTTTATTTTGGATCCCTACTTTTGTTTTACAAAAAGAACTCAATTTTTAGTAATTTGGATATTTATATTTTATTCTCGATATGTACTTTGGTTTTATGCAAAAGAACTCAATTTTTGTAATTTCGAAATTGATATTTTATTTTGGATCCCCTACTTTTGTTTTACAAAAACAACTCAATTTTTAGTAATTTGGATATTTATATTTTATTCTCGATATGTACTTTTGTTTTATGCAAAAGAACTAAATTTTTGTAATTTCGAAATTGATATTTTATTTTGGATCCCTACTTTTGTTTTACAAAAACAACTCAATTTTTAGTAATTTGGATATTTATATTTTATTCTCGATATGTACTTTTGTTTTATGCAAAAGAACTAAATTTTTGTAATTTCGAAATTGATATTTTATTTTGGATCCCTACTTTTGTTTTACAAAAGAACTCAATTTTTAGTAATTTGGATATATATATTTTATTTTCGATCCCTACTTTTGTGTCACAAATAGAATTCAATTTTTAATAATTTCGAAATTGATATATTATTTTTCATCCGTAGTTTTGTTTTACAAAAAGAAACTCAATTTTTCATAATTTTGAAATTTATATTTTATTCTCGATACGTACTTTTGTTTTATGCAAAAGAACTCAATTTTTGTAATTTCGAAATTGATATTTTATTTTGGATCCCTACTTTTGTTTTACAAAAAGAACTCAATTTTTAGTAATTTGGATATTTATATTTTATTCTCGATATGTACTTTGGTTTTATGCAAAAGAACTCAATTTTTGTAATTTTGAAATTGATATTTTATTTTGGATCCCTACTTTTGTTTTACAAAAACAACTCAATTTTTAGTAATTTGGATATTTATATTTTATTCTCGATATGTACTTTTGTTTTATGCAAAAGAACTAAATTTTTGTAATTTCGAAATTGATATTTTATTTTGGATCCCTACTTTTGTTTTACAAAAGAACTCAATTTTTAGTAATTTGGATATTTATATTTTATTCTCGATATGTACTTTTGTTTTATGCAAAAGAACTATATTTTTTGTAATTTCGAAATTGATATTTTATTTTGGATCCCTACTTTTGTTTTACAGAAACAACTCAAATTTTAGTACTTTGGATATTTATATTTTATTCTCGATATGTACTTTTGTTTTATGCAAAAGAACTAAATTTTTTGTAATTTCGAAATTGATATTTTATTTTGGATCCCTACTTTTGTTTTACAAAAAGAACTCAATTTTTAGTAATTTGGATATTTATATTTTATTCTCGATATGTACTTTTGTTTTATGCAAAAGAACTAAATTTTTGTAATTTCGAAATTGATATTTTATTTTGGATCCCTACTTTTGTTTTACAAAAACAACTCAATTTTTAGTAATTTGGATATTTATATTTTATTCTCGATATGTACTTTTGTTTTATGCAAAAGAACTAAATTTTTGTAATTTCGAAATTGATATTTTATTTTGGATCCCTACTTTTGTTTTACAAAAACAACTCAATTTTTAGTAATTTGAATATTTATATTTTATTCTCGATATGTACTTTTGTTTTATGCAAAAGAACTAAATTTTTTGTAATTTCGAAATTGATATTTTATTTTGGATCCCTACTTTTGTTATACAAAAAGAACTCAATTTTTAGTAATTTGGATATATATATTTTATTTTCTATCCCTACTTTTGTGTCACAAATAGAATTCAATTTTTAATAATTTCGAAATTGATATATTATTTTTCATCCGTAGTTTTGTTTTACAAAAAAGAAACTCAATTTTTCATAATTTTGAAATTTATATTTTATTCTCGATACGTACTTTTGTTTTATGCAAAAGAACTAAATTTTTGTAATTTCGAAATTGATATTTTATTTTGGATCCCTACTTTTGGTTTACAAAAGAACTCAATTTTTAGTAATTTGGATATTTATATTTTATTCTCGATATGTACTTTTGTTTTATGCAAAAGAACTATATTTTTTGTAATTTCGAAATTGATATTTTATTTTGGATCCCTACTTTTGTTTTACAAAAACAACTCAAATTTTAGTAATTTGGATATTTATATTTTATTCTCGATATGTACTTTTGTTTTATGCAAAAGAACTAAATTTTTGTAATTTCGAAATTGATATTTTATTTTGGATCCCTACTTTTGTTTTACAAAAAGAACTCAATTTTTAGTAATTTGGATATTTATATTTTATTCTCGATATGTACTTTTGTTTTATGCAAAAGAACTCAATTTTTTGTAATTTCGAAATTGATATTTTATTTTCGATCCCTACTTTTGTTTTACAAAAACAACTCAATTTTTAGTAATTTGGATATTTATATTTTATTCTCGATATGTACTTTTGTTTTATGCAAAAGAACTAAATTTTTGTAATTTCGAAATTGATATTTTATTTTGGATCCCTACTTTTGTTTTACAAAAACAACTCAATTTTTAGTAATTTGAATATTTATATTTTATTCTCGATATGTACTTTTGTTTTATGCAAAAGAACTAAATTTTTGTAATTTCGAAATTGATATTTTATTTTGGATCCCTACTTTTGGTTTACAAAAGAACTCAATTTTTAGTAATTTGGATATTTATATTTTATTCTCGATATGTACTTTTGTTTTATGCAAAAGAACTATATTTTTGTAATTTCGAAATTGATATTTTATTTTGGATCCCTACTTTTGTTTTACAAAAACAACTCAAATTTTAGTAATTTGGATATTTATATTTTATTCTCGATATGTACTTTTGTTTTATGCAAAAGAACTAAATTTTTGTAATTTCGAAATTGATATTTTATTTTGGATCCCTACTTTTGTTTTACAAAAAGAACTCAATTTTTAGTAATTTGGATATTTATATTTTATTCTCGATATGTACTTTTGTTTTATGCAAAAGAACTATATTTTATTAATTTCGAAATTGATATATTATTTTGGATCCCTACTTTTGTTTTACAAAAACAACTCAAATTTTAGTAATTTGGATATTTATATTTTATTCTCGATATGTACTTTTGTTTTATGCAAAAGAACTAAATTTTTGTAATTTCGAAATTGATATTTTATTTTGGATCCCTACTTTTGTTTTACAAAAGAACTCAATTTTTAGTAATTTGGATATTTATATTTTATTCTCGATATGTACTTTTGTTTTATGCAAAAGAACTAAATTTTTGTAATTTCGAAATTGATATTTTATTTTCGATCCCTACTTTTGTTTTACAAAAACAACTCAATTTTTAGTAATTTGGATATTTATATTTTATTCTCGATATGTACTTTTGTTTTATGCAAAAGAACTAAATTTTTGTAATTTCGAAATTGATATTTTATTTTGGATCCCTACTTTTGTTTTACAAAAACAACTCAATTTTTAGTAATTTGAATATTTATATTTTATTCTTGATATGTACTTTTGTTTTATGCAAAAGAACTAAATTTTTGTAATTTCGAAATTGATATTTTATTTTGGATCCCTACTTTTGTTTTACAAAAAGAACTCAATTTTTAGTAATTTGGATATATATATTTTATTTTCTATCCCTACTTTTGTGTCACAAATAGAATTCAATTTTTAATAATTTCGAAATTGATATATTATTTTTCATCCGTAGTTTTGTTTTACAAAAAGAAACTCAATTTTTCATAATTTTGAAATTTATATTTTATTCTCGATACGTACTTTTGTTTTATGCAAAAGAACTAAATTTTTGTAATTTCGAAATTGATATTTTATTTTGGATCCCTACTTTTGGTTTACAAAAGAACTCAATTTTTAGTAATTTGGATATTTATATTTTATTCTCGATATGTACTTTTGTTTTATGCAAAAGAACTAAATTTTTGTAATTTCGAAATTGATATTTTATTTTGGATCCCTACTTTTGTTTTACAAAAAGAACTCAATTTTTAGTAATTTGGATATTTATATTTTATTCTCGATATGTACTTTTGTTTTATGCAAAAGAACTATATTTTATTAATTTCGAAATTGATATATTATTTTGGATCCCTACTTTTGTTTTACAAAAACAACTCAAATTTTAGTAATTTGGATATTTATATTTTATTCTCGATATGTACTTTTGTTTTATGCAAAAGAACTAAATTTTTGTAATTTCGAAATTGATATTTTATTTTGGATCCCTACTTTTGTTTTACAAAAAGAACTCAATTTTTAGTAATTTGGATATTTATATTTTATTCTCGATATGTACTTTTGTTTTATGCAAAAGAACTAAATTTTTGTAATTTCGAAATTGATATTTTATTTTGGATCCCTACTTTTGTTTTACAAAAACAACTCAATTTTTAGTAATTTGGATATTTATATTTTATTCTCGATATGTACTTTTGTTTTATGCAAAAGAACTAAATTTTTGTAATTTCGAAATTGATATTTTATTTTGGATCCCTACTTTTGTTTTACAAAAGAACTCAATTTTTAGTAATTTGGATATATATATTTTATTTTCGATCCCTACTTTTGTGTCATGCAAATAGAATTCAATTTTTAATAATTTCGAAATTGATATATTATTTTGCATCCGTAGTTTTGTTTTACAAAAAGAAACTCAATTTTTCATAATTTTGAAATTTATATTTTATTCTCGATCACGTACTTTTGTTTTATGCAAAAGAACTAAATTTTTGTAATTTCGAAATTGATATTTTATTTTGGATCCCTACTTTTGGTTTACAAAAAGAACTCAATTTTTAGTAATTTGGATATTTATATTTTATTCTCGATATGTACTTTTGTTTTATGCAAAAGAACTATATTTTTGTAATTTCGAAATTGATATTTTATTTTGGATCCCTACTTTTGTTTTACAAAAACAACTCAAATTTTAGTAATTTGGATATTTATATTTTATTCTCGATATGTACTTTTGTTTTATGCAAAAGAACTAAATTTTTGTAATTTCGAAATTGATATTTTATTTTGGATCCCTACTTTTGTTTTACAAAAGAACTCAATTTTTAGTAATTTGGATATTTATATTTTATTCTCGATATGTACTTTTGTTTTATGCAAAAGAACTATATTTTATTAATTTCGAAATTGATATATTATTTTGGATCCCTACTTTTGTTTTACAAAAACAACTCAAATTTTAGTAATTTGGATATTTATATTTTATTCTCGATATGTACTTTTGTTTTATGCAAAAGAACTAAATTTTTGTAATTTCGAAATTGATATTTTATTTTGGATCCCTACTTTTGTTTTACAAAAAGAACTCAATTTTTAGTAATTTGGATATTTATATTTTATTCTCGATATGTACTTTTGTTTTATGCAAAAGAACTAAATTTTTGTAATTTCGAAATTGATATTTTATTTTCGATCCCTACTTTTGTTTTACAAAAACAACTCAATTTTTAGTAATTTGGATATTTATATTTTATTCTCGATATGTACTTTTGTTTTATGCAAAAGAACTAAATTTTGTAATTTCGAAATTGATATTTTATTTTGGATCCCTACTTTTGTTTTACAAAAACAACTCAATTTTTAGTAATTTGAATATTTATATTTTATTCTTGATATGTACTTTTGTTTTATGCAAAAGAACTAAATTTTTGTAATTTCGAAATTGATATTTTATTTTGGATCCCTACTTTTGTTTTACAAAAGAACTCAATTTTTAGTAATTTGGATATATATATTTTATTTTCTATCCCTACTTTTGTGTCACAAATAGAATTCAATTTTTAATAATTTCGAAATTGATATATTATTTTTCATCCGTAGTTTTGTTTTACAAAAAGAAACTCAATTTTTCATAATTTTGAAATTTATATTTTATTCTCGATACGTACTTTTGTTTTATGCAAAAGAACTAAATTTTTGTAATTTCGAAATTGATATTTTATTTTGGATCCCTACTTTTGGTTTACAAAAGAACTCAATTTTTAGTAATTTGGATATTTATATTTTATTCTCGATATGTACTTTTGTTTTATGCAAAAGAACTAAATTTTTGTAATTTCGAAATTGATATTTTATTTTGGATCCCTACTTTTGTTTTACAAAAGAACTCAATTTTTAGTAATTTGGATATTTATATTTTATTCTCGATATGTACTTTTGTTTTATGCAAAAGAACTATATTTTATTAATTTCGAAATTGATATATTATTTTGGATCCCTACTTTTGTTTTACAAAAACAACTCAAATTTTAGTAATTTGGATATTTATATTTTATTCTCGATATGTACTTTTGTTTTATGCAAAAGAACTAAATTTTGTAATTTCGAAATTGATATTTTATTTTGGATCCCTACTTTTGTTTTACAAAAAGAACTCAATTTTTAGTAATTTGGATATTTATATTTTATTCTCGATATGTACTTTTGTTTTATGCAAAAGAACTAAATTTTGTAATTTCGAAATTGATATTTTATTTTCGATCCCTACTTTTGTTTTACAAAAACAACTCAATTTTTAGTAATTTGGATATTTATATTTTATTCTCGATATGTACTTTTGTTTTATGCAAAAGAACTAAATTTTTGTAATTTCGAAATTGATATTTTATTTTGGATCCCTACTTTTGTTTTACAAAAACAACTCAATTTTTAGTAATTTGAATATTTATATTTTATTCTTGATATGTACTTTTGTTTTATGCAAAAGAACTAAATTTTTGTAATTTCGAAATTGATATTTTATTTTGGATCCCTACTTTTGTTTTACAAAAGAACTCAATTTTTAGTAATTTGGATATATATATTTTATTTTCTATCCCTACTTTTGTGTCACAAATAGAATTCAATTTTTAATAATTTCGAAATTGATATATTATTTTTCATCCGTAGTTTTGTTTTACAAAAAGAAACTCAATTTTTCATAATTTTGAAATTTATATTTTATTCTCGATACGTACTTTTGTTTTATGCAAAAGAACTAAATTTTTGTAATTTCGAAATTGATATTTTATTTTGGATCCCTACTTTTGGTTTACAAAAGAACTCAATTTTTAGTAATTTGGATATTTATATTTTATTCTCGATATGTACTTTTGTTTTATGCAAAGAACTATATTTTTGTAATTTCGAAATTGATATTTTATTTTGGATCCCTACTTTTGTTTTACAAAAAGAACTCAATTTTTAGTAATTTGGATATTTATATTTTATTCTCGATATGTACTTTTGTTTTATGCAAAAGAACTATATTTTATTAATTTCGAAATTGATATATTATTTTGGATCCCTACTTTTGTTTTACAAAAACAACTCAAATTTTAGTAATTTGGATATTTATATTTTATTCTCGATATGTACTTTTGTTTTATGCAAAAGAACTAAATTTTGTAATTTCGAAATTGATATTTTATTTTGGATCCCTACTTTTGTTTTACAAAAAGAACTCAATTTTTAGTAATTTGGATATTTATATTTTATTCTCGATATGTACTTTTGTTTTATGCAAAAGAACTAAATTTTTGTAATTTCGAAATTGATATTTTATTTTCGATCCCTACTTTTGTTTTACAAAAACAACTCAATTTTTAGTAATTTGGATATTTATATTTTATTCTCGATATGTACTTTTGTTTTATGCAAAGAACTAAATTTTTGTAATTCGAAATTGATATTTTATTTTGGATCCTACTTTTGTTTTACAAAAACAACTCAATTTTAGTAATTTGAATATTTATATTTTATTCTCGATATGTACTTTTGTTTTATGCAAAGAACTAAATTTTGTAATTTCGAAATTGATATTTTATTTTGGATCCCTACTTTTGTTTTACAAAAGAACTCAATTTTTAGTAATTTGGATATATATATTTTATTTTCTATCCCTACTTTTGTGTCACAAATAGAATTCAATTTTTAATAATTTCGAAATTGATATATTATTTTTCATCCGTAGTTTTGTTTTACAAAAGAAACTCAATTTTTCATAATTTTGAAATTTATATTTTATTCTCGATACGTACTTTTGTTTTATGCAAAAGAACTAAATTTTTGTAATTTCGAAATTGATATTTTATTTTGGATCCCTACTTTTGGTTTACAAAAGAACTCAATTTTTAGTAATTTGGATATTTATATTTTATTCTCGATATGTACTTTTGTTTTATGCAAAAGAACTATATTTTTTGTAATTTCGAAATTGATATTTTATTTTGGATCCCTACTTTTGTTTTACAAAAACAACTCAAATTTTAGTAATTTGGATATTTATATTATATTCTCGATATGTACTTTTGTTTTATGCAAAAGAACTAAATTTTGTAATTTCGAAATTGATATTTTATTTTGGATCCCTACTTTTGTTTTACAAAAAGAACTCAATTTTTAGTAATTTGGATATTTATATTTTATTCTCGATATGTACTTTTGTTTTATGCAAAAGAACTATATTTTTTGTAATTTCGAAATTGATATTTTATTTTGGATCCCTACTTTTGTTTTACAAAAACAACTCAAATTTTAGTAATTTGGATATTTATATTATATTCTCGATATGTACTTTTGTTTTATGCAAAAGAACTAAATTTTTTGTAATTTCGAAATTGATATTTTATTTTGGATCCCTACTTTTGTTTTACAAAAAGAACTCAATTTTTAGTAATTTGGATATTTATATTTTATTCTCGATATGTACTTTTGTTTTATGCAAAAGAACTAAATTTTTGTAATTTCGAAATTGATATTTTATTTTCGATCCCTACTTTTGTTTTACAAAAGAACTCAATTTTTAGTAATTTGGATATATATATTTTATTTTCGATCCCTACTTTTGTGTCACAAATAGAATTCAATTTTTAATAATTTCGAAATTGATATATTATTTTTCATCCGTAGTTTTGTTTTACAAAAAGAAACTCAATTTTTCATAATTTTGAAATTTATATTTTATTCTCGATACGTACTTTTGTTTTATGCAAAAGAACTCAATTTTTGTAATTTCGAAATTGATATTTTATTTTGGATCCCTACTTTTGTTTTACAAAAAGAACTCAATTTTTAGTAATTTGGATATTTATATTTTATTCTCGATATGTACTTTGGTTTTATGCAAAAGAACTCAATTTTTTGTAATTTCGAAATTGATATTTTATTTTGGATCCCTACTTTTGTTTTACAAAAAGAACTCACTTTTTAAGAATTTGGACATTTATATTTTATTCTCGATATGTACTTTGGTTTTATGCAAAAGAACTCAATTTTTTGTAATTTCGAAATTGATATTTTATTTTGGATCCCTACTTTTGTTTTACAAAAAGAACTCAATTTTTAGTAATTTGGACATTTATATTTTATTCTCGATATGTACTTTGGTTTTATGCAAAAGAACTCAATTTTTTGTAATTTCGAAATTGATATTTTATTTTGGATCCCTACTTTTGTTTTACAAAAAGAACTCAATTTTTAGTAATTTGGATATATATATTTTATTTTCGATCCCTACTTTTGTGTCACAAATAGAATTCAATTTTTAATAATTTCGAAATTGATATATTATTTTTCATCCGTAGTTTTGTTTTACAAAAAGAAACTCAATTTTTCATAATTTTGAAATTTATATTTTATTCTCGATATGTACTTTTGTTTTATGCAAAAGAACTCAATTTTTGTAATTTCGAAATTGATATTTTATTGTGGATCCCTACTTTTGTTTTACAAAAAGAACTCAATTTTTAGTAATTTGGATATTTATATTTTATTCTTGATATGTACTTTTGTTTTATGCAAAAGAACTCAATTTTTGTAATTTCGAAATTGATATTTTATTTTGGATCCCTACTTTTGTTTTACAAAAAGAACTCAATTTTTAGTAATTTGGATATTTATATTTTATTCTCGATATGTACTTTTGTTTTGTGCAAAAGAACTAAATTTTTTGTAATTTCGAAATTGATATTTTATTTTGGATCCCTACTTTTGTTTTACAAAAAGAACTCAATTTTTAGTAATTTGGATATATATATTTTATTTTCGATCCCTACTTTTGTGTCACAAATAGAATTCAATTTTTAATAATTTCGAAATTGATATATTATTTTTCATCCGTAGTTTTGTTTTACAAAAAAGAATCCCAATTTTTCATAATTTTGAAATTTATATTTTGTTCTCGATACGTACTTTTGTTTTATGCAAAAGAACTCAATTTTTTGTAATTTCGAAATTGATATTTTATTTTGGATCCCTACTTTTGTTTTACAAAAAGAACTCAATTTTTAGTAATTTGGATATTTATATTTTATTCTCGATATGTACTTTTGTTTTATGCAAAAGAACTAAATTTTTTGTAATTTCGAAATTGATATTTTATTTTCGATCCCTACTTTTGTTTTACAAAAACAACTCAATTTTTAGTAATTTGGATATTTATATTTTATTCTCGATATGTACTTTTGTTTTATGCAAAAGAACTAAATTTTTTGTAATTTCGAAATTGATATTTTATTTTGGATCCCTACTTTTGTTTTACAAAAACAACTCAATTTTTAGTAATTTGGATATATATATTTTATTTTCTATCCCTACTTTTGTGTCACAAATAGAATTCAATTTTTAATAATTTCGAAATTGATATATTATTTTTCATCCGTAGTTTTGTTTTACAAAAAGAAACTCAATTTTTCATAATTTTGAAATTTATATTTTATTCTCGATACGTACTTTTGTTTTATGCAAAAGAACTCAATTTTTTGTAATTTCGAAATTGATATTTTATTGTGGATCCCTACTTTTGTTTTACAAAAAGAACTCAATTTTTAGTAATTTGGATATTTATATTTTATTCTCGATATGTACTTTTGTTTTATGCAAAAGAACTCAATTTTTTGTAATTTCGAAATTGATATTTTATTTTGGATCCCTACTTACAAAAACAACTCAAATTTTAGTAATTTGGATATTTATATTTTATTCTCGATATGTACTTTTGTTTTATGCAAAAGAACTAAATTTTTTGTAATTTCGAAATTGATATTTTATTTTGGATCCCTACTTTTGTTTTACAAAAGAACTCAATTTTTAGTAATTTGGATATATATATTTTATTTTCGATCCCTACTTTTGTGTCACAAATAGAATTCAATTTTTAATAATTTCGAAAATGATATATTATTTTTCATCCGTAGTTTTGTTTTACAAAAAGAATCTCAATTTTTCATAATTTTGAAATTTATATTTTGTTCTCAATACGTACTTTTGTTTTATGCAAAAGAACTCAATTTTTGTAATTTCGAAATTGATATTTTATTTTGGATCCCTACTTTTGTTTTACAAAAGAACTCAATTTTTAGTAATTTGGATATTTATATTTTATTCTCGATATGTACTTTTGTTTTATGCAAAAGAACTAAATTTTTGTAATTTCGAAATTGATATTTTATTTTGGATCCCTACTTTTGTTTTACAAAAACAACTCAAATTTTAGTAATTTGGATATTTATATTTTATTCTCGATATGTACTTTTGTTTTATGCAAAAGAACTAAATTTTTGTAATTTCGAAATTGATATTTTATTTTGGATCCCTACTTTTGTTTTACAAAAAGAACTCAATTTTTAGTAATTTGGATATTTATATTTTATTCTCGATATGTACTTTTGTTTTATGCAAAAGAACTAAATTTTTGTAATTTCGAAATTTATATTTTATTTTGGATCCCTACTTTTGTTTTACAAAAGAACTCAATTTTTAGTAATTTGGATATTTATATTTTATTCTCGATATGTACTTTTGTTTTATGCAAAAGAATTCAATTTTTGTAATTTCGAAATTGATATTTTATTTTGGATCCCTACTTTTGTTTTACAAAAGAACTCAATTTTTAGTAATTTGGACATTTATATTTTATTCTCGATATGTACTTTGGTTTTATGCAAAAGAACTAAATTTTTGTAATTTCGAAATTGATATTTTATTTTCGATCCCTACTTTTGTTTTACAAAAACAACTCAATTTTTAGTAATTTGGATATTTATATTTTATTCTCGATATGTACTTTTGTTTTATGCAAAAGAACTAAATTTTGTAATTTCGAAATTGATATTTTATTTTGGATCCCTACTTTTGTTTTACAAAAAGAACTCAATTTTTAGTAATTTGGATATATATATTTTATTTTCGATCCCTACTTTTGTGTCACAAATAGAATTCAATTTTTAATAATTTCGAAATTGATATATTATTTTTCATCCGTAGTTTTGTTTTACAAAAAGAAACTCAATTTTTCATAATTTTGAAATTTATATTTTATTCTCGATCATGTACTTTTGTTTTATGCAAAAGAACTCAATTTTTGTAATTTCGAAATTGATATTTTATTGTGGATCCCTACTTTTGTTTTACAAAAAGAACTCAATTTTTAGTAATTTGGATATTTATATTTTATTCTCGATATGTACTTTTGTTTTATGCAAAAGAACTCAATTTTTGTAATTTCGAAATTGATATTTTATTTTGGATCCCTACTTTACAAAAACAACTCAAATTTTAGTAATTTGGATATTTATATTTTATTCTCGATATGTACTTTTGTTTTATGCAAAAGAACTAAATTTTTGTAATTTCGAAATTGATATTTTATTTTGGATCCCTACTTTTGTTTTACAAAAGAACTCAATTTTTAGTAATTTGGATATATATATTTTATTTTCGATCCCTACTTTTGTGTCACAAATAGAATTCAATTTTTAATAATTTCGAAAATGATATATTATTTTTCATCCAGTAGTTTTGTTTTACAAAAAGAATCTCAATTTTTCATAATTTTGAAATTTATATTTTGTTCTCAATACGTACTTTTGTTTTATGCAAAAGAACTCAATTTTTGTAATTTCGAAATTGATATTTTATTTTGGATCCCTACTTTTGTTTTACAAAAAGAACTCAATTTTTAGTAATTTGGATATTTATATTTTATTCTCGATATGTACTTTTGTTTTATGCAAAAGAACTAAATTTTTGTAATTTCGAAATTGATATTTTATTTTGGATCCCTACTTTTGTTTTACAAAAACAACTCAAATTTTAGTAATTTGGATATTTATATTTTATTCTCGATATGTACTTTTGTTTTATGCAAAAGAACTAAATTTTTGTAATTTCGAAATTGATATTTTATTTTGGATCCCTACTTTTGTTTTACAAAAGAACTCAATTTTTAGTAATTTGGATATTTATATTTTATTCTCGATATGTACTTTTGTTTTATGCAAAAGAACTAAATTTTTGTAATTTCGAAATTTATATTTTATTTTGGATCCCTACTTTTGTTTTACAAAAAGAACTCAATTTTTAGTAATTTGGATATTTATATTTTATTCTCGATATGTACTTTTGTTTTATGCAAAAGAATTCAATTTTTGTAATTTCGAAATTGATATTTTATTTTGGATCCCTACTTTTGTTTTACAAAAAGAACTCAATTTTTAGTAATTTGGACATTTATATTTTATTCTCGATATGTACTTTGGTTTTATGCAAAAGAACTAAATTTTTGTAATTTCGAAATTGATATTTTATTTTCGATCCCTACTTTTGTTTTACAAAAACAACTCAATTTTTAGTAATTTGGATATTTATATTTTATTCTCGATATGTACTTTTGTTTTATGCAAAAGAACTAAATTTTTGTAATTTCGAAATTGATATTTTATTTTGGATCCCTACTTTTGTTTTACAAAAAGAACTCAATTTTTAGTAATTTGGATATATATATTTTATTTTCGATCCCTACTTTTGTGTCACAAATAGAATTCAATTTTTAATAATTTCGAAATTGATATATTATTTTTCATCCGTAGTTTTGTTTTACAAAAAGAAACTCAATTTTTCATAATTTTGAAATTTATATTTTATTCTCGATACGTACTTTTGTTTTATGCAAAAGAACTCAATTTTTGTAATTTCGAAATTGATATTTTATTGTGGATCCCTACTTTTGTTTTACAAAAGAACTCAATTTTTAGTAATTTGGATATTTATATTTTATTCTCGATATGTACTTTTGTTTTATGCAAAAGAACTCAATTTTTGTAATTTCGAAATTGATATTTTATTTTGGATCCCTACTTACAAAAACAACTCAAATTTTAGTAATTTGGATATTTATATTTTATTCTCGATATGTACTTTTGTTTTATGCAAAAGAACTAAATTTTTGTAATTTCGAAATTGATATTTTATTTTGGATCCCTACTTTTGTTTTACAAAAAGAACTCAATTTTTAGTAATTTGGATATATATATTTTATTTTCGATCCCTACTTTTGTGTCACAAATAGAATTCAATTTTTAATAATTTCGAAAATGATATATTATTTTTCATCCGTAGTTTTGTTTTACAAAAAGAATCTCAATTTTTCATAATTTTGAAATTTATATTTTGTTCTCAATACGTACTTTTGTTTTATGCAAAAGAACTCAATTTTTGTAATTTCGAAATTGATATTTTATTTTGGATCCCTACTTTTGTTTTACAAAAGAACTCAATTTTTAGTAATTTGGATATTTATATTTTATTCTCGATATGTACTTTTGTTTTATGCAAAAGAACTAAATTTTTGTAATTTCGAAATTGATATTTTATTTTGGATCCCTACTTTTGTTTTACAAAAACAACTCAAATTTTAGTAATTTGGATATTTATATTTTATTCTCGATATGTACTTTTGTTTTATGCAAAAGAACTAAATTTTTGTAATTTCGAAATTGATATTTTATTTTGGATCCCTACTTTTGTTTTACAAAAAGAACTCAATTTTTAGTAATTTGGATATTTATATTTTATTCTCGATATGTACTTTTGTTTTATGCAAAAGAACTAAATTTTTGTAATTTCGAAATTTATATTTTATTTTGGATCCCTACTTTTGTTTTACAAAAAGAACTCAATTTTTAGTAATTTGGATATTTATATTTTATTCTCGATATGTACTTTTGTTTTATGCAAAAGAATTCAATTTTTGTAATTTCGAAATTGATATTTTATTTTGGATCCCTACTTTTGTTTTACAAAAGAACTCAATTTTTAGTAATTTGGATATATATATTTTATTTTCAATCCCTACTTTTGTGTCACAAATAGAATTCAATTTTTAATAATTTCGAAATTGATATATTATTTTTCATCCGTAGTTTTGCTTTACAAAAAAGAAACTCAATTTTTCATCATTTTGAAATTTATATTTTATTCTCGATCATGTACTTTTGTTTTATGCAAAAGAACTAAATTTTTGTAATTTCGAAATTGATATTTTATTTTGGATCCCTACTTTTGTTTTACAAAAAGAACTCAATTTTTAGTAATTTGGATATATATATTTTATTTTCGATCCCTACTTTTGTGTCACAAATAGAATTCAATTTTTAATAATTTCGAAATTGATATATTATTTTTCATCCGTAGTTTTGTTTTACAAAAAGAAACTCAATTTTTCATAATTTTGAAATTTATATTTTATTCTCGATACGTACTTTTGTTTTATGCAAAAGAACGAAATTTTTGTAATTTCGAAATTGATATTTTATTTTGGATCCCTACTTTTGTTTTACAAAAGAACTCAATTTTTAGTAATTTGGATATATATATTTTATTTTCGATCCCTACTTTTGTGTCACAAATAGAATTCAATTTTTAATAATTTCGAAATTGATATATTATTTTTCATCCGTAGTTTTGTTTTACAAAAAGAATCTCAATTATTCATAATATTTTGTTCTCGATCACGTACTTTTGTTTTATGCAAAAGAACTAATATTTTGTAATTTCGAAATTGATATTTTATTTTGGATCCCTACTTTTGTTTTACAAAAGAACTCAATTTTTAGTAATTTGGACATTTATATTTTATTCTCGATATGTACTTTGGTTTTATGCAAAAGAACTCAATTTTTGTAATTTCGAAATTGATATTTTATTTTGGATACCTACTCTTGTTTTACAAAAACAACTCAATTTTTAGTAATTTGGATATTTATATTTTATTCTCGATATGTACTTTTGTTTTATGCCAAAGAACTAAATTTTTGTAATTTCGAAATTGAGATTTTATTTTGGATCCCTACTTTTGTTTTACAAAAAGTACTCAATTTTTAGTAATTTGGATATTTATATTTTATTCTCGATATGTACATTTGTTTTATGCAAAAGAACTAAATTTTTGTAATTTCGAAATTGATATTTTATTTTGGATCCCTACTTTTTTTTACAAAAGAACTCAATTTTTAGTAATTTGGATATATATATTTTATTTTCGATCCCTACTTTTGTGTCACAAATAGAATTCAATTTTTAATAATTTCGAAATTGATATATTATTTTTCATCCGTAGTTTTGTTTTACAAAAAGAAACTCAATTTTTCATAATTTTGAAATTTATATTTTATTCTCGATACGTACTTTTGTTTTATGCAAAAGAACTAAATTTTTGTAATTTCGAAATTGATATTTTATTTTGGATCCCTAGTTTTGTTTTACAAAAAGAACTCAATTTTTAGTAATTTGGATATTTATATTTTATTCTCGATATGTACTTTGGTTTTATGCAAAAGAACTCAATTTTTTGTAATTTCGAAATTGATATTTTATTTTGGATCCCTACTTTTGTTTTACAAAAAGATATTTATATTTTATTCTCGATATGTACTTTTGTTTTATGCAAAAGAACTAAATTTTTGTAATTTCGAAATTGATATTTTATTTTGGATCCCTACTTTTGTTTTACAAAAACAACTCAATTTTTAGTAATTTGGATATTTATATTTTATTCTCGATATGTACTTTTGTTTTATGCAAAAGAACTAAATTTTTGTAATTTCGAAATTGATATTTTATTTTGGATCCCTACTTTTGTTTTACAAAAGAACTCAATTTTTAGTAATTTGGATATATATATTTTATTTTCGATCCCTACTTTTGTGTCACAAATAGAATTCAATTTTTAATAATTTCGAAATTGATATATTATTTTTCATCCGTAGTTTTGTTTTACAAAAAGAAACTCAATTTTTCATAATTTTGAAATTTATATTTTATTCTCGATACGTACTTTTGTTTTATGCAAAAGAACTAAATTTTTGTAATTTCGAAATTGATATTTTATTTTGGATCCCTACTTTTGGTTTACAAAAAGAACTCAATTTTTAGTAATTTGGATATTTATATTTTATTCTCGATATGTACTTTTGTTTTATGCAAAAGAACTAAATTTTTGTAATTTCGAAATTGATATTTTATTTTGGATCCCTACTTTTGTTTTACAAAAGAACTCAATTTTTAGTAATTTGGATATTTATATTTTATTCTCGATATGTACTTTTGTTTTATGCAAAAGAACTATATTTTATTAATTTCGAAATTGATATATTATTTTGGATCCCTACTTTTGTTTTACAAAAACAACTCAAATTTTAGTAATTTGGATATTTATATTTTATTCTCGATATGTACTTTTGTTTTATGCAAAAGAACTAAATTTTGTAATTTCGAAATTGATATTTTATTTTGGATCCCTACTTTTGTTTTACAAAAAGAACTCAATTTTTAGTAATTTGGATATTTATATTTTATTCTCGATATGTACTTTTGTTTTATGCAAAAGAACTAAATTTTTGTAATTTCGAAATTGATATTTTATTTTCGATCCCTACTTTTGTTTTACAAAAACAACTCAATTTTTAGTAATTTGGATATTTATATTTTATTCTCGATATGTACTTTTGTTTTATGCAAAAGAACTAAATTTTTGTAATTTCGAAATTGATATTTTATTTTGGATCCCTACTTTTGTTTTACAAAAACAACTCAATTTTTAGTAATTTGAATATTTATATTTTATTCTTGATATGTACTTTTGTTTTATGCAAAAGAACTAAATTTTTGTAATTTCGAAATTGATATTTTATTTTGGATCCCTACTTTTGTTTTACAAAAGAACTCAATTTTTAGTAATTTGGATATATATATTTTATTTTCTATCCCTACTTTTGTGTCACAAATAGAATTCAATTTTTAATAATTTCGAAATTGATATATTATTTTTCATCCGTAGTTTTGTTTTACAAAAAGAAACTCAATTTTTCATAATTTTGAAATTTATATTTTATTCTCGATACGTACTTTTGTTTTATGCAAAAGAACTAAATTTTTGTAATTTCGAAATTGATATTTTATTTTGGATCCCTACTTTTGGTTTACAAAAAGAACTCAATTTTTAGTAATTTGGATATTTATATTTTATTCTCGATATGTACTTTTGTTTTATGCAAAAGAACTATATTTTTTGTAATTTCGAAATTGATATTTTATTTTGGATCCCTACTTTTGTTTTACAAAAAGAACTCAATTTTTAGTAATTTGGATATTTATATTTTATTCTCGATATGTACTTTTGTTTTATGCAAAAGAACTATATTTTATTAATTTCGAAATTGATATATTATTTTGGATCCCTACTTTTGTTTTACAAAAACAACTCAAATTTTAGTAATTTGGATATTTATATTTTATTCTCGATATGTACTTTTGTTTTATGCAAAAGAACTAAATTTTGTAATTTCGAAATTGATATTTTATTTTGGATCCCTACTTTTGTTTTACAAAAAGAACTCAATTTTTAGTAATTTGGATATTTATATTTTATTCTCGATATGTACTTTTGTTTTATGCAAAAGAACTAAATTTTTGTAATTTCGAAATTGATATTTTATTTTCGATCCCTACTTTTGTTTTACAAAAACAACTCAATTTTTAGTAATTTGGATATTTATATTTTATTCTCGATATGTACTTTTGTTTTATGCAAAAGAACTAAATTTTTGTAATTTCGAAATTGATATTTTATTTTGGATCCCTACTTTTGTTTTACAAAAACAACTCAATTTTTAGTAATTTGAATATTTATATTTTATTCTCGATATGTACTTTTGTTTTATGCAAAAGAACTAAATTTTGTAATTTCGAAATTGATATTTTATTTTGGATCCCTACTTTTGTTTTACAAAAGAACTCAATTTTTAGTAATTTGGATATATATATTTTATTTTCTATCCCTACTTTTGTGTCACAAATAGAATTCAATTTTTAATAATTTCGAAATTGATATATTATTTTTCATCCGTAGTTTTGTTTTACAAAAAGAAACTCAATTTTTCATAATTTTGAAATTTATATTTTATTCTCGATACGTTACTTTTGTTTTATGCAAAAGAACTAAATTTTGTAATTTCGAAATTGATATTTTATTTTGGATCCCTACTTTTGGTTTACAAAAGAACTCAATTTTTAGTAATTTGGATATTTATATTTTATTCTCGATATGTACTTTTGTTTTATGCAAAAGAACTATATTTTTGTAATTTCGAAATTGATATTTTATTTTGGATCCCTACTTTTGTTTTACAAAAACAACTCAAATTTTAGTAATTTGGATATTTATATTTTATTCTCGATATGTACTTTTGTTTTATGCAAAAGAACTAAATTTTTGTAATTTCGAAATTGATATTTTATTTTGGATCCCTACTTTTGTTTTACAAAAAGAACTCAATTTTTAGTAATTTGGATATTTATATTTTATTCTCGATATGTACTTTTGTTTTATGCAAAAGAACTATATTTTATTAATTTCGAAATTGATATATTATTTTGGATCCCTACTTTTGTTTTACAAAAACAACTCAAATTTTAGTAATTTGGATATTTATATTTTATTCTCGATATGTACTTTTGTTTTATGCAAAAGAACTAAATTTTTGTAATTTCGAAATTGATATTTTATTTTGGATCCCTACTTTTGTTTTACAAAAGAACTCAATTTTTAGTAATTTGGATATTTATATTTTATTCTCGATATGTACTTTTGTTTTATGCAAAAGAACTAAATTTTTGTAATTTCGAAATTGATATTTTATTTTCGATCCCTACTTTTGTTTTACAAAAACAACTCAATTTTTAGTAATTTGGATATTTATATTTTATTCTCGATATGTACTTTTGTTTTATGCAAAAGAACTAAATTTTTGTAATTTCGAAATTGATATTTTATTTTGGATCCCTACTTTTGTTTTACAAAAACAACTCAATTTTTAGTAATTTGAATATTTATATTTTATTCTTGATATGTACTTTTGTTTTATGCAAAGAACTAAATTTTGTAATTTCGAAATTGATATTTTATTTTGGATCCCTACTTTTGTTTTACAAAAGAACTCAATTTTTAGTAATTTGGATATATATATTTTATTTTCTATCCCTACTTTTGTGTCACAAATAGAATTCAATTTTTAATAATTTCGAAATTGATATATTATTTTTCATCCGTAGTTTTGTTTTACAAAAAGAAACTCAATTTTTCATAATTTTGAAATTTATATTTTATTCTCGATCATGTACTTTTGTTTTATGCAAAAGAACTAAATTTTTGTAATTTCGAAATTGATATTTTATTTTGGATCCCTACTTTTGGTTTACAAAAAGAACTCAATTTTTAGTAATTTGGATATTTATATTTTATTCTCGATATGTACTTTTGTTTTATGCAAAAGAACTAAATTTTTGTAATTTCGAAATTGATATTTTATTTTGGATCCCTACTTTTGTTTTACAAAAGAACTCAATTTTTAGTAATTTGGATATTTATATTTTATTCTCGATATGTACTTTTGTTTTATGCAAAAGAACTATATTTTATTAATTTCGAAATTGATATATTATTTTGGATCCCTACTTTTGTTTTACAAAAACAACTCAAATTTTAGTAATTTGGATATTTATATTTTATTCTCGATATGTACTTTTGTTTTATGCAAAAGAACTAAATTTTTGTAATTTCGAAATTGATATTTTATTTTGGATCCCTACTTTTGTTTTACAAAAAGAACTCAATTTTTAGTAATTTGGATATTTATATTTTATTCTCGATATGTACTTTTGTTTTATGCAAAAGAACTAAATTTTTGTAATTTCGAAATTGATATTTTATTTTCGATCCCTACTTTTGTTTTACAAAAACAACTCAATTTTTAGTAATTTGGATATATATATTTTATTTTCGATCCCTACTTTTGTGTCACAAATAGAATTCAATTTTTAATAATTTCGAAATTGATATATTATTTTTCATCCGTAGTTTTGTTTTACAAAAAGAAACTCAATTTTTCATAATTTTGAAATTTATATTTTATTCTCGATACGTACTTTTGTTTTATGCAAAAGAACTCAATTTTTGTAATTTCGAAATTGATATTTTATTTTGGATCCCTACTTTTGTTTTACAAAAAGAACTCAATTTTTAGTAATTTGGATATTTATATTTTATTCTCGATATGTACTTTGGTTTTATGCAAAAGAACTCAATTTTTTGTAATTTCGAAATTGATATTTTATTTTGGATCCCTACTTTTGTTTTACAAAAAGAACTCAATTTTTAAGAATTTGGACATTTATATTTTATTCTCGATATGTACTTTGGTTTTATGCAAAAGAACTCAATTTTTTGTAATTTCGAAATTGATATTTTATTTTGGATCCCTACTTTTGTGTCACAAATAGAATTCAATTTTTAATAATTTCGAAATTGATATATTATTTTTCATCCGTAGTTTTGTTTTACAAAAAGAAACTCAATTTTTCATAATTTTGAAATTTATATTTTATTCTCGATATGTACTTTTTTTTTATGCAAAAGAACTCAATTTTTTGTAATTTCGAAATTGATATTTTATTGTGGATCCCTACTTTTGTTTTACAAAAAGAACTCAATTTTTAGTAATTTGGATATTTATATTTTATTCTTGATATGTACTTTTGTTTTATGCAAAAGAACTCAATTTTTTGTAATTTCGAAATTGATATTTTATTTTGGATCCCTACTTTTGTTTTACAAAAAGAACTCAATTTTTAGTAATTTGGATATTTATATTTTATTCTCGATATGTACTTTTGTTTTGTGCAAAAGAACTAAATTTTTGTAATTTCGAAATTGATATTTTATTTTGGATCCCTACTTTTGTTTTACAAAAGAACTCAATTTTTAGTAATTTGGATATATATATTTTATTTTCGATCCGTACTTTTGTTGTCACAAATAGAATTCAATTTTTAATAATTTCGAAATTGATATATTATTTTTCATCCGTAGTTTTGTTTTACAAAAAAGAATCCCAATTTTTCATAATTTTGAAATTTATATTTTGTTCTCGATACGTACTTTTGTTTTATGCAAAAGAACTCAATTTTTGTAATTTCGAAATTGATATTTTATTTTGGATCCCTACTTTTGTTTTACAAAAAGAACTCAATTTTTAGTAATTTGGACATTTATATTTTATTCTCGATATGTACTTTGGTTTTATGCAAAAGAACTAAATTTTTGTAATTTCGAAATTGATATTTTATTTTCGATCCCTACTTTTGTTTTACAAAAACAACTCAATTTTTAGTAATTTGGATATTTATATTTTATTCTCGATATGTACTTTTGTTTTATGCAAAAGAACTAAATTTTTGTAATTTCGAAATTGATATTTTATTTTGGATCCCTACTTTTGTTTTACAAAAAGAACTCAATTTTTAGTAATTTGGATATATATATTTTATTTTCGATCCCTACTTTTGTGTCACAAATAGAATTCAATTTTTAATAATTTCGAAATTGATATATTATTTTTCATCCGTAGTTTTGTTTTACAAAAAGAAACTCAATTTTTCATAATTTTGAAATTTATATTTTATTCTCGATCATGTACTTTTGTTTTATGCAAAAGAACTCAATTTTTGTAATTTCGAAATTGATATTTTATTGTGGATCCCTACTTTTGTTTTACAAAAAGAACTCAATTTTTAGTAATTTGGATATTTATATTTTATTCTCGATATGTACTTTTGTTTTATGCAAAAGAACTCAATTTTTGTAATTTCGAAATTGATATTTTATTTTGGATCCCTACTTTACAAAAACAACTCAAATTTTAGTAATTTGGATATTTATATTTTATTCTCGATATGTACTTTTGTTTTATGCAAAAGAACTAAATTTTTGTAATTTCGAAATTGATATTTTATTTTGGATCCCTACTTTTGTTTTACAAAAAGAACTCAATTTTTAGTAATTTGGATATATATATTTTATTTTCGATCCCTACTTTTGTGTCACAAATAGAATTCAATTTTTAATAATTTCGAAAATGATATATTATTTTTCATCCGTAGTTTTGTTTTACAAAAAAGAATCTCAATTTTTCATAATTTTGAAATTTATATTTTGTTCTCAATACGTACTTTTGTTTTATGCAAAAGAACTCAATTTTTTGTAATTTCGAAATTGATATTTTATTTTGGATCCCTACTTTTGTTTTACAAAAAGAACTCAATTTTTAGTAATTTGGATATTTATATTTTATTCTCGATATGTACTTTTGTTTTATGCAAAAGAACTAAATTTTTGTAATTTCGAAATTGATATTTTATTTTGGATCCCTACTTTTGTTTTACAAAAACAACTCAAATTTTAGTAATTTGGATATTTATATTTTATTCTCGATATGTACTTTTGTTTTATGCAAAAGAACTAAATTTTTGTAATTTCGAAATTGATATTTTATTTTGGATCCCTACTTTTGTTTTACAAATAGAACTCAATTTTTAGTAATTTGGATATTTATATTTTATTCTCGATATGTACTTTTGTTTTATGCAAAAGAACTAAATTTTTTGTAATTTCGAAATTGATATTTTATTTTGGATCCCTACTTTTGTTTTACAAAAAGAACTCAATTTTTAGTAATTTGGATATTTATATTTTATTCTCGATATGTACTTTTGTTTTATGCAAAAGAATTCAATTTTTTGTAATTTCGAAATTGATATTTTATTTTGGATCCCTACTTTTGTTTTACAAAAAGAACTCAATTTTTAGTAATTTGGATATATATATTTTATTTTCAATCCCTACTTTTGTGTCACAAATAGAATTCAATTTTTAATAATTTCGAAATTGATATATTATTTTTCATCCGTAGTTTTGCTTTACAAAAAAGAAACTCAATTTTTCATCATTTTGAAATTTATATTTTATTCTCGATACGTACTTTTGTTTTATGCAAAAGAACTAAATTTTTTGTAATTTCGAAATTGATATTTTATTTTGGATCCCTACTTTTGTTTTACAAAAAGAACTCAATTTTTAGTAATTTGGATATATATATTTTATTTTCGATCCCTACTTTTGTGTCACAAATAGAATTCAATTTTTAATAATTTCGAAATTGATATATTATTTTTCATCCGTAGTTTTGTTTTACAAAAAAGAAACTCAATTTTTCATAATTTTGAAATTTATATTTTATTCTCGATACGTACTTTTGTTTTATGCAAAAGAACGAAATTTTTTGTAATTTCGAAATTGATATTTTATTTTGGATCCCTACTTTTGTTTTACAAAAAGAACTCAATTTTTAGTAATTTGGATATATATATTTTATTTTCGATCCCTACTTTTGTGTCACAAATAGAATTCAATTTTTAATAATTTCGAAATTGATATATTATTTTTCATCCGTAGTTTTGTTTTACAAAAAAGAATCTCAATTATTCATAATATTTTGTTCTCGATACGTACTTTTGTTTTATGCAAAAGAACTAATATTTTTGTAATTTCGAAATTGATATTTTATTTTGGATCCCTACTTTTGTTTTACAAAAAGAACTCAATTTTTAGTAATTTGGACATTTATATTTTATTCTCGATATGTACTTTGGTTTTATGCAAAAGAACTCAATTTTTTGTAATTTCGAAATTGATATTTTATTTTGGATACCTACTCTTGTTTTACAAAAACAACTCAATTTTTAGTAATTTGGATATTTATATTTTATTCTCGATATGTACTTTTGTTTTATGCCAAAGAACTAAATTTTTTGTAATTTCGAAATTGAGATTTTATTTTGGATCCCTACTTTTGTTTTACAAAAAGTACTCAATTTTTAGTAATTTGGATATTTATATTTTATTCTCGATATGTACATTTGTTTTATGCAAAAGAACTAAATTTTTTGTAATTTCGAAATTGATATTTTATTTTGGATCCCTACTTTTTTTTTACAAAAAGAACTCAATTTTTAGTAATTTGGATATATATATTTTATTTTCGATCCCTACTTTTGTGTCACAAATAGAATTCAATTTTTAATAATTTCGAAATTGATATATTATTTTTCATCCGTAGTTTTGTTTTACAAAAAGAAACTCAATTTTTCATAATTTTGAAATTTATATTTTATTCTCGATACGTACTTTTGTTTTATGCAAAAGAACTCAATTTTTGTAATTTCGAAATTGATATTTTATTTTGGATCCCTACTTTTGTTTTACAAAAAGAACTCAATTTTTAGTAATTTGGATATTTATATTTTATTCTCGATATGTACTTTGGTTTTATGCAAAAGAACTCAATTTTTTGTAATTTCGAAATTTATATTTTATTTTGGATCCCTACTTTTGTTTTACAAAAAGAACCCAATTTTAGTAATTTGGATATTTATATTTTATTCTCGATATGTACTTTTGTTTTATGCAAAAGAACTAAATTTTTGTAATTTCGAAATTGATATTTTATTTTGGATCCCTACTTTTGTTTTACAAAAACAACTCAATTTTTAGTAATTTGGATATTTATATTTTATTCTCGATATGTACTTTTGTTTTATGGAAAAGAACTAAATTTTTGTAATTTCGAAATTGATATTTTATTTTGGATCCCTACTTTTGTTTTACAAAAAGAACTCAATTTTTAGTAATTTGGATATATATATTTTATTTTCGATCCCTACTTTTGTGTCACAAATAGAATTCAATTTTTAATAATTTCGAAATTGATATATTATTTTTCATCCGTAGTTTTGTTTTACAAAAAGAAACTCAATTTTTCATAATTTTGAAATTTATATTTTATTCTCAATACGTACTTTTGTTTTATGCAAAAGAACTCAATTTTTTGTAATTTCGAAATTGATATTTTATTTTGGATCCCTACTTTTGTTTTACAAAAAGAACTCAAGTTTTAGTAATTTGGATATATATATTTTATTTTCGATCCCTACTTTTGTGTCACAAATAGAATTCAATTTTTAATAATTTCGAAATTGATATATTATTTTTCATCCGTAGTTTTGTTTTACAAAAAAGAAACTCAATTTTTCATAATTTTGAAATTTATATTTTGTTCTCGATACGTACTTTTGTTTTATGCAAAAGAACTCAATTTGTTGTAATTTCGAAATTGATATTTTATTTTGGATCCCTACTTTTGTTTTACAAAAACAACTCAATTTTTAGTAATTTGGACATTTATATTTTATTCTCGATATGTACTTTGGTTTTATGCAAAAGAACTCAATTTGTTGTAATTTCGAAATTGATATTTTATTTTGGATCCCTACTTTTGTTTTACAAAAACAACTCAAATTTTAGTAATTTGGATAGTTATATTTTATTCTCGATATGTACTTTTGTTTTATGCAAAAGAACTAAATTTTTGTAATTTCGAAATTGATATTTTATTTTGGATCCCTACTTTTGTTTTACAAAAAGAACTCAATTTTTAGTAATTTGGATATTTATATTTTATTCTCGATATGTACTTTTGTTTTATGCAAAAGAACTAAATTTTTGTAATTTCGAAATTGATATTTTGTTTTGGATCCCTACTTTTGTTTTACAAAAACAACTCAAATTTTAGTAATTTGGATATTTATATTTTATTCTCGATATGTACTTTTGTTTTATGCAAAAGAACTAAATTTTTTGTAATTTCGAAATTGATATTTTATTTTGGATCCCTACTTTTGTTTTACAAAAAGAACTCAATTTTTAGTAATTTGGACATTTATATTTTATTCTCGATATGTACTTTGGTTTTATGCAAAAGAACTCAATTTTTTGTAATTTCGAAATTGATATTTTATTTTGGATACCTACTCTTGTTTTACAAAAACAACTCAATTTTTAGTAATTTGGATATTTATATTTTATTCTCGATATGTACTTTTGTTTTATGCCAAAGAACTAAATTTTTTGTAATTTCGAAATTGAGATTTTATTTTGGATCCCTACTTTTGTTTTACAAAAAGTACTCAATTTTTAGTAATTTGGATATTTATATTTTATTCTCGATATGTACATTTGTTTTATGCAAAAGAACTAAATTTTTTGTAATTTCGAAATTGATATTTTATTTTGGATCCCTACTTTTGTTTTACAAAAGAACTCAATTTTTAGTAATTTGGATATATATATTTTATTTTCGATCCCTACTTTTGTGTCACAAATAGAATTCAATTTTTAATAATTTCGAAATTGATATATTATTTTTCATCCGTAGTTTTGTTTTACAAAAAGAAACTCAATTTTTCATAATTTTGAAATTTATATTTTATTCTCGATACGTACTTTTGTTTTATGCAAAAGAACTAAATTTTTGTAATTTCAAAATTGATATTTTATTTTGGATCCCTACTTTTGTTTTACAAAAAGAACTCAATTTTTAGTAATTTGGATATTTATATTTTATTCTCGATATGTACTTTTGTTTTATGCAAAAGAACTCAATTTTTGTAATTTCGAAATTGATATTTTATTTTGGATCCCTACTTTTGTTTTACAAAAACAACTCAAATTTTAGTAATATGGATATTTATATTTTATTCTCGATATGTACTTTTGTTTTATGCAAAAGAACTAAATTTTTGTAATTTCGAAATTGATATTTTATTTTGGATCCCTACTTTTGTTTTACAAAAAGAACTCAATTTTTAGTAATTTGGATATATATATTTTATTTTCGATCCCTACTTTTGTGTCACAAATAGAATTCAATTTTTAATAATTTCGAAATTGATATATTATTTTTCATCCGTAGTTTTGTTTAACAAAAAAGAAACTCAATTTTTCATAATTTTGAAATTTATATTTTATTCTCGATACGTACTTTTGTTTTATGCAAAAGAACTCAATTTTTTGTAATTTCGAAATTGATATTTTATTGTGGATCCCTACTTTTGTTTTACAAAAAGAACTCAAATTTTAGTAATTTGGATATTTATATTTTATTCTCGATATGTACTTTTGTTTTATGCAAAAGAACTAAATTTTTTGTAATTTCGAAATTGATATTTTATTTTGGATCCCTACTTTTGTTTATAAAAAGAACTCAATTTTTAGTAATTTGGATATTTATATTTTATTCTCGATATGTACTTTTGTTTTATGCAAAAGAACTAAATTTTTGTAATTTCGAAATTGATATTTTATTTTGGATCCCTACTTTTGTTTTACAAAAAGAACTCAATTTTTAGTAATTTGGATATATATATTTTATTTTCGATCCCTACTTTTGTGTCACAAATAGAATTCAATTTTTAATAATTTCGAAATTGATATATTATTTTTCATCCGTAGTTTTGTTTTACAAAAAGAAACTCAATTTTTCATAATTTTGAAATTTATATTTTATTCTCGATACGTACTTTTGTTTTATGCAAAAGAACTAAATTTTTGTAATTTCGAAATTGATATTTTATTTTGGATCCCTACTTTTGTTTTACAAAAAGAACTCAATTTTTAGTAATTTGGATATATATATTTTATTTTCGATCCCTACTTTTGTGTCACAAATAGAATTCAATTTTTAATAATTTCGAAATTGATATATTATTTTTCATCCGTAGTTTTGTTTTACAAAAAAGAATCTCAATTATTCATAATATTTTGTTCTCGATACGTACTTTTGTTTTATGCAAAAGAACTAATATTTTTGTAATTTCGAAATTGATATTTTATTTTGGATCCCTACTTTTGTTTTACAAAAAGAACTCAATTTTTAGTAATTTGGACATTTATATTTTATTCTCGATATGTACTTTGGTTTTATGCAAAAGAACTCAATTTTTTGTAATTTCGAAATTGATATTTTATTTTGGATACCTACTCTTGTTTTACAAAAACAACTCAATTTTTAGTAATTTGGATATTTATATTTTATTCTCGATATGTACTTTTGTTTTATGCCAAAGAACTAAATTTTTTGTAATTTCGAAATTGAGATTTTATTTTGGATCCCTACTTTTGTTTTACAAAAAGTACTCAATTTTTAGTAATTTGGATATTTATATTTTATTCTCGATATGTACATTTGTTTTATGCAAAAGAACTAAATTTTTTGTAATTTCGAAATTGATATTTTATTTTGGATCCCTACTTTTTTTTTACAAAAAGAACTCAATTTTTAGTAATTTGGATATATATATTTTATTTTCGATCCCTACTTTTGTGTCACAAATAGAATTCAATTTTTAATAATTTCGAAATTGATATATTATTTTTCATCCGTAGTTTTGTTTTACAAAAAGAAACTCAATTTTTCATAATTTTGAAATTTATATTTTATTCTCGATACGTACTTTTGTTTTATGCAAAAGAACTAAATTTTTGTAATTTCGAAATTGATATTTTATTTTGGATCCCTACTTTTGTTTTACAAAAAGAACTCAATTTTTAGTAATTTGGATATATATATTTTATTTTCGATCCCTACTTTTGTGTCACAAATAGAATTCAATTTTTAATAATTTCGAAATTGATATATTATTTTTCATCCGTAGTTTTGTTTTACAAAAAGAAAGTCAATTTTTCATAATTTTGAAATTTATATTTTATTCTCGATATGTACTTTGGTTTTATGCAAAAGAACTCAATTTTTTGTAATTTCGAAATTGATATTTTATTTTGGATCCCTACTTTTGTTTTACAAAAGAACTCAATTTTTAGTAATTTGGATATTTATATTTTCTTCTCGATATGTACTTTGGTTTTATGCAAAAGAACTCAATTTTTTGTAATTTCGAAATTGATATTTTATTTTGGATCCCTACTTTTGTTTTACAAAAACAACTCAAATTTTAGTAATTTGGATATTTATATTTTATTCTCGATCCCTACTTTTGTTTCACAAATAGAATTCAAATTTTAATAATTTGGATATTTATATTTTATTCTCGATATGTACTTTGGTTTTATGCAAAAGAACTCAATTTTTTGTAATTTCAAAATTGATATTTTATTTTGGATCCCTACTTTTGTTTTACAAAAACAACTCAATTTTTAGTAATTTGGATATTTATATTTTATTCTGGATATGTACTTTGGTTTTATGCAAAAGAACTCAATTTTTTGTAATTTCGAAATTGATATTTTATTCTGGATCCCTACTTTTGTTTTACAAAAAGAACTCAATTTTTAGTAATTTGGATATTTATATTTTATTCTCGATATGTACTTTGGTTTTATGCAAAAGAACTCAATTTTTGTAATTTCGAAATTGATATTTTATTTTGGATCCCTACTTTTGTTTTACAAAAGAACTCAATTTTTAGTAATTTGGATATTTATATTTTATTCTCGATATGTACTTTTGTTTTATGCAAAAGAACTCAATTTTTGTAATTTCGAAATTGATATTTTATTTTGGATCCCTACTTTTGTTTTACAAAAACAACTCAAATTTTAGTAATATGGATATTTATATTTTATTCTCGATATGTACTTTTGTTTTATGCAAAAGAACTCAATTTTTTGTAATTTCGAAATTGATATTTTATTTTGGATCCCTACTTTTGTTTTACAAAAAGAACTCAATTTTTAGTAATTTGGATATATATATTTTATTTTCGATCCCTACTTTTGCGTCACAAATAGAATTCAATTTTTAATAATTTCGAAATTGATATATTATTTTTCATCCGTAGTTTTGTTTAACAAAAAAGAAACTCAATTTTTCGTAATTTTGAAATTTATATTTTATTCTCGATACGTACTTTTGTTTTATGCAAAAGAACTCAATTTTTTGTAATTTCGAAATTGATATTTTATTGTGGATCCCTACTTTTGTTTTACAAAAAGAACTCAATTTTTAGTAATTTGGATATTTATATTTTATTCTCGATATGTACTTTTGTTTTATGCAAAAGAACTCAATTTTTTGTAATTTCGAAATTGATATTTTATTTTGGATCCCTACTTTTGTTTTACAAAAAGAACTCAATTTTTAGTAATTTGGATATATATATTTTATTTTCGATCCCTACTTTTGCGTCACAAATAGAATTCAATTTTTAATAATTTCGAAATTGTGTATTATTTTTCATCCGTAGTTTTGTTTTACAAAAAAGAAACTCAATTTTTCATAATTTTGAAATTTATATTTTATTCTCGATACGTACTTTTGTTTTATGCAAAAGAACTCAATTTTTTGTAATTTCGAAATTGATATTTTATTGTGGATCCCTACTTTTGTTTTACAAAAAGAACTCAATTTTTAGTAATTTGGATATTTATATTTTATTCTCGATATGTACATTTGTTTTATGCAAAAGAACTAAATTTTTTGTAATTTCGAAATTGATATTTTATTTTGGATCCCTACTTTTGTTTTACAAAAAGAACTCAATTTTTAGTAATTTGGATATATATATTTTATTTTCGATCCCTACTTTTGTGTCACAAATAGAATTCAATTTTTAATAATTTCGAAATTGATATATTATTTTTCATCCGTAGTTTTGTTTTACAAAAAGAAACTCAATTTTTCATAATTTTGAAATTTATATTTTATTCTCGATACGTACTTTTGTTTTATGCAAAAGAACTCAATTTTTGTAATTTCGAAATTGATATTTTATTTTGGATCCCTACTTTTGTTTTACAAAAAGAACTCAATTTTTAGGAATTTGGATATTTATATTTTATTCTCGATATGTACTTTTGTTTTATGCAAAAGAACTAAATTTTTTGTAATTTCGAAATTGATATTTTATTTTGGATCCCTACTTTTGTTTTACAAAAAGAACTCAATTTTTAGTAATTTGGATATATATATTTTATTTTCGATCCTACTTTTGTGTCACAAATAGAATTCAATTTTAATAATTTCGAAACTGATATATTATTTTTCATCCGTAGTTTTGTTTTACAAAAAAGAAACTCAATTTTTCATAATTTTGAAATTTATATTTTATTCTCGATACGTACTTTTGTTTTATGCAAAAGAACTCAATTTTTTGTAATTTCGAAATTGATATTTTATTGTGGATCCCTACTTTTGTTTTACAAAAAGAACTCAATTTTTAGGAATTTGGATATTTATATTTTATTCTCGATAAGTACTTTTGTTTTATGCAAAAGAACTCAATTTTTTGTAATTTCGAAATTGATATTTTATTTTGGATCCCTACTTTTGTTTTACAAAAGAACTCAATTTTTAGTAATTTGGATATATATATTTTATTTTCGATCCCTACTTTTGTGTCACAAATAGAATTCAATTTTTAATAATTTCGAAATTGATATATTATTTTTCATCCGTAGTTTTGTTTTACAAAAAGAAACTCAATTTTTCATAATTTTGAAATTTATATTTTATTCTCGATACGTACTTTTGTTTTATGCAAAAGAACTAAATTTTTGTAATTTCGAAATTGATATTTTATTTTGGATCCCTACTTTTGTTTTACAAAAAGAACTCAATTTTTAGTAATTTGGATATATATATTTTATTTTCGATCCCTACTTTTGTGTCACAAATAGAATTCAATTTTTAATAATTTCGAAATTGATATATTATTTTTCATCCGTAGTTTTGTTTTACAAAAAGAAAGTCAATTTTTCATAATTTTGAAATTTATATTTTATTCTCGATATGTACTTTGGTTTTATGCAAAAGAACTCAATTTTTGTAATTTCGAAATTGATATTTTATTTTGGATCCCTACTTTTGTTTTACAAAAAGAACTCAATTTTTAGTAATTTGGATATTTATATTTTCTTCTCGATATGTACTTTGGTTTTATGCAAAAGAACTCAATTTTGTGTGATTTCGAAATTTATATTTTATTTTGGATCCCTACTTTTGTTTTACAAAAACAACTCAAATTTTAGTAATTTGGATATTTATATTTTATTCTCGATCCCTACTTTTGTTTCACAAATAGAATTCAAATTTTAATAATTTGGATATTTATATTTTATTCTCGATATGTACTTTGGTTTTATGCAAAAGAACTCAATTTTTTGTAATTTCAAAATTGATATTTTATTTTGGATCCCTACTTTTGTTTTACAAAAACAACTCAATTTTTAGTAATTTGGATATTTATATTTTATTCTGGATATGTACTTTGGTTTTATGCAAAAGAACTCAATTTTTTGTAATTTCGAAATTGATATTTTATTCTGGATCCCTACTTTTGTTTTACAAAAAGAACTCAATTTTTAGTAATTTGGATATTTATATTTTATTCTCGATATGTACTTTGGTTTTATGCAAAAGAACTCAATTTTTTGTAATTTCGAAATTGATATTTTATTTTGGATCCCTACTTTTGTTTTACAAAAAGAACTCAATTTTTAGTAATTTGGATATTTATATTTTATTCTCGATATGTACTTTTGTTTTATGCAAAAGAACTAAATTTTTGTAATTTCGAAATTGATATTTTATTTTGGATCCCTACTTTTGTTTTACAAAAAGAACTCAAGTTTTAGTAATTTGGATATATATATTTTATTTTCGATCCCTACTTTTGTGTCACAAATAGAATTCAATTTTTAATAATTTCGAAATTGATATATTATTTTTCATCCGTAGTTTTGTTTTACAAAAAAGAAAGTCAATTTTTCATAATTTTGAAATTTATATTTTATTCTCGATACGTACTTTTGTTTTATTCAAAAGAACTAAATTTTTTGTAATTTCGAAATTGATATTTTATTTTGGATCCCTACTTTTGTTTTACAAAAAGAACTCAATTTTTAGTAATTTGGATATATATATTTTATTTTCGATCCCTACTTTTGTGTCATCAAATAGAATTCAATTTTTAATAATTTCGAAATTGATATATTATTTTTCATCCGTAGTTTTGTTTTACAAAAAAGAAAGTCAATTTTTCATAATTTTGAAATTTATATTTTATTCTCGATACGTACTTTTGTTTTATGCAAAAGAACTCAATTTTTTGTAATTTCGAAATTGATATTTTATTTTGGATCCCTACTTTTGTTTTACAAAAGAACTCAATTTTTAGTAATTTGGATATTTATATTTTATTCTCGATATGTACTTTGGTTTTATGCAAAAGAACTCAATTTTTGTCATTTCGAAATTGATATTTTATTTTGGATCCCTACTTTTGTTTTACAAAACCAACTCAATTTTTAGTAATTTGGATATTTATATTTTATTCTCGATATGTACTTTTGTTTTATGCAAAAGAACTAAATTTTTTGTAATTTCGAAATTGATATTTTATTTTGGATCCCTACTTTTGTTTTACAAAAAGAACTCAATTTTTAGTATTTTGGATATATATATTTTCTTTTCGATCCCTACTTTTGTGTCACAAATAGAATTCAATTTTTAATAATTTCGAAATTGATATATTATTTTTCATCCGTAGTTTTGTTTTACAAAAAAGAAACTCAATTTTTCATAATTTTGAAATTTATATTTTATTCTCGATACGTAGTTTTGTTTTATGCAAAAGAACTAAATTTTTGTAATTTCGAAATTGATATTTTATTTTGGATCCCTACTTTTGTTTTACAAAAAGAACTCAATTTTTAGTAATTTGGATATATATATTTTATTTTCGATCCCTACTTTTGTGTCACAAATAGAATTCAATTTTTAATAATTTCGAAATTGATATATTATTTTTCATCCGTAGTTTTGTTTTACAAAAAAGAAACTCAATTTTTCATAATTTCGAAATTTATATTTTGTTCTCGATCACGTACTTTTGTTTTATGCAAAAGAACTCAATTTTTGTAATTTCGAAATTGATATTTTATTTTGGATCCCTACTTTTGTTTTACAAAAAGAACTCAATTTTTAGTAATTTGGATATTTATATTTTATTCTCGATATGTACTTTGGTTTTATGCAAAAGAACTCAATTTTTGTCATTTCGAAATTGATATTTTATTTTGGATCCCTACTTTTGTTTTACAAAACCAACTCAATTTTTAGTAATTTGGATATTTATATTTTATTCTCGATATGTACTTTTGTTTTATGCAAAAGAACTAAATTTTTGTAATTTCGAAATTGATATTTTATTTTGGATCCCTACTTTTGTTTTACAAAAGAACTCAATTTTTAGTAGTTTGGATATTTATATTTTATTCTCGATATGTACTTTTGTTTTATGCAAAAGAACTAAATTTTTGTAATTTCGAAATTGATATTTTATTTTGGATCCCTAGTTTTGTTTTACAAAAAGAACTCAATTTTTAGTAATTTGGATATATATATTTTCTTTTCGATCCCTACTTTTGTGTCACAAATAGAATTCAATTTTTAATAATTTCGAAATTGATATATTATTTTTCATCCGTAGTTTTGTTTTACAAAAAGAAACTCAATTTTTCATAATTTTGAAATTTATATTTTATTCTCGATACGTACTTTTGTTTTATGCAAAAGAACTAAATTTTTGTAATTTCGAAATTGATATTTTATTTTGGATCCCTACTTTTGTTTTACAAAAGAACTCAATTTTTAGTAATTTGGATATATATATTTTATTTTCGATCCCTACTTTTGTGTCACAAATAGAATTCAATTTTTAATAATTTCGAAATTGATATATTATTTTTCATCCGTAGTTTTGTTTTACAAAAAAGAAACTCAATTTTTCATAATTTCGAAATTTCTATTTTGTTCTCGATACGTACTTTTGTTTTATGCAAAAGAACTCAATTTTTTGTAATTTCGAAATTGATATTTTATTTTGGATCCCTACTTTTGTTTTACAAAAAGAACTCAATTTTTAGTAATTTGGATATTTATATTTTATTCTCGATATGTACTTTTGTTTTATGCAAAACAACTAAATTTTTTGTAATTTCGAAATTGATATTTTATTTTGGATCCCTACTTTTGTTTTACAAAAAGAACTCAATTTTTAGTAATTTGGATATATATATTTTATTTTCGATCCCTACTTTTGTGTCACAAATAGAATTCAATTTTTAATAATTTCGAAATTGATATATTATTTTTCATCCGTAGTTTTGTTTTAGAAAAAAGAAAGTCAATTTTTCATAATTTTGAAATTTATATTTTATTCTCGATACGTACTTTTGTTTTATGCAAAAGAACTCAATTTTTGTAATTTCGAAATTGATATTTTATTTTGGATCCCTACTTTTGTTTTACAAAAAGAACTCAATTTTTAGTAATTTGGATATTTATATTTTATTCTCGATATGTACTTTGGTTTTATGCAAAAGAACTCAATTTTTTGTCATTTCGAAATTGATATTTTATTTTGGATCCCTACTTTTGTTTTACAAAACAACCTCAATTTTTAGTAATTTGGATATTTATATTTTATTCTCGATATGTACTTTTGTTTTATGCAAAAGAACTAAATTTTTTGTAATTTCGAAATTGATATTTTATTTTGGATCCCTACTTTTGTTTTACAAAAAGAACTCAATTTTTAGTAGTTTGGATATTTATATTTTATTCTCGATATGTACTTTTGTTTTATGCAAAAGAACTAAATGTTTTGTAATTTCGAAATTGATATTTTATTTTGGATCCCTACTTTTGTTTTACAAAAAGAACTCAATTTTTAGTAATTTGGATATATATATTTTATTTTCGATCCCTACTTTTGTGTCACAAATAGAATTCAATTTTTAATAATTTCGAAATTGATATATTATTTTTCATCCGTAGTTTTGTTTTACAAAAAAGAAACTCAATTTTTCATAATTTTGAAATTTATATTTTATTCTCGATACGTAGTTTTGTTTTATTCAAAAGAACTAAATTTTTTGTAATTTCGAAATTGATATTTTATTTTGGATCCCTACTTTTGTTTTACAAAAAGAACTCAATTTTTAGTAATTTGGATATATATATTTTATTTTCGATCCCTACTTTTGTGTCACAAAGAGAATTCAATTTTTAATAATTTCGAAATTGATATATTATTTTTCATCCGTAGTTTTGTTTTACAAAAAAGAAAGTTAATTTTTCATAATTTTGAAATTTATATTTTATTCTCGATACGTACTTTTGTTTTATGCAAAAGAACTCAATTTTTTGTAATTTCGAAATTGATATTTTATTTTGGATCCCTACTTTTGTTTTACAAAAAGAACTCAATTTTTAGTAATTTGGATGTATATATTTTATTTTCGATCCCTACTTTTGTGTCACAAATAGAATTCAATTTTTAATAATTTCGAAATTGATATATTATTTTTCATCCGTAGTTTTGTTTTACAAAAAAGAAACTTAATTTTTCATAATTTTGAAATTTATATTTTATTCTCGATACGTACGTTTGTTTTATGCAAAAGAACTCAATTTTTTCTAATTTCGAAAATGATATTTTATTTTGGATCCCTACTTTTGTTTTACAAAAAGAATTCAATTTTTAGTAATTTGGATGTTTATATTTTATTCTCGATATGTAGTTTTGTTTTATGCAAAAGAACTCAATTTTTTGTAATTTCGAAATTGATATTTTATTTTGGATCCCTACTTTTGTTTTACAAAAAGAACTCAATTTTTAGTAATTTGGATATTTATATTTTATTCTCGATATGTACTTTTGTTTTATGCAAAAGAACTAAATTTTTTGTAATTTCGAAATTGATATTTTATTTTGGATCCCTACTTTTGTTTTACAAAAAGAACTCAATTTTTAGTAATTTATATATATATATTTTATTTTCGATCCCTACTTTTGTGTCACAAATAGAATTCAATTTTTAATAATTTCGAAATTGATATATTATTTTTCATCCGTAGTTTTGTTTTACAAAAAAGAAACTCAATTTTTCATAGTTTTGAAATTTATATTTTATTCTCGATACGTACTTTTGTTTTAAGCAAAAGAACTCAATTTTTTGTAATTTTGAAATTGATATTTTATTTTGGATCCCTACTTTTGTGTCACAAATAGAATTCAATTTTTAATAATTTCGAAATTGATTTATTATTTTTCATCCGTAGTTTTGTTTTACAAAAAAGAAAGTCAATTTTTCATAATTTTGAAATTTATATTTTATTCTCGATACGTACTTTTGTTTTATGCAAAAGAACTCAATTTTTTGTAATTTCGAAATTGATATTTTATTTTGGATCCCTACTTTTGTTTTACAAAAAGAACTCAATTTTTAGTAATTTGGATATATATATTTTATTTTCGATCCCTACTTTTGTGTCACAAATAGAATTCAATTTTTAATAATTTCGAAATTGATATATTATTTTTCATCCGTAGTTTTGTTTTACAAAAAAGAAAGTCAATTTTTCATAATTTTGAAATTTATATTTTATTCTCGATACGTACTTTTGTTTTATGCAAAAGAACTCAATTTTTTGTAATTTCGAAATTGATATTTTATTTTGGATCCCTACTTTTGTTTTACAAAAAGAACTCAATTTTTAGTAATTTGGATATTTATATTTTATTCTCGATATGTACTTTTGTTTGATGCAAAAGAACTAAATTTTTAGTAATTTCGAAATGGATATTTTATTTTGGATCCCTACTTTTGTTTTACAAAAAGAACTCAATTTTTAGTAATTTGGATATATATATTTTATTTTTGATCCCTACTTTTGTGTCACAAATAGAATTCAATTTTTAATAATTTCGAAATTGATATATTATGTTTCATCCGTAGTTTTGTTTTACAAAAAAGAAAGTCAATTTTTCATAATTTTGAAATTTATATTTTATTCTCGATAAGTACTTTTGTTTTATGCAAAAGAACTCAATTTTTGTAATTTCGAAATTGATATTTTATTTTGGATCCCTACTTTTGCTTTACAAAAAGAACTCAATTTTTAGTAATCTGGATATTTATATTTTATTCTCGATATGTACTTTGGTTTTATGCAAAAGAACTCAATTTTTTGTCATTTCGAAATTGATATTTTATTTTGGATCCCTACTTTTGTTTTACAAAAAGAACTCAATTTTTAGTAATTTGGATATTTATATTTTATTCTCGATATGTACTTTTGTTTTATGCAAAAGAACTCAATTTTTTGTAATTTCGAAATTGATATTTTATTTTGGATCCCTACTTTTGTTTTACAAAAAGAACTCAATTTTTAGTAGTTTGGATATTTATATTTTATTCTCGATATGTACTTTTGTTTTATGCAAAAGAACTAAATTTTTTCGAAATTGATATTTTATTTTGGATCCCTACTTTTGTTTTACAAAAAGAACTCAATTTTTAGTAATTTGGATATATATATTTTCTTTTCGATCCCTACTTTTGTGTCACAAATAGAATTCAATTTTTAATAATTTCGAAATTGATATATTATTTTTCATCCAGTAGTTTTGTTTTACAAAAAGAAAGTCAATTTTTCATAATTTTGAAATTTATATTTTATTCTCGATACGTACTTTTGTTTTATGCAAAAGAACTCAATTTTTGTAATTTCGAAATTGATATTTTATTTTGGATCCCTACTTTTGTTTTACAAAAAGAACTCAATTTTTAGTAATCTGGATATTTATATTTTATTCTCGATATGTACTTTGGTTTTATACAAAAGAACTCAATTTTTTGTCATTTCGAAATTGATATTTTATTTTGGATCCCTACTTTTGTTTTACAAAAACAACTCAATTTTTAGTAATTTGGATATTTATATTTTATTCTCGATATGTACTTTTGTTTTATGCAAAAGAACTAAATTTTTTGTAATTTCGAAATTGATATTTTATTTTGGAGTAGTTTGGATATTTATATTTTATTCTCCATATGTACTTTGGTTTTATGCAAAAGAACTAAATTTTTTGTAATTTCGAAATTGATATTTTATTTTGGATCCCTACTTTTGTTTTACAAAAACAACTCAATTTTTAGTAATTTGGATATTTATATTTTGTTCTCGATATGTACTTTGGTTTTATGCAAAAGAACTCAATTTTTTGTAATTTCGAAATTGATATTTTATTTTGGATCCCTACTTTTGTTTTACAAAAACAACTCAATTTTTAGTAATTTGGATATTTATATTTTATTCTCGATATGTACTTGGTTTTATGCAAAAGAACTAAATTTTTTGTAATTTCGAAATTGATATTTTATTTTGGATCCCTACTTTTGTTTTACAAAAAGAACTCAATTTTTAGTAATTTGGATATATATATTTTATTTTCGATCCCTACATTTGTGTCACAAATAGAATTCAATTTTTAATAATTTCGAAATTGATATATTATTTTTCATCCGTAGTTTTGTTTTACAAAAAGAAACTCAATTTTCATAATTTTGAAATTTATATTTTATTCTCGATACGTACTTTTGTTTTATGCAAAAGAACTAAATTTTTGTAATTTCGAAATTGATATTTTATTTTGGATCCCTACTTTTGTTTTACAAAAAGAACTCAATTTTAGTAATTTGGATATATATATTTTATTTTCTATCCCTACTTTTGTGTCACAAATAGAATTCAATTTTTAATAATTTCGAAATTGATATATTATTTTTCATCCGTAGTTTTGTTTTACAAAAAAGAAACTCAATTTTTCATAATTTCGAAATTTATATTTTGTTCTCGATACGTACTTTTGTTTTATGCAAAAGAACTCAATTTTTTGTAATTTCGAAATTGATATTTTATTTTGGATCCCTACTTTTGTTTTACAAAAAGAACTCAATTTTTAGTAATTTGGATATTTATATTTTATTCTCGATATGTACTTGGTTTTATGCAAAAGAACTAAATTTTTTGTAATTTCGAAATTGATATTTTATTTTGGATCCCTACTTTTGTTTTACAAAAAGAACTCAATTTTTAGTAATTTGGATATATATATTTTATTTTCGATCCCTACTTTTGTGTCACAAATAGAATTCAATTTTTAATAATTTCGAAATTGATATATTATTTTTCATCCGTAGTTTTGTTTTACAAAAAGAAACTCAATTTTTCATAATTTTGAAATTTATATTTTATTCTCGATACGTACTTTTGTTTTATGCAAAAGAACTAAATTTTTGTAATTTCGAAATTGATATTTTATTTTGGATCCCTACTTTTGTTTTACAAAAGAACTCAATTTTTAGTAATTTGGATATATATATTTTATTTTCGATCCCTACTTTTGTGTCACAAATAGAATTCAATTTTTAATAATTTCGAAATTGATATATTATTTTTCATCCGTAGTTTTGTTTTACAAAAAAGAAACTCAATTTTTCATAATTTCGAAATTTATATTTTGTTCTCGATACGTACTTTTGTTTTATGCAAAAGAACTCAATTTTTTGTAATTTCGAAATTGATATTTTATTTTGGATCCCTACTTTTGTTGTACAAAAAGAACTCAATTTTTAGTAATTTGGATATTTATATTTTATTCTCGATATGTACTTGGTTTTATGCAAAAGAACTAAATTTTTTGTAATTTCGAAATTGATATTTTATTTTGGATCCCTACTTTTGTTTTACAAAAAGAACTCAATTTTTAGTAATTTGGATATATATATTTTATTTTCGATCCCTACTTTTGTGTCACAAATAGAATTCAATTTTTAATAATTTCGAAATTGATATATTATTTTTCATCCGTAGTTTTGTTTTACAAAAAAGAAACTCAATTTTTCATAATTTCGAAATTTATATTTTGTTCTCGATACGTACTTTTGTTTTATGCAAAAGAACTCAATTTTTTGTAATTTCGAAATTGATATTTTATTTTGGATCCCTACTTTTGTTGTACAAAAAGAACTCAATTTTTAGTAATTTGGATATTTATATTTTATTCTCGATATGCACTTTTGTTTTATGCAAAACAACTAAGTTTTTTGTAATTTCGAAATTGATATTTTATTTTGGATCCGTACTTTTGTTTTACAAAAAGAACTCAATTTTTAGTAATTTGGATATATATATTTTATTTTCGATCCCTACTTTTGTGTCACAAATAGAATTCAATTTTTAATAATTTCGAAATTGATATATTATTTTTCATCCGTAGTTTTGTTTTACAAAAAGAAACTCAATTTTTCATAATTTTGAAATTTATATTTTATTCTCGATACGTACTTTTGTTTTATGCAAAAGAACTAAATTTTTGTAATTTCGAAATTGATATTTTATTTTGGATCCCTACTTTTGTTTTACAAAAAGAACTCAATTTTTAGTAATTTGGATATATATATTTTATTTTCGATCCCTACTTTTGTGTCACAAATAGAATTCAATTTTTAATAATTTCGAAATTGATATATTATTTTTCATCCGTAGTTTTGTTTTACAAAAAAGAAAGTCAATTTTTCACAATTTTGAAATTTATATTTTATTCTCGATACGTACTTTTGTTTTATGCAAAAGAACTCAATTTTTTGTAATTTCGAAATTGATATTTTATTTTGGATCCCTACTTTTGTTTTTCAAAAACAACTCAATTTTTAGTAATTTGGATATTTATATTTTATTCTCGATATGTACTTGGTTTTATGCAAAAGAACTCAATTTTTTGTCATTTCGAAATTGATATTTTATTTTGGATCCCTACTTTTGTTTTACAAAAACAACTCAATTTTTAGTAATTTGGATATTTATATTTTATTCTCGATATGTACTTTTGTTTTATGCAAAAGAACTAAATTTTTTGTAATTTCGAAATTGATATTTTATTTTGGATCCCTACTTTTGTTTTACAAAAAGAACTCAATTTTTAGTAGTTTGGATATTTATATTTTATTCTCGATATGTACTTTTGTTTTATGCAAAAGAACTAAATTTTTTGTAATTTCGAAATTGATATTTTATTTTGGATCCCTACTTTTGTTTTACAAAAAGAACTCAATTTTTAGTAGTTTGGATATTTATATTTTATTCTCGATATGTACTTTTGTTTTATGCAAAAGAACTCAATTTTTTGTAATTTCGAAATTGATATTTTATTTTGGATCCCTACTTTTGTTTTACAAAAAGAACTCAATTTTTAGTAATTTGGATATATATATTTTATTTTCGATCCCTACTTTTGTGTCACAAATAGAATTCAATTTTTAATAATTTCGAAATTGATATATTATTTTTCATCCGTAGTTTTGTTTTACAAAAAGAAACTCAATTTTTCCTAATTTTGAAATTTATATTTTATTCTCGATACGTACTTTTGTTTTATGCAAAAGAACTAAATTTTTTGTAATTTCCAAATTGATATTTTATTTTGGATCCCTACTTTTGTTTTACAAAAAGAACTCAATTTTTAGTAATTTGGATATATATATTTTATTTTCGATCCCTACTTTTGTGTCACAAATAGAATTCAATTTTTAATAATTTCGAAATTGATATATTATTTTTCATCCGTAGTTTTGTTTTACAAAAAGAAACTCAATTTTTCATAATTTTGAAATTTATATTTTATTCTCGATACGTACTTTTGTTTTATGCAAAAGAACTCAATTTTTTGTAATTTCGAAATTGATATTTTATTTTGGATCCCTACTTTTGTTTTACAAAAAGAACTCAATTTTTAGTAATTTGGATATTTATATTTTATTCTCGATATGTACTTGGTTTTATGCAAAAGAACTCAATTTTTTGTCATTTCGAAATTGATATTTTATTTTGGATCCCTACTTTTGTTTTACAAAAAGAACTCAATTTTTAGTAATTTGGATATATATATTTTATTTTCGATCCCTACTTTTGTGTCACAAATAGAATTCAATTTTTAATAATTTCGAAATTGATATATTATTTTTCATCCGTAGTTTTGTTTTACAAAAAGAAAGTCAATTTTTCATAATTTTGAAATTTATATTTTATTCTCGATACGTACTTTTGTTTTATGCAAAAGAACTAAATTTTTGTAATTTCGAAATTGATATTTTATTTTGGATCCCTACTTTTGTTTTACAAAAGAACTCAATTTTTAGTAATTTGGATATTTATATTTTATTCTCGATATGTACTTTGGTTTTATGCAAAAGAACTCAATTTTTGTAATTTCGAAATTGATATTTTATTTTGGATCCCTACTTTTGTTTTACAAAAAGAACTCAATTTTTAGTAATTTGGATATATATATTTTATTTTCGATCCCTACTTTTGTGTCACAAATAGAATTCAATTTTTAATAATTTCGAAATTGATATATTATTTTTCATCCGTAGTTTTGTTTTACAAAAAAGAAAGTCAATTTTTCATAATTTTGAAATTTATATTTTATTCTCGATACGTACTTTTGTTTTATGCAAAAGAACTCAATTTTTTGTAATTTCGAAATTGATATTTTATTTTGGATCCCTACTTTTGTTTTACAAAAAGAACTCAATTTTTAGTAGTTTGGATATTTATATTTTATTCTCGATATGTACTTTGGTTTTATGCAAAAGAACTCAATTTTTTGTAATTTCGAAATTGATATTTTATTTTGGATCCCTACTTTTGTTTTACAAAAACAACTCAATTTTTAGTAATTTGGATATTTATATTTTGTTCTCGATATGTACTTTGGTTTTATGCAAAAGAACTCAATTTTTTGTAATTTCGAAATTGATATTTTATTTTGGATCCCTACTTTTGTTTTACAAAAACAACTCAATTTTTAGTAACTTTGATATTTATATTTTATTCTCGATATGTACTTTTGTTTTATGCAAAAGAACTAAATTTTTTGTAATTTCGAAATTGATATTTTATTTTGGATCCCTACTTTTGTTTTACAAAAAGAACTCAATTTTTAGTAATTTGGATATTTATATTTTATTCTCGATATGCACTTTTGTTTTATGCAAAAGAACTAAATTTTTGTAATTTCGAAATTGATATTTTATTTTGGATCCCTACTTTTGTTTTACAAAAGAACTCAATTTTTAGTAATTTGGATATATATATTTTATTTTCGATCCCTACTTTTGTGTCACAAATAGAATTCAATTTTTAATAATTTCGAAATTGATATATTATTTTTCATCCGTAGTTTTGTTTTACAAAAAAGAAACTCAATTTTTCATAATTTTGAAATTTATATTTTATTCTCGATACGTACTTTTGTTTTATGCAAAAGAACTAAATTTTTTGTAATTTCGAAATTGATATTTTATTTTGGATCCCTACTTTTGTTTTACAAAAGAACTCAATTTTTAGTAATTTGGATATATATATTTTATTTTCGATCCCTACTTTTGTGTCACAAATAGAATTCAATTTTTAATAATTTCGAAATTGATATATTATTTTTCATCCGTAGTTTTGTTTTACAAAAAAGAAACTCAATTTTTCATAATTTCGAAATTTATATTTTGTTCTCGATACGTACTTTTGTTTTATGCAAAAGAACTCAATTTTTTGTAATTTCGAAATTGATATTTTATTTTGGATCCCTACTTTTGTTTTACAAAAAGAACTCAATTTTTAGTAGTTTGGATATTTATATTTTATTCTCGATATGTACTTTTGTTTTATGCAAAAGAACTAAATTTTTTGTAATTTCGAAATTGATATTTTATTTTGGATCCCTACTTTTGTTTTACAAAAAGAACTCAATTTTTAGTAATTTGGATATATATATTTTATTTTCGATCCCTACTTTTGTGTCACAAATAGAATTCAATTTTTAATAATTTCGAAATTGATATATTATTTTTCATCCGTAGTTTTGTTTTACAAAAAGAAACTCAATTTTTCATAATTTTGAAATTTATATTTTATTCTCGATACGTACTTTTGTTTTATGCAAAAGAACTAAATTTTTGTAATTTCGAAATTGATATTTTATTTTGGATCCCTACTTTTGTTTTACAAAAGAACTCAATTTTTAGTAATTTGGATATATATATTTTATTTTCGATCCCTACTTTTGTGTCACAAATAGAATTCAATTTTTAATAATTTCGAAATTGATATATTATTTTTCATCCGTAGTTTTGTTTTACAAAAAGAAAGTCAATTTTTCATAATTTTGAAATTTATATTTTATTCTCGATACGTACTTTTGTTTTATGCAAAAGAACTCAATTTTTGTAATTTCGAAATTGATATTTTATTTTGGATCCCTACTTTTGTTTTACAAAAGAACTCAATTTTTAGTAATTTGGATATTTATATTTTATTCTCGATATGTACTTTGGTTTTATGCAAAAGAACTCAATTTTTGTAATTTCGAAATTGATATTTTATTTTGGATCCCTACTTTTGTTTTACAAAAAGAACTCAATTTTTAGTAATTTGGATATATATATTTTATTTTCGATCCCTACTTTTGTGTCACAAATAGAATTCAATTTTTAATAATTTCGAAATTGATATATTATTTTTCATCCGTAGTTTTGTTTTACAAAAAGAAAGTCAATTTTTCATAATTTTGAAATTTATATTTTATTCTCGATACGTACTTTTGTTTTATGCAAAAGAACTAAATTTTTGTAATTTCGAAATTGATATTTTATTTTGGATCCCTACTTTTGTTTTACAAAAAGAACTCAATTTTTAGTAATCTGGATATTTATATTTTATTCTCGATATGTACTTTGGTTTTATGCAAAAGAACTCAATTTTTTGTCATTTCGAAATTGATATTTTATTTTGGATCCCTACTTTTGTTTTACAAAAACAACTCAATTTTTAGTAATTTGGATATTTATATTTTATTCTCGATATGTACTTTTGTTTTATGCAAAAGAACTAAATTTTTGTAATTTCGAAATTGATATTTTATTTTGGATCCCTACTTTTGTTTTACAAAAACAACTCAATTTTTAGTAATTTGGATATTTATATTTTATTCTCGATATGTACTTTTGTTTTATGCAAAAGAACTATATTTTTTGTAATTTCGAAATTGATATTTTATTTTGGATCCCTACTTTTGTTTTACAAAAAGAACTCAATTTTTAGTAATTTGGATATTTAAATTTTATTCTCGATATGCACTTTTGTTTTATGCAAAAGAACTAAATTTTTTGTAATTTCGAAATTGATATTTTATTTTGGATCCCTACTTTTGTTTTACAAAAAGAACTCAATTTTTAGTAATTTGGATATATATATTTTATTTTCGATCCCTACTTTTGTGTCACAAATAGAATTCAATTTTTAATAATTTCGAAATTGATATATTATTTTTCATCCGTAGTTTTGTTTTACAAAAAGAAACTCAATTTTTCATAATTTTGAAATTTATATTTTATTCTCGATACGTACTTTTGTTTTATGCAAAAGAACTAAATTTTTGTAATTTCGAAATTGATATTTTATTTTGGATCCCTACTTTTGTTTTACAAAAAGAACTCAATTTTTAGTAATTTGGATATATATATTTTATTTTCGATCCCTACTTGTGTGTCACAAATAGAATTCAATTTTTAATAATTTCGAAATTGATATATTATTTTTCATCCGTAGTTTTGTTTTACAAAAAAGAAAGTCAATTTTTCATAATTTTGAAATTTATATTTTATTCTCGATACGTACTTTTGTTTTATGCAAAAGAACTCAATTTTTTGTAATTTCGAAATTGATATTTTATTTTGGATCCCTACTTTTGTTTTACAAAAAGAACTCAATTTTTAGTAATTTGGATATTTATATTTTATTCTCGATATGTACTTGGTTTTATGCAAAAGAACTCAATTTTTTGTCATTTCGAAATTGATATTTTATTTTGGATCCCTACTTTTGTTTTACAAAAAGAACTCAATTTTTAGTAATTTGGATATATATATTTTATTTTCGATCCCTACTTTTGTGTCACAAATAGAATTCAATTTTTAATAATTTCGAAATTGATATATTATTTTTCATCCGTAGTTTTGTTTTACAAAAAAGAAAGTCAATTTTTAATAATTTTGAAATTTATATTTTATTCTCGATACGTACTTTTGTTTTATGCAAAAGAACTCAATTTTTTGTAATTTCGAAATTGATATTTTATTTTGGATCCCTACTTTTGTTTTACAAAAAGAACTCAATTTTTAGTAATCTGGATATTTATATTTTATTCTCGATATGTACTTTGGTTTTATGCAAAAGAACTCAATTTTTTGTCATTTCGAAATTGATATTTTATTTTGGATCCCTACTTTTGTTTTACAAAAAGAACTCAATTTTTAGTAATTTGGATATATATATTTTATTTTCGATCCCTACTTTTGTGTCACAAATAGAATTCAATTTTTAATAATTTCGAAATTGATATATTATTTTTCATCCGTAGTTTTGTTTTACAAAAAAGAAACTCAATTTTTCATAATTTTGAAATTTATATTTTATTCTCGATACGTACTTTTGTTTTATGCAAAAGAACTAAATTTTTTGTAATTTCGAAATTGATATTTTATTTTGGATCCCTACTTTTGTTTTACAAAAAGAACTCAATTTTTAGTAATTTGGATATATATATTTTATTTTCGATCCCTACTTTTGTGTCATCAAATAGAATTCAATTTTTAATAATTTCGAAATTGATATATTATTTTTCATCCGTAGTTTTGTTTTACAAAAAGAAAGTCAATTTTTCATAATTTTGAAATTTATATTTTATTCTCGATCATGTACTTTTGTTTTATGCAAAAGAACTCAATTTTTGTAATTTCGAAATTGATATTTTATTTTGGATCCCTACTTTTGTTTTACAAAAAGAACTCAATTTTTAGTAATTTGGATATTTATATTTTATTCTCGATATGTACTTGGTTTTATGCAAAAGAACTCAATTTTTTGTCATTTCGAAATTGATATTTTATTTTGGATCCCTACTTTTGTTTTACAAAAGAACTCAATTTTTAGTAATTTGGATATATATATTTTATTTTCGATCCCTACTTTTGTGTCACAAATAGAATTCAATTTTTAATAATTTCGAAATTGATATATTATTTTTCATCCGTAGTTTTGTTTTACAAAAAGAAAGTCAATTTTTCATAATTTTGAAATTTATATTTTATTCTCGATACGTACTTTTGTTTTATGCAAAAGAACTCAATTTTTTGTAATTTCGAAATTGATATTTTATTTTGGATCCCTACTTTTGTTTTACAAAAAGAACTCAATTTTTAGTAATCTGGACATTTATATTTTATTCTCGATATGTACTTTGGTTTTATGCAAAAGAACTCAATTTTTTGTCATTTCGAAATTGATATTTTATTTTGGATCCCTACTTTTGTTTTACAAAAACAACTCAATTTTTAGTAATTTGGATATTTATATTTTATTCTCGATATGTACTTTTGTTTTATGCAAAAGAACTCAATTTTTTGTAATTTCGAAATTGATATTTTATTTTGGATCCCTACTTTTGTTTTACAAAAAGAACTCAATTTTTAGTAGTTTGGATATTTATATTTTATTCTCGATATGTACTTTTGTTTTATGCAAAAGAACTAAATTTTTTGTAATTTCGAAATTCATATTTTATTTTGGATCCCTACTTTTGTTTTACAAAAAGAACTCAATTTTTAGTAGTTTGGATATTTATATTTTATTCTCGATATGTACTTTTGTTTTATGCAAAAGAACTCAATTTTTTGTAATTTCGAAATTGATATTTTATTTTGGATCCCTACTTTTGTTTTACAAAAGAACTCAATTTTTAGTAATTTGGATATATATATTTTATTTTCGATCCCTACTTTTGTGTCACAAATAGAATTCAATTTTTAATAATTTCGAAATTGATATATTATTTTTCATCCGTAGTTTTGTTTTACAAAAAGAAACTCAATTTTTCCTAATTTTGAAATTTATATTTTATTCTCGATACGTACTTTTGTTTTATGCAAAAGAACTAAATTTTTTGTAATTTCCAAATTGATATTTTATTTTGGATCCCTACTTTTGTTTTACAAAAAGAACTCAATTTTTAGTAATTTGGATATATATATTTTATTTTCGATCCCTACTTTTGTGTCACAAATAGAATTCAATTTTTAATAATTTCGAAATTGATATATTATTTTTCATCCGTAGTTTTGTTTTACAAAAAGAAACTCAATTTTTCATAATTTTGAAATTTATATTTTATTCTCGATACGTACTTTTGTTTTATGCAAAAGAACTCAATTTTTGTAATTTCGAAATTGATATTTTATTTTGGATCCCTACTTTTGTTTTACAAAAAGAACTCAATTTTTAGTAATTTGGATATTTATATTTTATTCTCGATATGTACTTGGTTTTATGCAAAAGAACTCAATTTTTTGTCATTTCGAAATTGATATTTTATTTTGGATCCCTACTTTTGTTTTACAAAAAGAACTCAATTTTTAGTAATTTGGATATATATATTTTATTTTCGATCCCTACTTTTGTGTCACAAATAGAATTCAATTTTTAATAATTTCGAAATTGATATATTATTTTTCATCCGTAGTTTTGTTTTACAAAAAGAAAGTCAATTTTTCATAATTTTGAAATTTATATTTTATTCTCGATACGTACTTTTGTTTTATGCAAAAGAACTCAATTTTTTGTAATTTCGAAATTGATATTTTATTGTGGATCCCTACTTTTGTTTTACAAAAAGAACTCAATTTTTAGTAATCTGGATATTTGTATTTTATTCTCGATATGTACTTGGTTTTATGCAAAAGAACTCAATTTTTTGTCATTTCGAAATTGATATTTTATTTTGGATCCCTACTTTTGTTTTACAAAACCAACTCAATTTTTAGTAATTTGGATATTTATATTTTATTCTCGATATGTACTTTTGTTTTATGCAAAAGAACTCAATTTTTTGTAATTTCGAAATTGATATTTTATTTTGGATCCCTACTTTTGTTTTACAAAAAGAACTCAATTTTTAGTAGTTTGGATATTTATATTTCATTCTCGATATGTACTTTTGTTTTATGCAAAAGAACTAAATTTTTTGTAATTTCGAAATTGATATTTTCTTTTGGATCCCTACTTTTGTTTTACAAAAAGAACTCAATTTTTAGTAATTTGGATATATATATTTTATTTTCGATCCCTACTTTTGTGTCACAAATAGAATTCAATTTTTAATAATTTCGAAATTGATATATTATTTTTCATCCGTAGTTTTGTTTTACAAAAGAAACTCAATTTTTCATAATTTTGAAATTTATATTTTATTCTCGATCACGTACTTTTGTTTTATGCAAAAGAACTCAATTTTTGTAATTTCGAAATTGATATTTTATTTTGGATCCCTACTTTTGTTTTACAAAAAGAACTCAATTTTAGTAATTTGGATATTTATATTTTATTCTCGATATGTACTTTGGTTTTATGCAAAAGAACTCAATTTTTGTCATTTCGAAATTGATATTTTATTTTGGATCCCTACTTTTGTTTTACAAAAGAACTCAATTTTTAGTAATTTGGATATATATATTTTATTTTCGATCCCTACTTTTGTGTCACAAATAGAATTCAATTTTTAATAATTTCGAAATTGATATATTATTTTTCATCCGTAGTTTTGTTTTACAAAAAAGAAACTCAATTTTTCCTAATTTTGAAATTTATATTTTATTCTCGATACGTACTTTTGTTTTATGCAAAAGAACTAAATTTTTGTAATTTCGAAATTGATATTTTATTTTGGATCCCTACTTTTGTTTTACAAAAGAACTCAATTTTTAGTAATTTGGATATATATATTTTATTTTCGATCCCTACTTTTGTGTCACAAATAGAATTCAATTTTTAATAATTTCGAAATTGATATATTATTTTTCATCCGTAGTTTTGTTTTACAAAAAGAAAGTCAATTTTTCATAATTTTGAAATTTATATTTTATTCTCGATACGTACTTTTGTTTTATGCAAAAGAACTCAATTTTTTGTAATTTCGAAATTGATATTTTATTTTGGATCCCTACTTTTGTTTTACAAAAAGAACTCAATTTTTAGTAATCTGGATATTTATATTTTATTCTCGATATGTACTTTGGTTTTATGCAAAAGAACTCAATTTTTTGTCATTTCGAAATTGATATTTTATTTTGGATCCCTACTTTTGTTTTACAAAAACAACTCAATTTTTAGTAATTTGGATATTTATATTTTATTCTCGATATGTACTTTTGTTTTATGCAAAAGAACTAAATTTTTGTAATTTCGAAATTGATATTTTATTTTGGATCCCTACTTTTGTTTTACAAAAGAACTCAATTTTTAGTAGTTTGGATATTTATATTTTATTCTCGATAAGTACTTTTGTTTTATGCAAAAGAACTCAATTTTTTGTAATTTCGAAATTGATATTTTATTTTGGATCCCTACTTTTGTTTTACAAAAAGAACTCAATTTTTAGTAATTTGGATATTTATATTTTATTCTCGATATGTACTTGGTTTTATGCAAAAGAACTCAATTTTTGTCATTTCGAAATTGATATTTTATTTTGGATCCCTACTTTTGTTTTACAAAAAGAACTCAATTTTTAGTAATTTGGATATATATATTTTATTTTCGATCCCTACTTTTGTGTCACAAATAGAATTCAATTTTTAATAATTTCGAAATTGATATATTATTTTTCATCCGTAGTTTTGTTTTACAAAAAGAAAGTCAATTTTTCATAATTTTGAAATTTATATTTTATTCTCGATACGTACTTTTGTTTTATGCAAAAGAACTCAATTTTTTGTAATTTCGAAATTGATATTTTATTGTGGATCCCTACTTTTGTTTTACAAAAAGAACTCAATTTTTAGTAATCTGGATATTTGTATTTTATTCTCGATATGTACTTTGGTTTTATGCAAAAGAACTCAATTTTTTGTCATTTCGAAATTGATATTTTATTTTGGATCCCTACTTTTGTTTTACAAAAACAACTCAATTTTTAGTAATTTGGATATTTATATTTTATTCTCGATATGTACTTTTGTTTTATGCAAAAGAACTAAATTTTTGTAATTTCGAAATTGATATTTTATTTTGGATCCCTACTTTTGTTTTACAAAAAGAACTCAATTTTTAGTAGTTTGGATATTTATATTTCATTCTCGATATGTACTTTTGTTTTATGCAAAAGAACTAAATTTTTGTAATTTCGAAATTGATATTTTCTTTTGGATCCCTACTTTTGTTTTACAAAAAGAACTCAATTTTTAGTAATTTGGATATATATATTTTATTTTCGATCCCTACTTTTGTGTCACAAATAGAATTCAATTTTTAATAATTTCGAAATTGATATATTATTTTTCATCCGTAGTTTTGTTTTACAAAAAGAAACTCAATTTTTCATAATTTTGAAATTTATATTTTATTCTCGATACGTACTTTTGTTTTATGCAAAAGAACTCAATTTTTGTAATTTCGAAATTGATATTTTATTTTGGATCCCTACTTTTGTTTTACAAAAAGAACTCAATTTTAGTAATTTGGATATTTATATTTTATTCTCGATATGTACTTTGGTTTTATGCAAAAGAACTCAATTTTTGTCATTTCGAAATTGATATTTTATTTTGGATCCCTACTTTTGTTTTACAAAAGAACTCAATTTTTAGTAATTTGGATATATATATTTTATTTTCGATCCCTACTTTTGTGTCACAAATAGAATTCAATTTTTAATAATTTCGAAATTGATATATTATTTTTCATCCGTAGTTTTGTTTTACAAAAAGAAACTCAATTTTTCCTAATTTTGAAATTTATATTTTATTCTCGATACGTACTTTTGTTTTATGCAAAAGAACTAAATTTTTGTAATTTCGAAATTGATATTTTATTTTGGATCCCTACTTTTGTTTTACAAAAGAACTCAATTTTTAGTAATTTGGATATATATATTTTATTTTCGATCCCTACTTTTGTGTCACAAATAGAATTCAATTTTTAATAATTTCGAAATTGATATATTATTTTTCATCCGTAGTTTTGTTTTACAAAAAGAAAGTCAATTTTTCATAATTTTGAAATTTATATTTTATTCTCGATACGTACTTTTGTTTTATGCAAAAGAACTCAATTTTTGTAATTTCGAAATTGATATTTTATTTTGGATCCCTACTTTTGTTTTACAAAAGAACTCAATTTTTAGTAATCTGGATATTTATATTTTATTCTCGATATGTACTTTGGTTTTATGCAAAAGAACTCAATTTTTTGTCATTTCGAAATTGATATTTTATTTTGGATCCCTACTTTTGTTTTACAAAAACAACTCAATTTTTAGTAATTTGGATATTTATATTTTATTCTCGATATGTACTTTTGTTTTATGCAAAAGAACTAAATTTTTGTAATTTCGAAATTGATATTTTATTTTGGATCCCTACTTTTGTTTTACAAAAAGAACTCAATTTTTAGTAGTTTGGATATTTATATTTTATTCTCGATATGTACTTTTGTTTTATGCAAAAGAACTAAATTTTTGTAATTTCGAAATTGATATTTTATTTTGGATCCCTACTTTTGTTTTACAAAAAGAACTCAATTTTTAGTAATTTGGATATATATATTTTATTTTCGATCCCTACTTTTGTGTCACAAATAGAATTCAATTTTTAATAATTTCGAAATTGATATATTATTTTTCATCCGTAGTTTTGTTTTACAAAAAAGAAACTCAATTTTTCATAATTTTGAAATTTATATTTTATTCTCGATACCTACTTTTGTTTTATGCAAAAGAACTAAATTTTTGTAATTTCGAAATTGATATTTTATTTTGGATCCCTACTTTTGTTTTACAAAAGAACTCAATTTTTAGTAATTTGGATATATATATTTTATTTTCGATCCCTACTTTTGTGTCACAAATAGAATTCAATTTTTAATAATTTCGAAATTGATATATTATTTTTCATCCGTAGTTTTGTTTTACAAAAAGAAAGTCAATTTTTCATAATTTTGAAATTTATATTTTATTCTCGATACGTACTTTTGTTTTATGCAAAAGAACTCAATTTTTGTAATTTCGAAATTGATATTTTATTTTGGATCCCTACTTTTGTTTTACAAAAGAACTCAATTTTTAGTAATCTGGATATTTATATTTTATTCTCGATATGTACTTTGGTTTTATGCAAAAGAACTCAATTTTTGTCATTTCGAAATTGATATTTTATTTTGGATCCCTACTTTTGTTTTACAAAAACAACTCAATTTTTAGTAATTTGGATATTTATATTTTATTCTCGATATGTACTTTTGTTTTATGCAAAAGAACTAAATTTTTGTAATTTCGAAATTGATATTTTATTTTGGATCCCTACTTTTGTTTTACAAAAAGAACTCAATTTTTAGTAGTTTGGATATTTATATTTTATTCTCGATATGTACTTTTGTTTTATGCAAAAGAACTAAATTTTTGTAATTTCGAAATTGATATTTTATTTTGGATCCCTACTTTTGTTTTACAAAAAGAACTCAATTTTTAGTAATTTGGATATATATATTTTATTTTCGATCCCTACTTTTGTGTCACAAATAGAATTCAATTTTTAATAATTTCGAAATTGATATATTATTTTTCATCCGTAGTTTTGTTTTACAAAAAAGAAAGTCAATTTTTCATAATTTGGAAATTTATATTTTATTCTCGATACGTACTTTTGTTTTATGCAAAAGAACTAAATTTTTGTAATTTCGAAATTGATATTTTATTTTGGATCCCTACTTTTGTTTTACAAAAAGAACTCAATTTTTAGTAATTTGGATATTTATATTTTATTTTCGATCCCTACTTTTGTGTCACAAATAGAATTCAATTTTTAATAATTTCGAAATTGATATATTATTTTTCATCCGTAGTTTTGTTTTACAAAAAGAAAGTCAATTTTTCATAATTTTGAAATTTATATTTTATTCTCGATACGTACTTTTGTTTTATGCAAAAGAACTCAATTTTTTGTAATTTCGAAATTGATATTTTATTTTGGATCCCTACTTTTGTTTTACAAAAAGAACTCAATTTTTAGTAATTTGGATATTTATATTTTATTCTCGATATGTACTTTGGTTTTATGCAAAAGAACTCAATTTTTTGTCATTTCGAAATTGATATTTTATTTTGGATCCCTACTTTTGTTTTACAAAAAGAACTCAATTTTTAGTAATTTGGATATTTATATTTTATTCTCGATATGTACTTTTGTTTTATGCAAAAGAACTAAATTTTTGTAATTTCGAAATTGATATTTTATTTTGGATCCCTACTTTTGTTTTACAAAAAGAACTCAATTTTTAGTAATTTGGATATTTATATTTTATTCTCGATATGTACTTTTGTTTTATGCAAAAGAACTAAATTTTTTGTAATTTCGAAATTGATATTTTATTTTGGATCCCTACTTTTGTTTTACAAAAGAACTCAATTTTTAGTAATTTGGATATATATATTTTATTTTCGATCTCTACTTTTGTGTCACAAATAGAATTCAATTTTTAATAATTTCGAAATTGATATATTATTTTTCATCCGTAGTTTTGTTTTACAAAAAGAAAGTCAATTTTTCAGTAATTTTGAAATTTATATTTTATTCTCGATATGTACTTTTGTTTTATGCAAAAGAACTCAATTTTTGTAATTTCGAAATTGATATTTTATTTTGGATCCCTACTTTTGTTTTACAAAAAGAACTCAATTTTTAGTAATTTGGATATATATATTTTATTTTCGATCCCTACTTTTGTGTCACAAATAGAATTCAATTTTTAATAATTTCGAAATTGATATATTATTTTTCATCCGTAGTTTTGTTTTACAAAAAGAAAGTCAATTTTTCATAATTTTGAAATTTATATTTTATTCTCGATACGTACTTTTGTTTTATGCAAAAGAACTCAATTTTTTGTAATTTCGAAATTGATATTTTATTTTGGATCCCTACTTTTGTTTTACAAAAGAACTCAATTTTTAGTAATCTGGATATTTATATTTTATTCTCGATATGTACTTTGGTTTTATGCAAAAGAACTCAATTTTTTGTCATTTCGAAATTGATATTTTATTTTGGATCCCTACTTTTGTTTTACAAAAACAACTCAATTTTTAGTAATTTGGATATTTATATTTTATTCTCGATATGTACTTTTGTTTTATGCAAAAGAACTAAATTTTTGTAATTTCGAAATTGATATTTTATTTTGGATCCCTACTTTTGTTTTACAAAAAGAACTCAATTTTTAGTAGTTTGGATATTTATATTTTATTCTCGATATGTACTTTTGTTTTATGCAAAAGAACTCAATTTTTTGTAATTTCGAAATTGATATTTTATTTTGGATCCCTACTTTTGTTTTACAAAAAGAACTCAATTTTTAGTAATTTGGATATTTATATTTTATTCTCGATCCCTACTTTTGTGTCACAAATAGAATTCAATTTTTAATAATTTCGAAATTGATATATTATTTTTCATCCGTAGTTTTGTTTTACAAAAAGAAACTCAATTTTTCAGTAATTTTGAAATTTATATTTTATTCTCGATACGTACTTTTGTTTTATGCAAAAGAACTCAATTTTTGTAATTTCGAAATTGATATTTTATTTTGGATCCCTACTTTTGTTTTACAAAAAGAACTCAATTTTTAGTAATTTGGATATTTATATTTTATTCTCGATATGTACTTTTGTTTTATGCAAAAGAACTCAATTTTTTGTAATTTCGAAATTGATATTTTATTTTGGATCCCTACTTTTGTTTTACAAAAAGAACTCAATTTTTAGTAATTTGGATATTTATATTTTATTCTCGATATGTACTTTTGTTTTATGCAAAAGAACTCAATTTTTGTAATTTCGAAATTGATATTTTATTTTGGATCCCTACTTTTGTTTTACAAAAAGAACTCAATTTTTAGTAATTTGGATATTTATATTTTATTCTCGATACGTACTTTTGTTTTATGCAAAAGAACTCAATTTTTTGTAATTTCGAAATTGATATTTTATTTTGGATCCCTACTTTTGTTTTACAAAAAGAACTCAATTTTTAGTAATTTGGATATTTATATTTTATTCTCGATATGTACTTTTGTTTTATGCAAAAGAACTCAATTTTTGTAATTTCGAAATTGATATTTTATTTTGGATCCCTACTTTTGTTTTACAAAAGAACTCAATTTTTAGTAATTTGGATATTTATATTTTATTCTCGATATGTACTTTTGTTTTATGCAAAAGAACTAAATTTTTGTAATTTCGAAATTGATATTTTATTTTGGATCCCTACTTTTGTTTTACAAAAAGAACTCAATTTTTAGTAATTTGGATATTTATATTTTATTCTCGATACGTACTTTTGTGTTATGCAAATAGAACTCAATTTTTAGTAATTTCGAAATTGATATTTTATTTTGCATCCCTACTTTTGTTTTACAAAAAGAAACTCAATTTTTAGTAATTTTGAATATTTATATTTTATTCTCGATATGTACTTTTGTTTTATGCAAAAGAACTCAATTTTTGTAATTTCGAAATTGATATTTTATTTTGGATCCCTACTTTTGTTTTACAAAAAGAACTCAATTTTTAGTAATTTGGATATTTATATTTTATTCTCGATATGTACTTTTGTTTTATGCAAAAGAACTCAATTTTTGTAATTTCGAAATTGATATTTTATTTTGGATCCCTACTTTTGTTTTACAAAAAGAACTCAATTTTTAGTAATTTGGATATTTATATTTTATTCTCGATACGTACTTTTGTTTTATGCAAATAGAACTCAATTTTTAGTAATTTCGAAATTGATATTTTATTTTGGATCCGTACTTTTGTTTTACAAAAAGAACTCAATTTTTAGTAATTTGGATATTTATATTTTATTCTCGATATGTACTTTTGTTTTATGCAAAAGAACTAAATTTTTGTAATTTCGAAATTGATATTTTATTTTGGATCCCTACTTTTGTTTTACAAAAAGAACTCAATTTTTAGTAATTTGGATATATATATTTTATTTTCGATCCCTACTTTTGTGTCACAAATAGAATTCAATTTTTAATAATTTCGAAATTGATATATTATTTTTCATCCGTAGTTTTGTTTTACAAAAAGAAAGTCAATTTTTCATAATTTTGAAATTTATATTTTATTCTCGATACGTACTTTTGTTTTATGCAAAAGAACTCAATTTTTGTAATTTCGAAATTGATATTTTATTTTGGATCCCTACTTTTGTTTTACAAAAAGAACTCAATTTTTAGTAATTTGGATATTTATATTTTATTCTCGATACGTACTTTTGTTTTATGCAAAAGAACTCAATTTTTAGTAATTTCGAAATTGATATTTTATTTTGGATCCCTACTTTTGTTTTACAAAAAGAACTCAATTTTTAGTAATTTGGATATTTATATTTTATTCTCGATATGTACTTTGGTTTTATGCAAAAGAACTCAATTTTTGTAATTTCGAAATTAATATTTTATTTTGGATCCCTACTTTTGTTTTACAAAAAGAATTCAATTTTTAGTAATTTGGATATTTATATTTTATTCTCGATATGTACTTTTGTTTTATGCAAAAGAACTCAATTTTTGTAATTTCGAAATTGATATTTTATTTTGGATCCCTACTTTTGTTTTACAAAAAGAACTCAATTTTTAGTAATTTGGATATATATATATTATTTTCGATCCCTACTTTTGTGTCACAAATAGAATTCAATTTTTAATAATTTCGAAATTGATATATTATTTTTCATCCGTAGTTTTGTTTTCCAAAAAAGAAACTCAATTTTTAGTAATTTGGATATTTATATTTTATTCTCGATATGTACTTTTGTTTTATGCAAAAGAACTAAATTTTTGTAATTTCGAAATTGATATTTTATTTTGGATCCCTACTTTTGTTTTACAAAAAGAACTCAATTTTTAGTAATTTGGATATTTATATTTTATTCTCGATATGTACTTTTGTTTTATGCAAAAGAACTAAATGTTTTGTAATTTCGAAATTGATATTTTATTTTGGATCCCTACTTTTGTTTTACAAAAAGAACTCAATTTTTAGTAATTTGGATATATATATATTATTTTCGATCCCTACTTTTGTGTCACAAATAGAATTCAATTTTTAATAATTTCGAAATTGATATATTATTTTTCATCCGTAGTTTTGTTTTCCAAAAAAGAAACTCAATTTTTAGTAATTTGGATATTTATATTTTATTCTCGATATGTACTTTTGTTTTATGCAAAAGAACTAAATTTTTGTAATTTCGAAATTGATATTTTATTTTGGATCCCTACTTTTGTTTTACAAAAAGAACTCAATTTTTAGTAATTTGGATATTTATATTTTATTCTCGATATGTACTTTTGTTTTATGCAAAAGAACTAAATTTTTGTAATTTCGAAATTGATATTTTATTTTGGATCCCTACTTTTGTTTTACAAAAAGAACTCAATTTTTAGTAATTTGGATATATATATATTATTTTCGATCCCTACTTTTGTGTCACAAATAGAATTCAATTTTTAATAATTTCAAAATTGATATATTATTTTTCATCCGTAGTTTTGTTTTACAAAAATGAAACTCAATTTTTCATAGTTTTGAAATTTATATTTTATTCTCGATACGTACTTTTGTTTTATGCAAAAGAACTCAATTTTTTGTAATTTCGAAATTGATATTTTATTTTGGATCCCTACTTTTGTTTTACAAAAAGAACTCAATTTTTAGTTATTTGGATATTTATATTTTATTCTCGATATGTACTTTTGTTTTATGCAAAAGAACTAAATTTTTGTAATTTCGAAATTGATATTTTATTTTGGATCCCTACTTTTGTTTTACAAAAAGAACTCAATTTTTAGTAATTTGGATATTTATATTTTATTCTCGATATGTACTTTTGTTTTATGCAAAAGAACTAAATTTTTGTAATTTCGAAATTGATATTTTATTTTGGATCCCTACTTTTGTTTTACAAAAAGAACTCAATTTTTAGTAATTTGGATATATATATATTATTTTCGATCCCTACTTTTGTGTCACAAATAGAATTCAATTTTTAATAATTTCGAAATTGATATATTATTTTTCATCCGTAGTTTTGTTTTACAAAAAAGAAACTCAATTTTTCATAGTTTTGAAATTTATATTTTACTCTCGATACGTACTTTTGTTTTAAGCAAAAGAACTCAATTTTTTGTAATTTCGAAATCGATATTTTATTTTGGATCCCTACTTTTGTTTTACAAAAAGAACTCAATTTTTAGTAATTTGGATATTTATATTTTATTCTCGATATGTACTTTGGTTTTATGCAAAAGAACTCAATTTTTGTAATTTCGAAATTGATATTTTATTTTGGATCCCTACTTTTGTTTTACAAAAAGAACTCAATTTTTAGTAATTTGGATATTTATATTTTATTCTCGATATGTACTTTTGTTTTATGCAAAAGAACTCAATTTTTGTAATTTCGAAATTGATATTTTATTTTGGATCCCTACTTTTGTTTTACAAAAAGAACTCAAATTTTAGTAATTTGGATATATATATTTTATTTTCGATCCCTACTTTTGTGTCACAAATAGAATTCAATTTTTAATAATTTCGAAATTGATATATTATTTTTCATCCGTAGTTTTGTTTTACAAAAAAGAAACTCAATTTTTAGTAATTTGGATATTTATATTTTATTCTCGATATGTACTTTTGTTTTATGCAAAAGAACTAAATTTTTTGTAATTTCGAAATTGATATTTTATTTTGGATCCCTACTTTTGTTTTACAAAAAGAACTCAATGTTTAGTAATTTGGATATATATATTTTATTTTCAATCCCTACTTTTGTTTCACAAATAGAATTCAATTTTTAATAATTTCGAAATTGATATATTATTTTTCATCCGTACTTTTGTTTTACAAAAAGAACTCAATTTTTAGTAATTTGGATATTTATATTTTATTCTCGATATGTACTTTTGTTTTATGCAAAAGAACTAAATTTTTTGTAATTTCGAAATTGATATTTTATTTTGGATCCCTACTTTTGTTTTACGAAAAGAACTCAATTTTTAGTAATTTGGATATTTATATTTTATTCTCGATATGTACTTTTGTTTTATGGAAAAGAACTAAATTTTTTGTAATTTCGAAATTGATATTTTATTTTGGATCCCTACTTTTGTTTTACAAAAAGAACTCAAATTTTAGTAATTTGGATATATATATTTTATTTTGGATCCCTACTTTTGTGTCACAAATAGAATTCAATTTTTAATAATTTCGAAATTGATATATTATTTTTCATCCGTAGTTTTGTTTTACAAAAAAGAAACTCAATTTTTAGTAATTTGGATATTTATATTTTATTCTCGATATGTACATTGGTTTTATGCAAAAGAACTAAATTTTTGTAATTTCGAAATTGATATTTTATTTTGGATCCCTACTTTTGTTTTACAAAAAGAACTCAATTTTTAGTAATTTTGATATTTATATTTTATTCTCGATATGTACTTTTGTTTTATGCAAAAGAACTAAATTTTTTGTAATTTCGAAATTGATATTTTATTTTGGATCCGTACCTTTGTTTTACAAAAAGAACTCAATGTTTAGTAATTTGGATATATATATTTTATTTTCGATCCCTACTTTTGTTTCACAAATAGAATTCAATTTTTAATAATTTCGAAATTGATATATTATTTTTCATCCGTAGTTTTGTTTTACAAAAAGAAACTCAATTTTTCATAATTTTGAAATTTATATTTTATTCTCGATACGTACTTTTGTTTTATGCAAAAGAACTCAATTTTTGTAATTTCGAAATTGATATTTTATTTTGGATCCCTACTTTTGTTTTACAAAAAGAACTCAATTTTTAGTAATTTGGATATTTATATTTTATTCTCGATATGTACTTTGGTTTTATGCAAAAGAACTCAATTTTTTGTAATTTCGAAATTGATATTTTATTTTGGATCCCTACTTTTGTTTTACAAAAAGAACTCAATTTTTAGTAATTTGGATATTTATATTTTATTCTCGATATGTACTTTTGTTTTATGCAAAAGAACTAAATTTTTGTAATTTCGAAATTGATATTTTATTTTGGATCCCTACTTTTGTTTTACAAAAAGAACTCAATTTTTAGTAATTTGGATATTTATATTTTATTCTCGATATGTACTTTGGTTTTATGCAAAAGAACTCAATTTTTGTAATTTCGAAATTGATATTTTATTTTGGATCCCTACTTTTGTTTTACAAAAAGAACTCAATTTTTAGTAATTTGGATATTTATATTTTATTCTCGATATGTACTTTGGTTTTATGCAAAAGAACTCAATTTTTTGTAATTTCGAAATTGATATTTTATTTTGGATCCCTATTTTTGTTTTACAGAAAGAACTCAATTTTTAGTAATTTGGATATTTATATTTTATTCTCGATATGTACTATTGTTTTATGCAAAAAAATTAAATTTTTTGTAATTTCGAAATTGATATTTTCTTTTGGATCCCTACTTTTGTTTTACAAAAAGAACTCAATTTTTAGTAATTTGGATATTTATATTTTATTCTCGATATGTACTTTTGTTTTATGCAAAAGAACTAAATTTTTTGTAATTTGGAAATTGATATTTTATTTTGGATCCCTACTTTTGTTTTACAAAAAGAACTCAATTTTTAGTAATTTGGATATATATATTTTATTTTTGATCCCTACTTTTGTGTCACAAATAGAATTCAATTTTTAATAATTTCGAAATTGATATATTATTTTTCATCCGTAGTTTTATTTTCCAAAAGAGAAACTCAATTTTTAGTAATTTGGATATTTATATTTTATTCTCGATATGTACTTTTGTTTTATGCAAAAGAACTAAATTTTTTGTAATTTCGAAATTGATATTTTATTTTGGATCCCTACTTTTGTTTTACAAAAAGAACTCAATTTTTAGTAATTTGGATATATATATTTTATTTTCGATCCCTACTTTTGTGTCACAAATAGAATTCAATTTTTAATAATTTCGAAATTGATATATTATTTTTCATCCAGTAGTGTTGTTTTACAAAAAGAAACTCAATTTTTCATAATTTTGAAATTTATATTTTATTCTCGATCACGTACTTTTGTTTTATGCAAAAGAACTCAATTTTTGTAATTTCGAAATTGATATTTTATTTTGGATCCCTGCTTTGTTTTACAAAAAGAACTCAATTTTTAGTAATTTGGATATATATATTTTATTTTCGATCCCTACTTTTGTGTCACAAATAGAATTCAACTTTTAATAATTTCGAAATTGATATATTATTTTTCATCCGTAGTTTTGTTTTCCAAAAAAGAAACTCAATTTTTAGTAATTTGGATATTTATATTTGATTCTCGATATGTACTTTTGTTTTATGCAAAAGAACTAAATTTTTTGTAATTTCGAAATTGATATTTTATTTTGGATCCCTACTTTTATTTTACAAAAAGAACTCAATTTTTAGTAATTTGGATATTTATATTTTATTCTCGATATGTACTTTTGTTTTATGCAAAAGAACTAAATTTTTGTAATTTCGAAATTGATATTTTATTTTGGATCCCTACTTTTGTTTTACAAAAAGAACTCAATTTTTAGTAATTTTGATATATATATACTATTTTCGATCCCTACTTTTGTGTCACAAATAGAATTCAATTTTTAATAATTTCGAAATTGATATATTATTTTTCATCCGTAGTTTTGTTTTACAAAAAGAACTCAATTTTTAGTAATTTGGATATTTATATTTTATTCTCGATATGTACTTTGGTTTTATGCAAAAGAACTCAATTTTTTGTAATTTCGAAATTGATATTTTATTTTGGATCCCTATTTTTGTTTTACAAAAAGAACTCAATTTTTAGTAATTTGGATATTTATATTTTATTCTCCATATGTACTATTGTTTTATGCAAAAAAACTAAATTTTTTGTAATTTCGAAATTGATATTTTATTTTGGATCCCTACTTTTGTTTTACAAAAAGAACTCAATTTTTAGTAATTTCGATATTTATATTTTATTCTCGATATGTACTTTTGTTTTATGCAAAAGAACTAAATTTTTTGTAATTTGGAAATTGATATTTTATTTTGGATCCCTACTTTTGTTTTACAAAAAGAACTCAATTTTTAGTAATTTGGATATATATATTTTATTTTCGATCCCTACTTTTGTGTCACAAATAGAATTCAATTTTTAATAATTTCGAAATTGATATATTATTTTTCATCCGTAGTTTTGTTTTACAAAAAGAAACTCAATTTTTCATAATTTTGAAATTTATATTTTATTCTCGATCATGTACTTTTGTTTTATGCAAAAGAACTCAATTTTTGTAATTTCGAAATTGATATTTTATTTTGGATCCCTACTTTTGTTTTACAAAAAGAACTCATTTTTTAGTAATTTGGATATATATATTTTATTTTCGATCTCTACTTTTGTGTCACAAATAAATTCAATTTTTAATAATTTCGAAATTGATATATTATTTTTCATCCGTAGTTTTGTTTTACAAAAAAGAAACTCAATTTTTCATAATTTTGAAATTTATATTTTATTCTCGATACGTACTTTTGTTTTATGCAAAAGAACTCAATTTTTTGTAGTTTCGAAATTGATATTTTATTTTGGATCCCTACTTTTGTTTTACAAAAAGAACTCAATTTTTACTAATTTGGATATATATATTTTATTTTCGATCCCTACTTTTGTGTCACAAATAGAATTCAATTTTTAATAATTTCGAAATTGATATATTATTTTTCATCCGTAGTTTTGTTTTCCAAAAAAGAAACTCAATTTTTAGTAATTTGGATATTTATATTTTATTCTCGATATGTACTTTTGTTTTATGCAAAAGAACTAAATTTTTTGTAATTTCGAAATTGATATTTTATTTTGGATCCCTACTTTTATTTTACAAAAAGAACTCAATTTTTAGTAATTTGGATATTTATATTTTATTCTCGATATGTACTTTTGTTTTATGCAAAAGAACTAAATTTTTTGTAATTTCGAAATTGATATTTTATTTTGGATCCCTACTTTTGTTTTACAAAAAGAACTCAATTTTTAGTAATTTGGATATATATATATTATTTGTTAAATAAAGACGGCAGTGTAAAAACCGAGAGGGAGGGGTGAATTGGGTTTTTAAACAAATTTTCTCTTTTAAATAAATTTTCAGGTTTTGAAAAACTTTCAAAAACTTGGATGTGAATTTTTCCAATCCTTTGATTAACGCTGTTGGGATTAGCAATTGTAATAATGATCCACAATTAAGAGATAAAGAGAAAGAGAAAGCACACAGAGATTTATACTGGTTCGGATTAAGCCAATCCTACATCCAGTTCCCAACCACCACAAATCCGTGATGATTTTCCCCACTATCTTTAATTGAAATTACAAACACCAATTCATGCAATAACAAATAAAGATAAACGGAAACACCTCCTTAGACACACTAAGGATGAAACACCTCCCCAGACACACTGAGGATGAAACCCACCTCTCTTGACACACAAGAGATGAAACACCTCCCTTAGAACAGATCCAAGGGATGAATTTTCCTTTACGTAAAAACAAGAAAAGAATACACCTGAAATGTGCTGGATAGAAAGCTTAAGCACAATGATCACCACTTCCAAAGACTTGATCAAACCGAAGAGAGCAGGAAAGCGGCTTTGAAAAAGCTAAGGCGCGTAAACACTTTGAATGTTTTGTGTTTGTTCGGATGTGTTAAACCTAAGACATTCTCTTTCATTTTATAATTTGAAAATGCTCCAAAGTTTCCATTCTTAGGTTGATTTAAAATTAATTTCGCAAAAACGACTCATTTAATCGATTATATTAAAAGCTTAATCGATTATATCATGTTTAAAAACTGGAAAACAAACATCGCCTCGATTTAATCGATTAGATTAAGGCCATAATCGATTATATTAACCCATAATCAATATAATCGATTATCAAAGACACTTAATCGATTATTTTGCTCGTTAAACAATTTTGATTCAAATTTTAAGTTAAATAATCGATTATCTACGTATGGTAATCGATTAAAAGCGTAGAAAAACGTTTTTGCGAGAAAACACCTTGCTCTCTTGTTTGGGAAGGTCTTGAATGGGATTTATGACTTACTCTTTTATCCAACACCCAAAACAGTAACCTTCTACCTTTGATCCTTCAACTCTTGAGAAAATCTTCATCAATCTTCTCTCTTGAAAGCTTTGAATGCTCTTTATGCCTTTCCTTTCTTATCAAGCAACCTTCCTTTGTGAGATGGCACAAGTCTTTAATGTTGATTGAAACTTCCTAAAAACTTCATCATCAAAACCGTAGGTGTCCATAAAACTCGGACTTGAAATATGCCAACAATCTCCCCTTTTGATGATGATAAAAAGAAACCTAGAGACTTGTGATAATATCCCGAAAATCTTGAAAATAATGTATGGATATCTCCATCATAAATATTAGTCCACAAAGGAAATAAAATAGGCAATCATATAGCATTTAAGTTTTAATTTGAATTTTGAAAAAGAGATTTCAAGGAATTAATGAGTGGAAATTATTTCTAAAAGCTCCCTTAAACTATGCTCTTAATTGTTTAAGCTATATAAGGCACTTATTTGAATTATTTCCTAAAGTTCCCTTGAAATTAATTTTCTTAAAAGCTATATTAACTAGACAGATTTTCAATCAAGACAAATATTTTCTCCCCTTTATTTTTATCATTTTCAAAAGATTACATTTTCGGAGATAATTACAGCAGAAGCAAATTAATACACGTAAAATAATAGAGAGAAAAAAATACAGCAATTGGAAAATAATGAAGAACAAGCTAAGGAAAAGTGAACTTGTAGCCTATTCAGCTTTCTTCACTATCTTCTTCATCTTCCTCAACATTTGCCGGCTGTTTGCCTCTTGAGGATGTTGTATTATCTTCTTCAGAGATAAATCTTCAATGTTCATCTTTCTTTCAACTCTATACATCCTTCTATTAAGCCTTGAGAGTTGATGAGAAAGGCCTTGAAATTCCTTGGAGTGAAGATTCATCATAGAATCCATTCTTGATATGAGAAGCTCCTCCACCGATCCCGGTTGAGGTTGAAATTGAGGTGGAGGATGAGATTGGTCTTCATCATCTTCTTCCATGGCAGCAGCCTCCTTCTTCTCTTTGGGTAAACCTCGTTGCCTTGTTCTATGAGGCCCATATGCCTTAGAACATTTTTGCCAATTTTGCTATTGCTTAGCAAAATCTGTTTATTCTCCCCTTCAAGATCAACACCTTTGTATTCTAGAATCTTAGAAACAAACACACAGCATAGGGTAATGCAAAAGAGGAAAGCCTAATGGCTTTAAACATATTATCAAGGATAATTGAGGGCCAATCTATGCTCACATTATTAAGGAATCCATACATTAGAAGAATGTCTTCCTTAGTAAGTTGGGCATGATTAGTGCCTCTTGCAACTAAAATCCAAACAATAACATAATGCAACATTCTTTCATTTAACTTTACATTACCAACTTTATACAAGTTCTCAACTTGTAGGTTAGGATCCTTGCAGAATTTTCTCGAATTCTACCAACTTGTTGAAGTCCTCAAAGCCATATGTGATGTTTATGCCTTGAGTTGAGAGACCAGCTACATTGTTCCACAAATCTTCATCAAGGAAGATCCTTACACCTTTCACTTTGGTGCTTGGACTTGCAGCTCTTGATGTCAAGTTCATGTAGAACACTCTAACCAAATCTGGGTAGAATGCCCCTTCCATCTCTACAAATTTTTGTAGTCCACTTCCTACTAAAAATTCCTCGAAATTGAAAACCATGAGATCTAAAAATTCACAAGACAAGAATTTAGGGGTAAGAATTTTTCTATCCTTCCACTTGTTAACAAAGGCAATTTGCAGATCTTCATCCGAAATCCAACCAGCCTAGAGTCGGAGGTCTCCTTTCTTGAGAAGTCATTGGCTCCTTGCCCTTTCTCCTTGATGGCATCTTCCTTCTTCTTTGATCAGCCATTTCGGTGATATAAAAGACAAGAGAAATTGCACAACAAGATAATGGAATAACAGAGACAAAGACAGAGAATTAAAATTCGCACAAGACAAAGAAATAACAGCTAGAAACAAAGAAGAGTGAGAGAGAGAGTGAGTGAGTCACTTTGATTCTCAAACCAGCTATTTATAGAATGAAATCCGGGTCATAAAACGTTGATTTAATGAAAATATATCCGTTGGGAACGAATATAGCCGCTTAGAAAAGACGAAACACGTGAAAACATGGCCAACGCTCGAAAATCAGATTTGCAGTAAAAACACAGAACGGTGCATTTAATCGATTATATTCTCATTTAATCGATTATTTTCCTTCAAAATTTTTCGTAAAACGAAAACCCGTAAATTTAATCGATTATGTGCATTCCTTAATCGATTAAATTGCTCCTCAACGATTTAATCGATTATGTCATAAACGTAATCGATTATATTGTAAAACATTTTCATAAACACCGCGTTTAATCGATTAACACACGAAACTTAATCGATTAAATACGTAAATTTTCGTAAAACGCTGAAATAACATCAAAATCAACAACAAACATCAATTAAGCAACAGATTTATCACAAACAATCCCTAGATCTCTTCTAAGCTCATAAAATCTATCTCTAGGTAAAGGTTTGGTGAAGATATCAGCTAGTTGATGTTTGGTATCTATATATTCTATAATGCAATCTCCTTTAGCTATATGATCTCTAATGAAATGGTGTCTAATTTCTATATGCTTGGTCTTAGAATGCATGATAGGGTTCCTAGTCGGTTAATGGCACTAGTGTTATCACACTTAAGAGGAATATGATCTAGAAAGATATCAAAGTCTTCTAATTGCCGCTTCATCCACGTAATTTGAGCACAACAACTCCTCGCCGCTATATACTCAGCCTCCGTGGTTGAAAGAGCAACACCGGCCTGTTTCTTAGAATGCCATGAAACTAAGGAACATCCTAAAAGATGACATGTACCACTAGTACTCTTCCTATCTATTCTACAACCACCATAATCCGAGTCCGAAAAACCTATGATACTAGGTGAGGCTCCCGAAGGGTACCATAAACCAAAGGATGTTGTTCCTCTAAGATACTTAAGGATTCTCTTAACAGCTTTTAGGTGAGACTCTCTAGGGTTGGCTTGAAACCTAGCACAAACACACACACTTTGCATTATATCAGTCTACTAGCAGTAAGATAAAGTAACGATCCGATCATACCTCGATACCGTGTTTGATCTACCGCCTTACCGTTTAAATCTTGATCTAGATAGCAAGATGTAGCCATGGGGGTCGAGGCTTCTTTCGAGCTTTCCATTTCAAATTTCTTTAAGAGTTCCTTGCAATACTTTGTTTGACATATAAAAATACCTTTCTTTAATTGTTTGATTTGCAAGCCAAGAAAGAAATTTAGTTCTCCCATCATGGACATTTCAAACTCTCCCCGCATATTCTTAGCAAACTCTTGGCAAAGATCATCGTTAGTTGATCCAAAAATAATATCATCAACATAAACTTGAACAATGAGAATATGTTTCTTTGATTTCTTAATAAAAAGAGTAGAATCAACTTTACCTCTTCTAAAATTATTTTCAAGTAAGAAATTACTTAACCTTTCATACCAAGATCTTGGGGCTTGTTTGAGTCCATATAAAGCTTTCTTCAACTTGTAGACATGATTAGGATTTTTGAAATCTTCAAAGCCTGGAGGTTGTTCTACATAGACTTCTTCCTTGATATACCCGTTTAGAAAAGCACTTTTTACATCCATTTGAAATAATTTGAATCCCATAATGGAGGCATATGCTAACAAAGAAGCGGATAGCTTCAAGTCTTGCTACTCGGAGCATAGGTTTCATCATAATCTATGCCTTCTTCTTGTCTATAACCTTTTGCAACCAGCCTTGCTTTGTTCTTTGTGATGTTTCCATCTTCATCAAGCTTATTTCTAAAGACCCATCTTGTACCTATGACCTGCATATTATTAGTCTTAGGAATTAAATCCCATACCTGATTTCTTTCAAACTGATTTAGCTCTTCTTGCATTGCAATACACCAATGTTCATCCGTTAATGCTTCTTCTACATTCTTTGGTTCAACCTGTGAAACAAAAGCAACATTCATGCAGAAATTATTCATGTTCCTCCTTGTTCTTACACCTGTTGATATGTCTCCAATGACATTTTCCAAGGAAACGTTTCTAGGTGGTCTCCATTCTTTTGGTAGACTCTCATCATGAGGAGGATTCTCATCCAAACTGATTTCTTCAACGGCTTTTTCAAGAGGAGTTTCTTCTTGATGTATTCCTTCATCATCCGCAAAGATTCTTTTTGACTCAAGAGGGGTTTCCTCAAGGTCTAGATATTCATCAAAGACAACATGTATAGATTCTTCAACAGCTTAAAGTCCTCTTATTAAAAACTCTATATGCTTTACTATGCAAAGAATAACCTAAAAATGTAGCTTCATCGATTTAGCATCAAATTTTCCAAGGCTATCTTTTTCCGTTATTCAAAACAAAACATTTACATCCAAAAATTCTGAAATAAGAAATATTTGGTTTTCTCCCTTTGAACAGCTCATAAGGAGTTAATTTTAAAATAGGTCTTATTAAAACTCTGTTTAAAACGTGACATGCGGTACTTACGGCATCGCCCAAAAATATTTAGGTAAATTATTTTCGCTCAACATAGTTCTTGCAAGTTCTTCCAAAGATCTATTTTTCCTTTCAACCACACCATTTTGTTGAGGTGTTCTTGGTGCCGAGAAATTATGAGAAATTCCATTTTCTTCACAAAAATTTTCAAAAGAGATATTTTGAAATTCACCGCCATGATCACTTCGTAAAAACTTGATTTTTAAATCCTTTTCATTTTGAATAACCTTGGCAAATTTTCTAAATTCTTTAAAAGCATCACTTTTAGATGAAAGAAAAAGAGTCCAAGTGAATCTAGAGTAATCATCAACAATCACAAGAGCATAATAATTGCCACCAAAACTTTTTGTTCTAGAAGGGCCAAATAAATCCATGTGCAGTAATTCTAAAGGTTTTGAAGTGGAAACAACATTTTTGGATTTAAAAGAACTTTTCGTTTGCTTCCCTTTTTAACAAGCTGCACATAGTTTGTTCTTTTCAAAAACCAGTTTTGGTAAACCAATCACTAACTCTTTAGATATGAGTTTACTTAGATGAGGCATATGAATGTGAGCAGCTCTTCTATGCCATAACCATGGATCCTCTTCTTTCGCAACTAAACAAGGCAGATTATCAGATGTAGATGCACAATCAATATCAACCAAATAAATGTTATTATGTCTCTTACCAATGAGGGCGATTTCACTTGAGTCCTTGTGATGAATTTTGCAAAGATCACTATCAAACGTTACCTTTAAACCTTTATCACAAAGTTGACTAATGCTTAGCAAATTGTGCTTCAATCCATCAACAAGAAGAACATCATGAATCTTTAGGGAATCTCCAACCATTCCGCTACCAATGATTTTTCCCTTATTGTTGTCACCATAGGTTACAAAACCTTGTTCTTTCTTCTTGAAGCTTTTGAATTTGCTTTTATCACCCGTCATATGCCTTGAACAACCACTATCAAGATACCATAGTGACTTTTTGGACTTGGGACCAACCTCGCATCATAAGAAAAAATTTAGGTCCCCTAAAGTCACTTATTAGGGTCCTCATGGGTTAGAAACAGATTTTCCTTTGGGAACCCATTTGTATCTCCCATTAGGAACACTAAAACGCTTAATATTGCATCTATTAACCGAATGACCTTTATGCATACAATAAAAACATGTAGGAACATTTGTTCTTCTTGGTATGTACGCATTTTTATAAAACTTCTTTGTAGAAACGCTTTTGTTTAAAGGAATTAGAATTTTCATAAACCTTATTTGAATTAGACGATTCTCCTTTCACAAAAACAGTTTTAGTAGGTTTATGATTATACCTGAAATTATAACCAAGACCTCGTTTTTCATATAAACCTTTTTGCACTTTCAAAACATTGTTTAAATTATTATTGCCCATCGTGATTTTTGAAAGAGATGTTTCAAGATAAGAAACCTTGTTAGCAAGAACATTACAATTTTCGCAAACAGAATTTTTGTTTTGCATTTGCAAGGGATTTTTGCATTTTCCAAATCATCCTTTAAAACAATTTTCTCTTGTTCCAAATCTGAAATTTTCTTTTCAAGACTCTTGTAGTCATTTTTTAATTTATTGTGAAAGAGAGTTAATTTTTCAGATTTTTCACATAATTCCAAAACTCTTCAAGCAAATCATCATAATTATTTGGAAGGCCGGAATCACTTACCTTGCTACATGTGGATTCGGCATCATCATCATCATTCGCCATAAGACGTATATTGGCTTCTTCCTCCGATTCACTTGCACTAGAAGAACTCACGCCATTATCTTCCCATGCGATGTATGCCTTCTTTTTCTTTTTGTCAAAAGGCTTCTTGTATTTCTTTGCCTTTTCCTCATCCTTCTTGATGTTGGGGCAATCCGACTTCAAGTGTCCCCTTTTTCCACAACCATAGCATTTAAAATTATCAAGAGAATTTAGGTTTTCAGTTTTCTTACCTTTCTTGTAATTCCCTTTGTTCTTGTTCTTGATGAACTTTTTGTACTTTTTGACAAACAAGCTTATGTCACCGCATTCAAGATCATCATCCGTGTCACTACTCTCATCTTTGTGGGATTCCGCTTTAAGAGCAACACCTTTTCTTTTGACTTCTTCTTCTTCTCCTTTGAAGCGCCCAAGTTCCATTTCATGTTCTCTCGAGTTTCCGAAAAGAGTTGTCATGTTCATGTTTGACAGTGTTCTTTGATTCCGTGATGGCCGCCACTTTAGGTTGCCAAGTCCTCGTCCAAAGATTTCAAAATTTTGACATTTAATTCTTCAAGATCGAATTTCTTACCCAATGCCTTGAGATGATTTACGATGTGAGTAAATCTCTTTGTACGTCGCATATGGTTTCTCCTTTGCTCATACGGAACATTTCATATTCCCGAATCAAGGTGTTCTTCCTTGATCGTTTCACTTCTTCCGTTCCTTCATGTGTGACTTCTAGAGTGTCCCACATCTCCTTTGCAGCTAGTGCAATCCGATAACCTCGTAAAACTCATCAATGGTTAAGGCAGATGCTATCATGTTACATGCTCTTATGTCGCATTGATTTTGGTTGTATTCATCCTTGCTCCAATTTGCTTTCTTCTTAGGTACCTGCGCTTCTTCAACAACAACCATAGGAATAAATGGACCATTTACAACAAGCATCCCAAACGCCTTGATCATTAGACCTTAGAAAATTTCCATCCTCTTTTTCCAAAAAGGATAGTTTTCACCTGTAAAAGTGGTGGTCTATGAATAGATGCACCTTCAAAGCAAAAGTTTGATTTTTGTTCCGCCATAAGGATCTTGTTTTTGAATAACTTTCAAAAACCAGCTCGAGGCCAATTGTTAAATAAAGACTAGCAGTGTAAAAACCAAGAGGGGGTGAATTGGGTTTTTAAAGAAATTTTCTCTTTAAATAAATTTTCGTGTTTTGAAAAACTTTCAAAAACTTGGATGTGAATTTTTCCAATCCTTTGATTAACGCCGTTGGGATTAGCAATTGTAATAATGATCCACAATTAAGAGATAAAGAGAAAGAGAAAGAACACAGAGATTTATACTCGGTTCGGATTAAGCCAATCCTACATCCAGCTCCCAACCACCACAAACCGTGATGATTTTCCCCACTATCTTTAATTGAAATTACAAACACCAATTCATGCAATAACAAATAAAGATAAACGGAAACACCTCCTTAGACACACTAAGGATGAAACACCTCCCTGCACACAATCGAGGATGAAACCCACCTCTCTTGACACACAAGAGATGAAACACCTCCCTTAGAACAGCATCCAAGGGATGAATTTTCCCTTTACGTAAAAACAAGAAAAGAATACACCTGAAATGTGCTGGATAGAAAGCTTAAGCACAATGATCACCACTTCCAAAGACTTGATCAAACCGAAGAGAGCAGGAAAGCGGCTTTGAAAAAGCTAAGGCGCGTAAACACTTTGAATGTTTTGTGTTTGTTCGGATGTGTTAAACCTAAGACATTCTCTTTCATTTTATAATTCGAAAATGCTCCAAAGTTTCCATTCTTAGGTTGATTTAAAATTAATTTCGCAAAACGACTCATTTAATCGATTATATTAAAAGCTTAATCGATTATATCATGTTTAAAAACTGGAAAACAAATATCGTCTCGATTTAATCGATTAGATTAAGGCCATAATCGATTATATTAACCCAGAATCAATATAATCGATTATCAAAGACACTTAATCGATTATTTTGCTCGTTAAACAATTTTGATTCAAATTTTAAGTTAAATAATCGATTATCTACGTATGGTAATCGATTAAAAGCGTAGAAAAACGTTTTTGCGAGAAAACACCTTGCTCTCTTGTTTGGGAAGGTCTTGAATGGGATTTATGACTTACTCTTTTTATCCAACACCCAAAACAGAACCTTCTACCTTTGATCCTTCAGCTCTTGAGAAAATCTTCATCAATCTTCTCTCTTGAAAGCTTTGAATGCTCTTTATGCCTTTCCTTTCTTATCAAGCAACCTTCCTTTGTGAGATGGCACAAGTCTTTAATGTTGATTGAAACTTTCTAAAAACTTCATCATCAAAACTGTAGGTGTCCATAAAGCTCTGGACTTGAAATATGCCAACATTATTTTCGATCCCTACTTTTGTGTCACAAATAGAATTCAATTTTTAATAATTTCGAAATTGATATATTATTTTTCATCCGTAGTTTTGTTTTACAAAAAGAACTCAATTTTTAGTAATTTGGATATTTATATTTTATTCTCGATATGTACTTTGGTTTTATGCAAAAGAACTCAATTTTTTGTAATTTCGAAATTGATATTTTATTTTTGGATCCCTACTTTTGTTTTACAAAAAGAACTCAATTTTTAGTAATTTGGATATTTATATTTTATTCTCGATATGTACTTTGGTTTTATGCAAAAGAACTCAATTTTTTTGTAATTTCGAAATTGATATTTTATTTTGGATCCCTACTTTTGTTTTACAAAAAGAACTCAATTTTTAGTAATTTGGATATTTATATTTTATTCTCGATATGTACTTTGGTTTTATGTAAAAGAACTCAATTTTTTGTAATTTCGAAATTGATATTTTATTTTTGGATCCCTACTTTTGTTTTACAAAAAGAACTCAATTTTTAGTAATTTGGATATTTATATTTTATTCTCGATATGTACTTTGGTTTTATGCAAAAGAACTCAATTTTTTTGTAATTTCGAAATTGATATTTTATTTTGGATCCCTACTTTTGTTTTACAAAAAGAACTCAATTTTTAGTAATTTGGATATTTATATTTTATTCTCGATATGTACTATTGTTTTATGCAAAAAAACTAAATTTTTTGTAATTTCGAAATTGATATTTTATTTTCGATCCCTACTTTTCTTTTACAAAAAGAACTCAATTTTTAGTAATTTGGATATTTATATTTTATTCTCGATATGTACTTTTGTTTTATGCAAAAGAACTAAATTTTTGTAATTTCGAAATTGATATTTTATTTTGGATCCCTACTTTTGTTTTACAAAAAGAACTCAATTTTTAGTAATTTGGATATTTATATTTTATTCTCGATATGTACTTTTGTTTTATGCAAAAGAACTAAATTTTTGTAATTTCGAAATTGATATTTTATTTTGGATCCCTACTTTTGTTTTACAAAAGAACTCAAATTTTAGTAATTTGGATATATATATTTTATTTTCGATCCCTACTTTTGTGTCACAAATAGAATTCAATTTTTAATAATTTCGAAATTGATATATTATTTTTCATCCGTAGTTTTGTTTTACAAAAAAGAAACTCAATTTTTAGTAATTTGGATATTTATATTTTATTCTCGATATGTACTTTTGTTTTATGCAAAAGAACTAAATTTTTTGTAATTTCGAAATTGATATTTTATTTTGGATCCCTACTTTTGTTTTACAAAAAGAACTCAATTTTTAGTAATTTGGATATTTATATTTTATTCTCGATATGTACTTTTGTTTTATGCAAAAGAACTCAATTTTTTGTAATTTCGAAATTGATATTTTATTTTGGATCCGTACTTTTGTTTTACAAAAAGAACTCAATGTTTAGTAATTTGGATATATATATTTTATTTTCGATCCCTACTTTTGTTTCACAAATAGAATTCAATTTTTAATAATTTCGAAATTGATATATTATTTTTCATCCGTAGTTTTGTTTTACAAAAAAGAAACTCAATTTTTCATAATTTTGAAATTTATATTTTATTCTCGATACGTACTTTTGTTTTATGCAAAAGAACTCAATTTTTGTAATTTCGAAATTGATATTTTATTTTGGATCCCTACTTTTGTTTTACAAAAAGAACTCAATTTTTAGTAATTTGGATATTTATATTTTATTCTCGATATGTACTTTGGTTTTATGCAAAAGAACTCAATTTTTTGTAATTTCGAAATTGATATTTTATTTTGGATCCCTACTTTTGTTTTACAAAAAGAACTCAATTTTTAGTAATTTGGATATTTATATTTTATTCTCGATATGTACTATTGTTTTATGCAAAAAAACTAAATTTTTTGTAATTTCGAAATTGATATTTTATTTTCGATCCCTACTTTTGTTTTACAAAAAGAACTCAATTTTTAGTAATTTGGATATTTATATTTTATTCTCGATATGTACTTTTGTTTTATGCAAAAGAACTAAATTTTTGTAATTTCGAAATTGATATTTTATTTTGGATCCCTACTTTTGTTTTACAAAAAGAACTCAATTTTTAGTAATTTGGATATTTATATTTTATTCTCGATATGTACTTTTGTTTTATGCAAAAGAACTAAATTTTTGTAATTTCGAAATTGATATTTTATTTTGGATCCCTACTTTTGTTTTACAAAAAGAACTCAAATTTTAGTAATTTGGATATATATATTTTATTTTCGATCCCTACTTTTGTGTCACAAATAGAATTCAATTTTTAATAATTTCGAAATTGATATATTATTTTTCATCCGTAGTTTTGTTTTACAAAAAGAAACTCAATTTTTAGTAATTTGGATATTTATATTTTATTCTCGATATGTACTTTTGTTTTATGCAAAAGAACTAAATTTTTGTAATTTCGAAATTGATATTTTATTTTGGATCCCTACTTTTGTTTTACAAAAAGAACTCAATTTTTAGTAATTTTGATATTTATATTTTATTCTCGATATGTACTTTTGTTTTATGCAAAAGAAGTAAACTTTTTGTAATTTCGAAATTGATATTTTATTTTGGATCCGTACTTTTGTTTTACAAAAAGAACTCAATGTTTAGTAATTTGGATATATATATTTTATTTTCGATCCCTACTTTTGTTTCACAAATAGAATTCAATTTTTAATAATTTCGAAATTGATATATTATTTTTCATCCGTAGTTTTGTTTTACAAAAAGAAACTCAATTTTTCATAATTTTGAAATTTATATTTTATTCTCGATACGTACTTTTGTTTTATGCAAAAGAACTCAATTTTTGTAATTTCGAAATTGATATTTTATTTTGGATCCCTACTTTTGTTTTACAAAAGAACTCAATTTTTAGTAATTTGTATATTCATATTTTATTCATGATATGTACTTGGGTTTTATGCAAAAGAACTATTTTATTTTGGATCCCTACTTTTGTTTTACAAAAAGAACTAAATTTTTAGTAATTTGGATATTTATATTTTATTCTCGATATGTACTATTGTTTTATGCAAAAAACTAAATTTTTGTAATTTCGAAATTGATATTTTATTTTGGATCCCTACTTTTGTTTTACAAAAAGAACTCAATTTTTAGTAATTTGGATATTTATATTTTATTCTCGATATGTACTTTTGTTTTATGCAAAAGAACTAAATTTTTTGTAATTTCGAAATTGATATTTTATTTTGGATCCCTACTTTTGTTTTACAAAAAGAACTCAATTTTTAGTAATTTGGATATTTATATTTTATTCTCGATATGTACTTTTGTTTTATGCAAAAGAACAAAATTTTTTGTAATTTCGAAATTGATATTTTATTTTGGATCCCTACTTTTGTTTTACAAAAAGAACTCAATTTTTAGTAATTTGGATATATATATTTTATATTCGATCCCTACTTTTGTATCACAAATAGAATTCAATTTTTAATAATTTCGAAATTGATATATTATTTTTCATCCGTAGTTTTTGTTTTACAAAAAAGAAACTCAATTTTTAGTAATTTGGATATTTATATTTTATTCTCGATATGTACTTTTGTTTTATGCAAAAGAACTCAATTTTTTGTAATTTCGAAATTGATATTTTATTTTGGATCCCTACTTTTGTTTTACAAAAAGAACTCAATTTTTAGTAATTTTGATATTTATATTTTATTCTCGATATGTACTTTGGTTTTATGCAAAAGAACTCAATTTTTTGTAATTTCGAAATTGATATTTTATTTTGGATCCCTACTTTTGTTTTACAAAAAGAACTCAATGTTTAGTAATTTGGATATATATATTTTATTTTCGATCCCTACTTTTGTTTCACAAATAGAATTCAATTTTTAATAATTTCGAAATTGATATATTATTTTTCATCCGTAGTTTTGTTTTACAAAAAGAAACTCAATTTTTCATAATTTTGAAATTTATATTTTATTCTCGATACGAACTCTTGTTTTATGCAAAAGAACTCAATTTTTTGTAATTTCGAAATTGATATTTTGTTTTGGATCCCTACTTTTGTTTTACAAAAAGAACTCAATTTTTAGTAATTTGGATATTTATATTTTATTCTCGATATGTACTTTGGTTTTATGCAAAAGAACTCAATTTTTTGTAATTTCGAAATTGATATTTTATTTTGGATCCCTACTTTTGTTTTACAAAAAGAACTCAATTTTTAGAAATTTGGATATTTATATTTTATTCTCGATATGTACTTTTGTTTTATGCAAAAGAACTAAATTTTTTGTAATTTCGAAATTGATATTTTATTTTGGATCCCTACTTTTGTTTTACAAAAGAACTCAATTTTTAGTAATTTGGATATATATATTTTATTTTCGATCCCTACTTTTGTGTCACAAATAGAATTCAATTTTTAATAATTTCGAAATTGATATATTATTTTTCATCCGTAGTTTTGTTTTACAAAAAGAAACTCAATTTTTCATAATTTTGAAATTTATATTTTATTCTCGATACGTACTTTTGTTTTATGCAAAAAGAACTAAATTTTTTGTAATTTCGAAATTGATATTTTATTTTGGATCCCTACGTTTGTTTTACAAAAAGAACTCAATTTTTAGTAATTTGGATATATATATATTATTTTCGATCCCTACTTTTGTGTCACAAATAGAATTCAATTTTTAATAATTTCGAAATTGATATATTATTTTTCATCCGTAGTTTTGTTTTACAAAAAGAAACTCAATTTTTCATAATTTTGAAATTTATATTTTATTCTCGATACGTACTTTTGTTTTATGCAAAAGAACTCAATTTTTGTAATTTCGAAATTGATATTTTATTTTGGATCCCTACTTTTGTTTTACAAAAAGAACTCAATTTTTAGTAATTTGGATATTTATATTTTATTCTCGATATGTACTTTGGTTTTATGCAAAAGAACTCAATTTTTTTGTAATTTCGAAATTGATATTTTATTTTGGATCCCTACTTTTGTTTTACAAAAAGAACTAAATTTTTAGTAATTTGGATATTTATATTTTATTCTCGATATGTACTATTGTTTTATGCAAAAAAACTAAATTTTTTGTAATTTCGAAATTGATATTTTATTTTGGATCCCTACTTTTGTTTTACAAAAAGAACTCAATTTTTAGTAATTTGGATATTTATATTTTATTCTCGATATGTACTTTTGTTTTATGCAAAAGAACTAAATTTTTGTAATTTCGAAATTGATATTTTATTTTGGATCCCTACTTTTGTTTTACAAAAAGAACTCAATTTTTAGTAATTTGGATATTTATATTTTATTCTCGATATGTACTTTTGTTTTATGCAAAAGAACAAAATTTTTGTAATTTCGAAATTGATATTTTATTTTGGATCCCTACTTTTGTTTTACAAAAAGAACTCAAATTTTAGTAATTTGGATATATATATTTTATTTTCGATCCCTACTTTTGTGTCACAAATAGAATTCAATTTTTAATAATTTCGAAATTGATATATTATTTTTCATCCGTAGTTTTTGTTTTACAAAAAAGAAACTCAATTTTTAGTAATTTGGATATTTATATTTTATTCTCGATATGTACTTTTGTTTTATGCAAAAGAACTAAATTTTTGTAATTTCGAAATTGATATTTTATTTTGGATCCCTACTTTTGTTTTACAAAAGAACTCAATTTTTAGTAATTTTGATATTTATATTTTATTCTCGATATGTACTTTTGTTTTATGCAAAAGAACTAAATTTTTTCTAATTTCGAAATTGATATTTTATTTTGGATCCGTACTTTTGTTTTACAAAAAGAACTCAATTTTTAGTAATTTGGATATATATATTTTATTTTCGATCCCTACTTTTGTTTCACAAATAGAATTCAATTTTTAATAATTTCGAAATTGATATATTATTTTTCATCCGTAGTTTTGTTTTACAAAAAGAAACTCAATTTTTCATAATTTTGAAATTTATATTTTATTCTCGATACGTACTTTTGTTTTATGCAAAAGAACTCAATTTTTTGTAATTTCGAAATTGATATTTTGTTTTGGATCCCTACTTTTGTTTTACAAAAAGAACTCAATTTTTAGTAATTTGGATATTTATATTTTATTCTCGATATGTACTTTGGTTTTATGCAAAAGAACTCAATTTTTGTAATTTCGAAATTGATATTTTATTTTGGATCCCTACTTTTGTTTTACAAAAAGAACTCAATTTTTAGAAATTTGGATATTTATATTTTATTCTCGATATGTACTTTTGTTTTATGCAAAAGAACTAAATTTTTGTAATTTCGAAATTGATATTTTATTTTGGATCCCTACTTTTGTTTTACAAAAAGAACTCAATTTTTAGTAATTTGGATATATATATTTTATTTTCGATCCCTACTTTTGTGTCACAAATAGAATTCAATTTTTAATAATTTCGAAATTGATATATTATTTTTCATCCGTAGTTTTGTTTTACAAAAACGAAACTCAATTTTTCATAGTTCTGAAATTTATATTTTATTCTCGATACGTACTTTTGTTTTAAGCAAAAGAACTCAATTTTTGTAATTTCGAAATTGATATTTTATTTTGGATCCCTACTTTTGTTTTACAAAAGAACTCAATTTTTAGTAATTTGGATATTTATATTTTATTCTCGATATGTACTTTGGTTTTATGCAAAAGAACTCAATTTTTTGTAATTTCGAAATTGATATTTTATTTTGGATCCCTACTTTTGTTTTACAAAAGAACTCAATTTTTAGTAATTTGGATATTTATATTTTATTCTCGATATGTACTTTGGTTTTATGCAAAAGAACTAAATTTTTGTAATTTCGAAATTGATATTTTATTTTGGATCCCTACTTTTGTTTTACAAAAAGAACTCAATTTTTAGTAATTTGGATATTTATATTTTATTCTCGATATGTACTTTTGTTTTATGCAAAAGAACTAAATTTTTGTAATTTCGAAAGTGATATTTTATTTTGGATCCCTACTTTTGTTTTACAAAAAGAACTCAATTTTTAGTAATTTGGATATATATATATATTATTTTCGATCCCTACTTTTGTGTCACAAATAGAATTCAATTTTTAATAGTTTCGAAATTGATATATTATTTTTCATCCGTAGTTTTGTTTTACAAAAAGAAACTCAATTTTTCATAATTTTGAAATTTATATTTTATTCTCGATACGTACTTTTGTTTTAAGCAAAAGAACTCAATTTTTGTAATTTCGAAATTGATATTTTATTTTGGATCCCTACTTTTGTTTTACAAAAGAACTCAATTTTTAGTAATTTGGATATTTATATTTTATTCTCGATATGTACTTTTGTTTTATGCAAAAGAACTAAATTTTTGTAATTTCGAAATTGATATTTTATTTTGGATCCCTACTTTTATTTTACAAAAGAACTCAATTTTTAGTAATTTGGATATTTATATTTTATTCTCGATATGTACTTTTGTTTTATGCAAAAGAACTAAATTTTTTGTAATTTCGAAAGTGATATTTTATTTTGGATCCCTACTTTTGTTTTACAAAAAGAACTCAATTTTTAGTAATTTGGATATATATATATATTATTTTCGATCCCTACTTTTGTGTCACAAATAGAATTCAATTTTTAATAATTTCGAAATTGATATTTTATTTTGGATCCCTACTTTTATTTTACAAAAAGAACTCAATTTTTAGTAATTTGGATATTTATATTTTATTCTCGATATGTACTTTTGTTTTATGCAAAAGAACTAAATTTTTTGTAATTTCGAAAGTGATATTTTATTTTGGATCCCTACTTTTGTTTTAGAAAAAGAACTCAATTTTTAGTAATTTTGATATTTATATTTTATTCTCGATATGTACTTTGGTTTTATGCAAAAGAACTCAATTTTTTGTAATTTCGAAATTGATATTTTATTTTTGATCCCTACTTTTGTTTTACAAAAAGAACTCAATTTTTAGTAATTTGGATATTTATATTTTATTCTCGATATGTACTTTGGTTTTATGCAAAAGAACTCAATTTTTTGTAATTTCGAAATTGATATTTTATTTTGGATCCCTATTTTTGTTTTACAAAACGAACTCAATTTTTAGTAATTTGGATATTTATATTTTGTTCTCGATATGTACTATTGTTTTATGCAAAAGAACTAAATTTTTGTAATTTCGAAATTGATATTTTATTTTGGATCCCTACTTTTGTTTTACAAAAAGAACTCAATTTTTAGTAATTTGGATATTTATATTTTATTCTCGATATGTACTTTTGTTTTATGCAAAAGAACTAAATTTTTGTAATTTCGAAAGTGATATTTTATTTTGGATCCCTACTTTTGTTTTACAAAAAGAACTCAATTTTTAGTAATTTGGATATATATATATATTATTTTCGATCCCTACTTTTGTGTCACAAATAGAATTCAATTTTTAATAGTTTCGAAATTGATATATTATTTTTCATCCGTAGTTTTGTTTTACAAAAAAGAAACTCAATTTTTCATAGTTTTGAAATTTATATTTTATTCTCGATACGTACTTTTGTTTTAAGCAAAAGAACTCAATTTTTTGTAATTTCGAAATTGATATTTTATTTTGGATCCCTACTTTTGTTTTACAAAAAGAACTCAATTTTTAGTAATTTGGATATTTATATTTTATTCTCGATATGTACTTTTGTTTTATGCAAAAGAACTAAATTTTTGTAATTTCGAAATTGATATTTTATTTTGGATCCCTACTTTTATTTTACAAAAGAACTCAATTTTTAGTAATTTGGATATTTATATTTTATTCTCGATATGTACTTTTGTTTTATGCAAAAGAACTAAATTTTTGTAATTTCGAAAGTGATATTTTATTTTGGATCCCTACTTTTGTTTTACAAAAAGAACTCAATTTTTAGTAATTTGGATATATATATTTTATTTTCGATCCCTACTTTTGTGTCACAAATAGAATTCAATTTTTAATAATTTCGAAATTGATATATTATTTTTCATCCGTAGTTTCGTTTTACAAAAAAGAAACTCAATTTTTCATAGTTTTGAAATTTATATTTTATTCTCGATACGTACTTTTGTTTTATGCAAAAGAACTCAATTTTTTGTAATTTCGAAATTGATATTTTATTTTGGATCCCTATTTTTGTTTTACAAAACGAACTCAATTTTTAGTAATTTGGATATTTATATTTTATTCTCGATATGTACTATTGTTTTATGCAAAAAAACTAAATTTTTTGTAATTTCGAAATTGATATTTTATTTTGGATCCCTACTTTTGTTTTACAAAAAGAACTCAATTTTTAGTAATTTGGATATTTATATTTTATTCTCGATATGTACTTTTGTTTTATGCAAAAGAACTAAATTTTTTGTAATTTCGAAATTGATATTTTATTTTGGATCCCTACTTTTGTTTTACAAAAAGAACTCAAGTTTTAGTAATTTGGATATTTATATTTTATTCTCGATATGTACTTTTGTTTTATGCAAAGGAACTAAATTTTTTGTAATTTGGAAATTGAAATTTTATTTTGGATCCCTACTTTTGTTTTACAAAAAGAACTCAATTTTTAGTAATTTGGATATATATATTTTATTTTCGATCCCTACTTTTGTGTCACAAATAGAATTCAATTTTTAATAATTCGAAATTGATATATTATTTTTCATCCGTAGTTTTGTTTTACAAAAAAGAAACTCAATTTTTCATAATTTTGAAATTTATATTTTATTCTCGATACGTACTTTTGTTTTATGCAAAAGAACTAAATTTTTGTAATTTCGAAATTGATATTTTATTTTGGATCCCTACTTTTGTTTTACAAAAAGAACTCAATTTTTAGTAATTTGGATATATATATATTATTTTCGATCCCTACTTTTGTGTCACAAATAGAATTCAATTTTTAATAATTTCGAAATTGATATATTATTTTTCATCCGTAGTTTTGTTTTACAAAAATGAAACTCAATTTTTCATAGTTTTGAAATTTATATTTTATTCTCGATACGTACTTTTGTTTTATGCAAAAGAACTCAATTTTTTGTAATGTCGAAATTTATATTTTATTTTGGATCCCTACTTTTGTTTTACAAAAAGAACTCAATTTTTAGTAATTTGGATATTTATATTTTATTCTCGATATGTACTTTTGTTTTATGCAAAAGAACTAAATTTTTTGTAATTTCGAAATTGATATTTTATTTTGGATCCCTACTTTTATTTTACAAAAAGAACTCAATTTTTAGTAATTTGGATAGTTATATTTTATTCTCGATATGTACTTTTGTTTTATGCAAAAGAACTAAATTTTTTGTAATTTCGAAAGTGATATTTTATTTTGGATCCCTACTTTTGTTTTACAAAAAGAACTCAATTTTTAGTAATTTGGATATATATATATTATTTTCGATCCCTACTTTTGTGTCACAAATAGAATTCAATTTTTAATAATTTCGAAATTGATATATTATTTTTCATCCGTAGTTTTGTTTTACAAAAAGAAACTCAATTTTTCATAGTTTTGAAATTTATATTTTATTCTCGATACGTACTTTTGTTTTAAGCAAAAGAACTCAATTTTTGTAATTTCGAAATTGATATTTTATTTTGGATCCCTACTTTTGTTTTACAAAAAGAACTCAATTTTTAGTAATTTGGATATTTATATTTTATTCTCGATATGTACTTTGGTTTTATGCAAAAGAACTCAATTTTTTGTAATTTCGAAATTGATATTTTATTTTGGATCCCTACTTTTGTTTTACAAAAAGAACTCAATTTTTAGTAATTTGGATATTTATATTTTATTCTCGATATGTACTTTGGTTTTATGCAAAAGAACTCAATTTTTTGTAATTTCGAAATTGATATTTTATTTTGGATCCCTATTTTTATTTTACAAAACGAACTCAATTTTTAGTAATTTGGATATTTATATTTTATTCTCGATATGTACTATTGTTTTATGCAAAAAAACTAAATTTTTTGTAATTTCGAAATTGATATTTTATTTTGGATCCCTACTTTTGTTTTACAAAAGAACTCAATTTTTAGTAATTTGGATATTTATATTTTATTCTCGATATGTACTTTTGTTTTATGCAAAAGAACTAAATTTTTGTAATTTGGAAATTGAAATTTTATTTTGGATCCCTACTTTTGTTTTACAAAAAGAACTCAATTTTTAGTAATTTGGATATATATATTTTATTTTCGATCCCTACTTTTGTGTCACAAATAGAATTCAATTTTTAATAATTTCAAAATTGATATATTATTTTTCATCCGTAGTTTTGTTTTACAAAAAGAAACTCAATTTTTCATAATTTTGAAATTTATATTTTATTCTCGATACGTACTTTTGTTTTATGCAAAAGAACTCAATTTTTGTAATTTCGAAATTGATATTTTATTTTGGATCCCTACTTTTGTTTTACAAAAGAACTCAATTTTTACTAATTTGGATATATATATTTTATTTTCGATCCCTACTTTTGTGTCACAAATAGAATTCAATTTTTAATAATTTCGAAATTGATATATTATTTTTCATCCGTAGTTTTGTTTTCCAAAAAAGAAACTCAATTTTTAGTAATTTGGATATTTATATTTTATTCTCGATATGTACTTTTGTTTTATGCAAAAGAACTAAATTTTTTATAATTTCGAAATTGATATTTTATTTTGGATCCCTACTTTTGTTTTACAAAAAGAACTCAATTTTTAGTAATTTGGATATTTATATTTTATTCTCGATATGTACTTTGGTTTTATGCAAAAGAACTCAATTTTTTGTAATTTCGAAATTGATATTTTATTTTGGATCCCTACTTTTGTTTTACAAAAAGAACTCAATTTTTAGTAATTTGGATATTTATATTTTATTCTCGATATGTACTATTGTTTTATGCAAAAAAACTAAATTTTTTGTAATTTCGAAATTGATATTTTATTTTCGATCCCTACTTTTGTTTTACAAAAAGAACTCAATTTTTAGTAATTTGGATATTTATATTTTATTCTCGATATGTACTTTTGTTTTATGCAAAAGAACTAAATTTTTGTAATTTCGAAATTGATATTTTATTTTGGATCCCTACTTTTGTTTTACAAAAAGAACTCAATTTTTAGTAATTTGGATATTTATATTTTATTCTCGATACGTACTTTTGTTTTATGCAAAAGAACTAAATTTTTTGTAATTTCAAAATTGATATTTTATTTTGGATCCCTACCTTTGTTTTACAAAAAGAACTCAAATTTTAGTAATTTGGATATATATATTTTATTTTCGATCCCTACCTTTGTGTCACAAATAGAATTCAATTTTTAATAATTTCGAAATTGATATATTATTTTTCATCCGTAGTTTTGTTTTACAAAAAAGAAACTCAATTTTTAGTAATTTGGATATTTATATTTTATTCTCGATATGTACTTTTGTTTTATGCAAAAGAACTAAATTTTTGTAATTTCGAAATTGATATTTTATTTTGGATCCCTACTTTTGTTTTACAAAAGAACTCAATTTTTAGTAATTTTGATATTTATATTTTATTCTCGATATGTACTTTTGTTTTATGCAAAAGAACTAAATTTTTGTAATTTCGAAATTGATATTTTATTTTGGATCCGTACTTTTGTTTTACAAAAAGAACTCAATGTTTAGTAATTTGGATATATATATTTTATTTTCGATCCCTACTTTTGTTTCACAAATAGAATTCAATTTTTAATAATTTCGAAATTGATATATTATTTTTCATCCGTAGTTTTGTTTTACAAAAAGAAACTCAATTTTTCATAATTTTGAAATTTATATTTTATTCTCGATACGTACTTTTGTTTTATGCAAAAGAACTCAATTTTTTGTAATTTCGAAATTGATATTTTATTTTGGATCCCTACTTTTGTTTTACAAAAAGAACTCAATTTTTAGTAATTTGGATATTTATATTTTATTCTCGATATGTACTTTGGTTTTATGCAAAAGAACTCAATTTTTTGTAATTTCGAAATTGATATTTTATTTTGGATCCCTACTTTTGTTTTACAAAAAGAACTCAATTTTTAGAAATTTGGATATTTATATTTTATTCTCGATATGTACTTTTGTTTTATGCAAAAGAACTAAATTTTTTGTAATTTCGAAATTGATATTTTATTTTGTGGATCCCTACTTTTGTTTTACAAAAAGAACTCAATTTTTAGTAATTTGGATATATATATTCTATTTTCGATCCCTACTTTTGTGTCACAAATAGAATTCAATTTTTAATAATTTCGAAATTGATATATTATTTTTCATCCGTAGTTTTGTTTTACAAAAAGAAACTCAATTTTTCATAGTTTTGAAATTTATATTTTATTCTCCATACGTACTTTTGTTTTAAGCAAAAGAACTCAATTTTTGTAATTTCGAAATTGATATTTTATTTTGGATCCCTACTTTTGTTTTACAAAAAGAACTCAATTTTTAGTAATTTGGATATTTATATTTTATTCTCGATATGTACTTTGGTTTTATGCAAAAGAACTCAATTTTTTGTAATTTCGAAATTGATATTTTGTTTTGGATCCCTATTTTTGTTTTGCAAAAAGAACTCAATTTTTAGTAATTTGGATATTTATATTTTATTCTCGATATGTACTTTTGTTTTATGCAAAAGAACTCAATTTTTTGTAATTTCGAAATTGATATTTTATTTTGGATCCCTACTTTTGTTTTACAAAAAGAACTCAATTTTTAGTAATTTGGATATTTATATTTTATTCTCGATATGTACTTTGGTTTTATGCAAAAGAACTCAATTTTTCATAATTTCGAAATTGATATTTTATTTTGGATCCCTACTTTTGTTTTACAAAAAGAACTCAATTTTTAGTAATTTGGATATATATATATTATTTTCGATCCCTACTTTTGTGTCACAAATAGAATTCAATTTTTAATAATTTCGAAATTGATATATTATTTTTCATCCGTAGTTTTGTTTTACAAAAAAGAAACTCAATTTTTCATAGTTTTGAAATTTATATTTTATTCTTGATACGTACTTTTGTTTTAAGCAAAAGAACTCAATTTTTTGTAATTTCGAAATTGATATTTTATTTTGGATCCCTACTTTTGTTTTACAAAAAGAACTCAATTTTTAGTAATTTGGATATTTATATTTTATTCTCGATATGTACTTTGGTTTTATGCAAAAGAACTCAATTTTTTGTAATTTCGAAATTGATATTTTATTTTGGATCCCTACTTTTGTTTTACAAAAAGAACTCAATTTTTAGTAATTTGGATATATATATTTTATTTTCGATCCCTACTTTTGTGTCACAAATAGAATTCAATTTTTAATAATTTCGAAATTGATATATTATTTTTCATCCGTAGTTTTGTTTTACAAAAAAGAAACTCAATTTTTCATAGTTTTGAAATTTATATTTTATTCTCCATACGTACTTTTGTTTTAAGCAAAAGAACTCAATTTTTTGTAATTTCGAAATTGATATTTTATTTTGGATCCCTACTTTTGTTTTACAAAAAGAACTCAATTTTTAGTAATTTGGATATTTATATTTTATTCTCGATATGTACTTTGGTTTTATGCAAAAGAACTCAATTTTTTGTAATTTCGAAATTGATATTTTGTTTTGGATCCCTATTTTTGTTTTGCAAAAAGAACTCAATTTTTAGTAATTTGGATATTTATATTTTTTTCTCGATATGTACTATTGTTTTATGCAAAAAAACTCAATTTTTTGTAATTTCGAAATTGATATTTTATTTTGGATCCCTACTTTTGTTTTACAAAAAGAACTCAATTTTTAGTAATTTGGATATTTATATTTCATTCTCGATATGTACTTTTGTTTTATGCAAAAGAACTAAATTTTTTGTAATTTGGAAATTGATATTTTATTTTGGATCCCTACTTTTGTTTTACAAAAGAACTCAATTTTTAGTAATTTGGATATATATATTTTATTTTCGATCCCTACTTTTGTGTCACAAATAGAATTCAATTTTTAATAATTTCGAAATTGATATATTATTTTTCATCCGTAGTTTTGTTTTACAAAAAGAAACTCAATTTTTCATAATTTTGAAATTTATATTTTATTCTCGATACGTACTTTTGTTTTATGCAAAAGAACTAAATTTTTGTAATTTCGAAATTGATATTTTATTTTGGATCCCTACTTTTGTTTTACAAAAAGAACTCAATTTTTAGTAATTTGGATATTTATATTTTATTCTCGATATGTACTTTGGTTTTATGCAAAAGAACTCAATTTTTGTAATTTCGAAATTGATATTTTATTTTGGATCCCTATTTTTGTTTTACAAAACGAACTCAATTTTTAGTAATTTGGATATTTATATTTTATTCTCGATATGTACTATTGTTTTATGCAAAAAACTAAATTTTTTGTAATTTCGAAATTGATATTTTATTTTGGATCCCTACTTTTGTTTTACAAAAGAACTCAATTTTTAGTAATTTGGATATTTATATTTTATTCTCGATATGTACTTTTGTTTTATGCAAAAGAACTAAATTTTTGTAATTTCGAGATTGATATTTTATTTTGGATCCCTACTTTTGTTTTACAAAAAGAAACTCAATTTTTAGTAATTTGGAAATTTATATTTTATTCTCGATATGTACTTTTGTTTTATGCAAAAGAACTAAATTTTTGTAATTTCGAAATTGATATTTTATTTTGGATCCCTACTTTTGTTTTACAAAAGAACTCAATTTTTAGTAATTTGGATATTTATATTTTATTCTCGATATGTACTTTTGTTTTATGCAAAAGAACTAAATTTTTGTAATTTCGAAATTGATATTTTATTTTGGATCCCTACTTTTGTTTTACAAAAGAACTCAATTTTTAGTAATTTGGATATTTATATTTTATTCTCGATATGTACTTTGGTTTTATGCAAAAGAACTCAATTTTTTGTAATTTCGAAATTGATATTTTATTTTGGATCCCTATTTTTGTTTTGCAAAAAGAACTCAATTTTTAGTAATTTGGATATTTATATTTTATTCTCGATATGTACTATTGTTTTATGCAAAAAACTAAATTTTTTGTAATTTCGAAATTGATATTTTATTTTGGATCCCTACTTTTGTTTTACAAAAAGAACTCAATTTTTAGTAATTTGGATATTTATATTTTATTCTCGATATGTACTTTGGTTTTATGCAAAAGAACTCAATTTTTTGTAATTTCGAAATTGATATTTTATTTTGGATCCCTACTTTTGTTTTACAAAAAGAACTCAATTTTTAGTAATTTGGATATTTATATTTTATTCTCGATATGTACTTTTGTTTTATGCAAAAGAACTAAATTTTTTGTAATTTGGAAATTGATATTTTATTTTGGATCCCTACTTTTGTTTTACAAAAAGAACTCAATTTTTAGTAATTTGGATATATATATTTTATTTTCGATCCCTACTTTTGTGTCACAAATAGAATTCAATTTTTTGTAATTTCGAAATTGATATTTTATTTTGGATCCCTACTTTTGTTTTACAAAAAGAACTCAATTTTTAGTAATTTGGATATTTATATTTTATTCTCGATATGTACTTTTGTTTTATGCAAAAGAACTAAATTTTTTGTAATTTCGAAATTGATATTTTATTTTGGATCCCTACTTTTGTTTTACAAAAAGAACTCAATTTTTAGTAATTTGGATATATATATATTATTTTCGATCCCTACTTTTGTGTCACAAATAGAATTCAATTTTTAATAATTTCGAAATTGATATATTATTTTTCATCCGTAGTTTTGTTTTACAAAAAAGAAACTCAATTTTTCATAGTTTTGAAATTTATATTTTATTCTCGATACGTACTTTTGTTTTATGCAAAAGAACTCAATTTTTTGTAATGTCGAAATTTATATTTTATTTTGGATCCCTACTTTTGTTTTACAAAAAGAACTCAATTTTTAGTAATTTGGATATTTATATTTTATTCTCGATATGTACTTTTGTTTTATGCAAAAGAACTCAATTTTTTGTAATTTCGAAATTGATATTTTATTTTGGATCCCTACTTTTATTTTACAAAAAGAACTCAATTTTTAGTAATTTGGATAGTTATATTTTATTCTCGATATGTACTTTTGTTTTATGCAAAAGAACTAAATTTTTGTAATTTCGAAAGTGATATTTTATTTTGGATCCCTACTTTTGTTTTACAAAAGAACTCAATTTTAGTAATTTGGATATATATATATTATTTTCGATCCCTACTTTTGTGTCACAAATAGAATTCAATTTTTAATAATTTCGAAATTGATATATTATTTTTCATCCGTAGTTTTGTTTTACAAAAAAGAAACTCAATTTTTCATAGTTTTGAAATTTATATTTTATTCTCGATACGTACTTTTGTTTTAAGCAAAAGAACTCAATTTTTTGTAATTTCGAAATTGATATTTTATTTTGGATCCCTACTTTTGTTTTACAAAAAGAACTCAATTTTTAGTAATTTGGATATTTATATTTTATTCTCGATATGTACTTTGGTTTTATGCAAAGAACTCAATTTTTTGTAATTTCGAAATTGATATTTTATTTTGGATCCCTACTTTTGTTTTACAAAAAGAACTCAATTTTTAGTAATTTGGATATTTATATTTTATTCTCGATATGTACTTTGGTTTTATGCAAAAGAACTCAATTTTTTGTAATTTCGAAATTGATATTTTATTTTGGATCCCTATTTTTATTTTACAAAACGAACTCAATTTTTAGTAATTTGGATATTTATATTTTATTCTCGATATGTACTATTGTTTTATGCAAAAAAACTAAATTTTTTGTAATTTCGAAATTGATATTTTATTTTGGATCCCTACTTTTGTTTTACAAAAAGAACTCAATTTTTAGTAATTTGGATATTTATATTTTATTCTCGATATGTACTTTTGTGTTATGCAAAAGAACTAAATTTTTTGTAATTTGGAAATTGAAATTTTATTTTGGATCCCTACTTTTGTTTTACAAAAGAACTCAGCTTTTAGTAATTTGGATATATATATTTTATTTTCGATCCCTACTTTTGTGTCACAAATAGAATTCAATTTTTAATAATTTCAAAATTGATATATTATTTTTCATCCGTAGTTTTGTTTTACAAAAAGAAACTCAATTTTTCATAATTTTGAAATTTATATTTTATTCTCGATACGTACTTTTGTTTTATGCAAAAGAACTCAATTTTTGTAATTTCGAAATTGATATTTTATTTTGGATCCCTACTTTTGTTTTACAAAAAGAACTCAATTTTTACTAATTTGGATATATATATTTTATTTTCGATCCCTACTTTTGTGTCACAAATAGAATTCAATTTTTAATAATTTCGAAATTGATATATTATTTTTCATCCGTAGTTTTGTTTTCCAAAAAAGAAACTCAATTTTTAGTAATTTGGATATTTATATTTTATTCTCGATATGTACTTTTGTTTTATGCAAAAGAACTAAATTTTTTGTAATTTCGAAATTGATATTTTATTTTGGATCCCTACTTTTGTTTTACAAAAAGAACTCAATTTTTAGTAATTTGGATATTTATATTTTATTCTCGATATGTACTTTGGTTTTATGCAAAAGAACTCAATTTTTTGTAATTTCGAAATTGATATTTTATTTTGGATCCCTACTTTTGTTTTACAAAAAGAACTCAATTTTTAGTAATTTGGATATTTATATTTTATTCTCGATATGTACTATTGTTTTATGCAAAAAACTAAATTTTTGTAATTTCGAAATTGATATTTTATTTTCGATCCCTACTTTTGTTTTACAAAAAGAACTCAATTTTTAGTAATTTGGATATTTATATTTTATTCTCGATATTTACTTTTGTTTTATGCAAAAGAACTAAATTTTTTGTAATTTTGAAATTGATATTTTATTTTGGATCCCTACTTTTGTTTTACAAAAAGAACTCAATTTTTAGTAATTTGGATATTTATATTTTATTCTCGATACGTACTTTTGTTTTATGCAAAAGAACTAAATTTTTGTAATTTCAAAATTGATATTTTATTTTGGATCCCTACCTTTGTTTTACAAAAGAACTCAAATTTTAGTAATTTGGATATATATATTTTATTTTCGATCCCTACCTTTGTGTCACAAATAGAATTCAATTTTTAATAATTTCGAAATTGATATATTATTTTTCATCCGTAGTTTTGTTTTACAAAAAAGAAACTCAATTTTTAGTAATTTGGATATTTATATTTTATTCTCGATATGTACTTTTATTTTATGCAAAAGAACTAAATTTTTTGTAATTTCGAAATTGATATTTTATTTTGGATCCCTACTTTTGTTTTACAAAAAGAACTCAATTTTTAGTAATTTTGATATTTATATTTTATTCTCGATATGTACTTTTGTTTTATGCAAAAGAACTAAATTTTTGTAATTTCGAAATTGATATTTTATTTTGGATCCGTACTTTTGTTTTACAAAAGAACTCAATGTTTAGTAATTTGGATATATATATTTTATTTTCGATCCCTACTTTTGTTTCACAAATAGAATTCAATTTTTAATAATTTCGAAATTGATATATTATTTTTCATCCGTAGTTTTGTTTTACAAAAAGAAACTCAATTTTTCATAATTTTGAAATTTATATTTTATTCTCGATCACGTACTTTTGTTTTATGCAAAAGAACTCAATTTTTGTAATTTCGAAATTGATATTTTATTTTGGATCCCTACTTTTGTTTTACAAAAGAACTCAATTTTTAGTAATTTGGATATTTATATTTTATTCTCGATATGTACTTTGGTTTTATGCAAAAGAACTCAATTTTTTGTAATTTCGAAATTGATATTTTATTTTGGATCCCTACTTTTGTTTTACAAAAAGAACTCAATTTTTAGAAATTTGGATATTTATATTTTATTCTCGATATGTACTTTTGTTTTATGCAAAAGAACTAAATTTTTTGTAATTTCGAAATTGATATTTTATTTTGTGGATCCCTACTTTTGTTTTACAAAAAGAACTCAATTTTTAGTAATTTGGATATATATATTCTATTTTCGATCCCTACTTTTGTGTCACAAATAGAATTCAATTTTTAATAATTTCGAAATTGATATATTATTTTTCATCCGTAGTTTTGTTTTACAAAAAGAAACTCAATTTTTCATAATTTTGAAATTTATATTTTATTCTCGATACGTACTTTTGTTTTATGCAAAAGAACTCAATTTTTGTAATTTCGAAATTGATATTTTATTTTGGATCCCTACTTTTGTTTTACAAAAGAACTCAATTTTTAGTAATTTGGATATTTATATTTTATTCTCGATATGTACTTTTGTTTTATGCAAAAGAACTCAATTTTTTGTAATTTCGAAATTGATATTTTATTTTGGATCCCTACTTTTGTTTTACAAAAAGAACTCAATTTTTAGTAATTTGGATATTTATATTTTATTCTCGATATGTACTTTGGTTTTATGCAAAAGAACTCAATTTTTGTAATTTCGAAATTGATATTTTATTTTGGATCCCTACTTTTGTTTTACAAAAAGAACTCAATTTTTAGTAATTTGGATATATATATATTATTTTCGATCCCTACTTTTGTGTCACAAATAGAATTCAATTTTTAATAATTTCGAAATTGATATATTATTTTTCATCCGTAGTTTTGTTTTACAAAAAGAAACTCAATTTTTCATAGTTTTGAAATTTATATTTTATTCTCGATCACGTACTTTTGTTTTAAGCAAAAGAACTAAATTTTTGTAATTTCGAAATTGATATTTTATTTTGGATCCCTACTTTTGTTTTACAAAAAGAACTCAATTTTTAGTAATTTGGATATTTATATTTTATTCTCGATATGTACTTTGGTTTTATGCAAAAGAACTCAATTTTTTGTAATTTCGAAATTGATATTTTATTTTGGATCCCTATTTTTGTTTTGCAAAAGAACTCAATTTTTAGTAATTTGGATATTTATATTTTATTCTCGATATGTACTATTGTTTTATGCAAAAAACTAAATTTTTGTAATTTCGAAATTGATATTTTATTTTGGATCCCTACTTTTGTTTTACAAAAGAACTCAATTTTTAGTAATTTGGATATTTATATTTTATTCTCGATATGTACTTTGGTTTTATGCAAAAGAACTCAATTTTTTGTAATTTGGAAATTGATATTTTATTTTGGATCCCTACTTTTGTTTTACACAAAGAACTCAATTTTTAGTAATTTGGATATATATATTTTATTTTCGATCCCTACTTTTGTGTCACAAATAGAATTCAATTTTTTGTAATTTCGAAATTGATATTTTATTTTGGATCCCTACTTTTGTTTTACAAAAGAACTCAATTTTTAGTAATTTGGATATTTATATTTTATTCTCGATATGTACTTTTGTTTTATGCAAAAGAACTAAATTTTTGTAATTTCGAAATTGATATTTTATTTTGGATCCCTACTTTTGTTTTACAAAAAGAACTCAATTTTTAGTAATTTGGATATATATATATTATTTTCGATCCCTACTTTTGTGTCACAAATAGAATTCAATTTTTAATAATTTCGAAATTGATATATTATTTTTCATCCGTAGTTTTGTTTTACAAAAAGAAACTCAATTTTTCATAGTTTTGAAATTTATATTTTATTCTCGATACGTACTTTTGTTTTAAGCAAAAGAACTCAATTTTTTGTAATTTCGAAATTGATATTTTATTTTGGATCCCTACTTTTGTTTTACAAAAAGAACTCAATTTTTAGTAATTTGGATATTTATATTTTATTCTCGATATGTACTTTGGTTTTATGCAAAAGAACTCAATTTTTTGTAATTTCGAAATTGATATTTTATTTTGGATCCCTATTTTTGTTTTGCAAAAAGAACTCAATTTTTAGTAATTTGGATATTTATATTTTATTCTCGATATGTACTATTGTTTTATGCAAAAAAACTAAATTTTTTGTAATTTCGAAATTGATATTTTATTTTGGATCCCTACTTTTGTTTTACAAAAAGAACTCAATTTTTAGTAATTTGGATATTTATATTTTATTCTCGATATGTACTTTTGTTTTATGCAAAAGAACTAAATTTTTTGTAATTTCGAAATTGATATTTTATTTTGGATCCCTACTTTTGTTTTACAAAAAGAACTCAATTTTTAGTAATTTGGATATTTATATTTTATTTTCGATCCCTACTTTTGTGTCACAAATAGAATTCAATTTTTAATAATTTCGAAATTGATATATTATTTTTCATCCGTAGTTTTGTTTTACAAAAAGAAACTCAATTTTTCATAATTTTGAAATTTATATTTTATTCTCGATACGTACTTTTGTTTTATGCAAAAGAACACAATTTTTTGTAATTTCGAAATTGATATTTTATTTTGGATCCCTACTTTTGTTTTACAAAAAGAACTCAATTTTTAGTAATTTGGATATATATATATTATTTTCGATCCCTACTTTTGTGTCACAAATAGAATTCAATTTTTAATAATTTCGAAATTGATATATTATTTTTCATCCGTAGTTTTGTTTTACAAAAGCGAAACTCAATTTTTCATAGTTTTGAAATTTATATTTTATTCTCGATACGTACTTTTGTTTTAAGCAAAAGAACTCAATTTTTGTAATTTCGAAATTGATATTTTATTTTGGATCCCTACTTTTGTTTTACAAAAGAACTCAATTTTTAGTAATTTGGATATTTATATTTTATTCTCGATATGTACTTTGGTTTTATGCAAAAGAACTCAATTTTTTGTAATTTCGAAATTGATATTTTATTTTGGATCCCTATTTTTGTTTTGCAAAAAGAACTCAATTTTTAGTAATTTGGATATTTATATTTTATTCTGGATATGTACTTTGGTTTTATGCAAAAGAACTTAATTTTTTGTAATTTCGAAATTGATATTTTATTTTGGATCCCTACTTTTGTTTTACAAAAAGAACTCAATTTTTAGTAATTTGGATATTTATATTTTATTCTCGATATGTACTTTTGTTTTATGCAAAAGAACTAAATTTTTGTAATTTGAAAATTGATATTTTATTTTGGATCCCTACTTTTGTTTTACAAAAGAACTCAATTTTTAGTAATTTGGATATATATATTTTATTTTCGATCCCTACTTTTGTGTCACAAATAGAATTCAATTTTTAATAATTTCGAAATTGATATATTATTTTTCATCCGTAGTTTTGTTTTACAAAAAAGAAACTCAATTTTTCATAATTTTGAAATTTATATTTTATTCTCGATACGTACTTTTGTTTTATGCAAAAGAATTCAATTTTTTGTAATTTCGAAATTGATATTTTATTTTGGATCCCTACTTTTGTTTTACAAAAAGAACTCAATTTTTAGTAATTTGGATATATATATATTATTTTCGATCCCTACTTTTGTGTCACAAATAGAATTCAATTTTTAATAATTTCGAAATTGATATATTATTTTTCATCCGTAGTTTTGTTTTACAAAAACGAAACTCAATTTTTCATAGTTTTGAAATTTATATTTTATTCTCGATACGTACTTTTGTTTTAAGCAAAAGAACTCAATTTTTTGTAATTTCGAAATTGATATTTTATTTTGGATCCCTACTTTTGTTTTACAAAAAGAACTCAATTTTTAGTAATTTGGATATTTATATTTTAATCTCGATATGTACTTTTGTTTTATGCAAAAGAACTAAATTTTTGTAATTTCGAAATTGATATTTTATTTTGGATCCCTACTTTTGTTTTACAAAAAGAACTCAATTTTTAGTAATTTGGATATTTATATTTTATTCTCGATATGTACTTTTGTTTTATGCAAAAGAACTAAATTTTTTGTAATTTCGAAAGTGATATTTTATTTTGGATCCCTACTTTTGTTTTACAAAAAGAACTCAATTTTTAGTAATTTGGATATATATATATTATTTTCGATCCCTACTTTTGTGTCACAAATAGAATTCAATTTTTAATAATTTCGAAATTGATATATTATTTTTCATCCGTAGTTTTGTTTTACAAAAACGAAACTCAATTTTTCATAGTTTTGAAATTTATATTTTATTCTCGATACGTACTTTTGTTTTAAGCAAAAGAACTCAATTTTTTGTAATTTCGAAATTGATATTTTATTTTGGATCCCTACTTTTGTTTTACAAAAAGAACTCAATTTTTAGTAATTTGGATATTTATATTTTAATCTCGATATGTACTTTTGTTTTATGCAAAAGAACTAAATTTTTTGTAATTTCGAAATTGATATTTTATTTTGGATCCCTACTTTTGTTTTACAAAAAGAACTCAATTTTTAGTAATTTGGATATTTATATTTTATTCTCGATATGTACTTTTGTTTTATGCAAAAGAACTAAATTTTTGTAATTTCGAAAGTGATATTTTATTTTGGATCCCTACTTTTGTTTTACAAAAAGAACTCAATTTTTAGTAATTTGGATATATATATATTATTTTCGATCCCTACTTTTGTGTCACAAATAGAATTCAATTTTTAATAATTTCGAAATTGATATATTATTTTTCATCCGTAGTTTTGTTTTACAAAAAAGAAACTCAATTTTTCATAGTTTTGAAATTTATATTTTATTCTCGATACGTACTTTTGTTTTAAGCAAAAGAACTCAATTTTTTGTAATTTCGAAATTGATATTTTATTTTGGATCCAGACTTTTGTTTTACAAAAAGAACTCAATTTTTAGTAATTTGGATATTTATATTTTATTCTCGATATGTACTTTGGTTTTATGCAAAAGAACTCAATTTTTTGTAATTTCGAAATTGATATTTTATTTTGGATCCCTACTTTTGTTTTACAAAAAGAACTCATTTTTTAGTAATTTGGATATTTATATTTTATTCTCGATATGTACTTTGGTTTTATGCAAAAGAACTCAATTTTTTGTAATTTCGAAATTGATATTTTATTTTGGATCCCTATTTTTGTTTTACAAAACGAACTCAATTTTTAGTAATTTGGATATTTATATTTTATTCTCGATATGTACTATTGTTTTATGCAAAAAAACTAAATTTTTTGTAATTTCGAAATTGATATTTTATTTTGGATCCCTACTTTTGTTTTACGAAAAGAACTCAATTTTTAGTAATTTGGATATTTATATTTTATTCTCGATATGTACTTTTGTTTTATGCAAAAGAACTAAATTTTTTGTAATTTCGAGATTGATATTTTATTTTGGATCCCTACTTTTGTTTTACAAAAAGAAACTCAATTTTTAGTAATTTGGATATTTATATTTTATTCTCGATATGTACTTTTGTTTTATGCAAAAGAACTAAATTTTTTGTATACTTTTGTTTTACAAAAAGAACTCAATTTTTAGTAATTTGGATATTTATATTTTATTCTCGATATGTACTTTTGTTTTATGCAAAAGAACTAAATTTTTTGTAATTTCGAAATTGATATTTTATTTTGGATCCCTACTTTTGTTTTACAAAAAGAACTCAATTTTTAGTAATTTGGATATATATATATTATTTTCGATCCCTACTTTTGTGTCACAAATAGAATTCAATTTTTAATAATTTCGAAATTGATATATTATTTTTCATCCGTAGTTTTGTTTTACAAAAAAGAAACTCAATTTTTAGTAATTTGGATATTTATATTTTATTCTCGATATGTACTTTTGTTTTATGCAAAAGAACTAAATTTTTGTAATTTCGAAATTGATATTTTATTTTGGATCCCTACTTTTGTTTTACAAAAAGAACTCAATTTTTAGTAATTTGGATATTTATATTTTATTCTCGATATGTACTTTTGTTTTATGCAAAAGAACTAAATTTTTGTAATTTCGAAAGTGATATTTTATTTTGGATCCCTACTTTTGTTTTACAAAAGAACTCAATTTTTAGTAATTTGGATATATATATATTATTTTCGATCCCTACTTTTGTGTCACAAATAGAATTCAATTTTTAATAATTTCGAAATTGATATATTATTTTTCATCCGTAGTTTTGTTTTCCAAAAAAGAAACTCAATTTTTAGTAATTTGGATATTTATATTTTATTCTCGATATGTACTTTTGTTTTATGCAAAAGAACTAAATTTTTTGTAATTTCGAAATTGATATTTTATTTTGGATCCCTACTTTTGTTTTACAAAAAGAACTCAATTTTTAGTAATTTGGATATATATCTTTTATTTTCGATCCCTACTTTTGTGTCACAAATAGAATTCAATTTTGAATAATTTCGAAATTGATATATTATTTTTCATCCGTAGTTTTGTTTTACAAAAAAGAAACTCAATTTTTCATAATTTTGAAATTTATATTTTATTCCTGATACGTACTTTTGTTTTATGCAAAAGAACTCAATTTTTTGTAATTTCGAAATTGATATTTTGTTTTGGATCCCTACTTTTGTTTTACAAAAAGAACTCAATTTTTAGTAATTTGGATATTTATATTTTATTCTCGATATGTACTTTGGTTTTATGCAAAAGAACTCAATTTTTTGTAATTTCGATATTTATATTTTATTTTGGATCTCTACTTTTGTTTTACAAAAAGAACTCAATTTTTAGTAATTTGGATATTTATATTTTATTCTCGATATGTACTTTTGTTTTATGCAAAAGAACTCAATTTTTTGTAATTTCGAAATTGATATTTTATTTTGGATCCCTACTTTTGTTTTACAAAAAGAACTCAATTTTTAGTAATTTGGATATATATATTTTATTTTCGATCCCTACTTTTGTGTCACAAATAGAATTCAATTTTGAATAATTTCGAAATTGATATATTAATTTTCATCCATAGTTTTGTTTTAGAAAAAAGAAACTCAATTTTTCATAATTTTCAAATTTATATTTTATTCTCGATACGTACTTTTGTTTTATGCAAAAGAACTCAATTTTTTGTAATTTCGAAATTGATATTTTATTTTGGATCCCTACTTTTGTTTTACAAAAAGAACTCAATTTTTAGTAATTTGGATATATATATTTTATTTTCGATCGCTACTTTTGTGTCACAAATAGAATTCAATTGTTAATAATTTCGAAATTGATATATTATTTTTCATCCGTAGTTTTGTTTTACAAAAAAGAAACTCAATTTTTCATAATTTTGAAATTTATATTTTATTCTCGATACGTACTTTTGTTTTATGCAAAAGAACTCAATTTTTGTAATTTCGAAATTGATATTTTATTTTGGATCCCTACTTTTGTTTTACAAAAAGAACTCAATTTTTAGTAATTTGGATATTTATATTTTATTCTCGATATGTACTTTGGTTTTATGCAAAAGAACTCAATTTTTTGTAATTTCGAAATTGATATTTTATTTTGGATCCCTACTTTTGTTTTACAAAAAGAACTCAATTTTTAGAACTTTGGATATTTATATTTTATTCTGGATATGTACTTTTGTTTTATGCAAAAGAACTAAATTTTTTGTAATTTCGAAATTGATATTTTATTTTGGATCCCTACTTTTGTTTTACAAAAAGAACTCAATTTTTAGTAATTTGGATATATATATTTTATTTTCGATCCCTACTTTTGTGTCACAAATAGAATTCAATTTTTAATAATTTCGAAATTGATATATTATTTTTCATCCGTAGTTTTGTTTTACAAAAAGAAACTCAATTTTTCATAGTTTTGAAATTTATATTTTATTCTCGATACGTACTTTTGTTTTAAGCAAAAGAACTCAATTTTTTGTAATTTCGAAATTGATATTTTATTTTGGATCCCTACTTTTGTTTTACAAAAAGAACTCGATTTTTAGTAATTTGGATATTTATATTTTATTCTCGATATGTACTTTTGTTTTATGCAAAAGAATTAATTTTTTGTAATATCGAAATTGATATTTTATTTTGGATCCCTACTTTTGTTTTACAAAAAGAACTCAATTTTTAGTAATTTGGATATTTATATTTTATTCTCGATATGTACTTTTGTTTTATGCAAAAGAACTAAATTTTTTGTAATTTCGAAATTGATATTTTATTTTGGATCCCTACTTTTGTTTTACAAAAAGAACTCAATTTTTAGTAATTTGGATATATATATTTTATTTTCAATCCCTACTTTTGTGTCACAAATAGAATTCAATTTTTAATAATTTCGAAATTGATATATTATTTTTCATCCGTAGTTTTGTTTTACAAAAAAGAAACTCAATTTTTCATAGTTTTGAAATTTATATTTTATTCTCGATACGTACTTTTGTTTTAAGCAAAAGAACTCAATTTTTTGTAATTTCGAAATTGATATTTTATTTTGGATCCCTACTTTTGTTTTACAAAAAGAACACAAATTTTAGTAATTTGGATATATATATTTTACTTTCGATCCCTACTTTTGTGTCACAAATAGAATTCAATTTTTAATAATTTCGAAATTGATATATTATTTTTCATCCGTATTTTTGTTTTACAAAAAAGAAACTCAATTTTTCATAATTTTGAAATTTCTATTTTATTCTCGATACGTACTTTTGTTTTATGCAAAAGAACTCAATTTTTTTGTAATTTCGAAATTGATATTTTATTTTGGATCCCTACTTTTGTTTTACAAAAAGAACTCAATTTTTAGTAATTTGGATATTTATATTTTATTCTCGATATGTACTTTGGTTTTATGCAAAAGAACTCAATTTTTTGTAATTTCGAAATTGATATTTTATTTTGGATCCTTACTTTTGTTTTACAAAAAGAACTCAATTTTTAGAAATTTGGATATTTATATTTTATTCTCGATATGTACTTTTGTTTTATGCAAAAGAATTAAATTTTTTGTAATTTCGAAATTGATATTTTATTTTGGATCCCTACTTTTGTTTTACAAAAAGAACTCAATTTTTAGTAATTTGGATATATATATTTTATTTTCGATCCCTACTTTTGTGTCACAAATAGAATTCAATTTTTAATAATTTCGAAATTGATATATTATTTTTCATCCGTAGTTTTGTTTTACAAAAAGAAACTCAATTTTTCATAATTTTGAAATTTATATTTTATTCTCGATACGTACTTTTGTTTTATGCAAAAGAACTAAATTTTTGTAATTTTGAAATTGATATTTTATTTTGGATCCCTACTTTTGTTTTACAAAAGAACTCAATTTTTAGTAATTTGGATATGTATATATTATTTTCGATCCCTACTTTTGTGTCACAAATAGAATTCAATTTTTAATAATTACGAAATTGATATATTATTTTTCATCCGTAGTTTTGTTTTACAAAAAAGAAACTCAATTTTTCATAGTTTTGAAATTTATATTTTATTCTCGATACGTACTTTTGTTTTAAGCAAAAGAACTCAATTTTTGTAATTTCGAAATTGATATTTTATTTTGGATCCCTACTTTTGTTTTACAAAAGAACACAAATTTTAGTAATTTGGATATATATATATTATTTTCGATCCCTACTTTTGTGTCACAAATAGAATTCAATTTTTAATAATTTCGAAATTGATATATTATTTTTCATCCGTAGTTTTGTTTTACAAAAAAGAAACTCAATTTTTCATAATTTTGAAATTTATATTTTATTCTCGATACGTACTTTTGTTTTATGCAAAAGAACTCAATTTTTTGTAATTTTGAAATTGATATTTTATTTTGGATCCCTACTTTTGTTTTACAAAAAGAACTCAATTTTTAGTAATTTGGATATATATATATTATTTTCGATCCCTACTTTTGTGTCACAAATAGAATTCAATTTTTAATAATTTCGAAATTGATATATTATTTTTCATCCGTAGTTTTGTTTTACAAAAAAACTCAATTTTTCATAGTTTTGAAATTTATATTTTATTCTCGATACGTACTTTTGTTTTAAGCAAAAGAACTCAATTTTTTGTAATTTCGAAATTGATATTTTATTTTGGATCCCTACTTTTGTTTTACAAAAAGAACTCGATTTTTAGTAATTTGGATATTTATATTTTATTCTCGATATGTACTTTTGTTTTATGCAAAAGAATTAATTTTTTGTAATATCGAAATTGATATTTTATTTTGGATCCCTACTTTTGTTTTACAAAAAGAACTCAATTTTTAGTAATTTGGATATTTATATTTTATTCTCGATATGTACTTTTGTTTTATGCAAAAGAACTAAATTTTTGTAATTTCGAAATTGATATTTTATTTTGGATCCCTACTTTTGTTTTACAAAAGAACTCAATTTTTAGTAATTTGGATATATATATTTTATTTTCAATCCCTACTTTTGAGTCACAAATAGAATTCAATTTTTAATAATTTCGAAATTGATATATTATTTTTCATCCGTAGTTTTGTTTTACAAAAAAGAAACTCAATTTTTGATAGTTTTGAAATTTATATTTTATTCTCGATACGTACTTTTGTTTTAAGCAAAAGAACTCAATTTTTGTAATTTCGAAATTGATATTTTATTTTGGATCCCTACTTTTGTTTTACAAAAAGAACACAAATTTTAGTAATTTGGATATATATATTTTATTTTCGATCCCTACTTTTGTGTCACAAATAGAATTCAATTTTTAATAATTTCGAAATTGATATATTATTTTTCATCCGTAGTTTTGTTTTACAAAAAAGAAACTCAATTTTTCATAATTTTGAAATTTATATTTTATTCTCGATACGTACTTTTGTTTTATGCAAAAGAACTCAATTTTTTGTAATTTTGAAATTGATATTTTATTTTGGATCCCTACTTTTGTTTTACAAAAAGAACTCAATTTTTAGTAATTTGGATATATATATTTTATTTTCGATCCCTACTTTTGTGTCACAAATAGAATTCAATTTTTAATAATTTCGAAATTGATATATTATTTTTCATCCGTAGTTTTGTTTTACAAAAAAGAAACTCAATTTTTCATAATTTTGAAATTTATATTTTATTCTCGATACGTACTTTTGTTTTATGCAAAAGAACTCAATTTTTTGTAATTTTGAAATTGATATTTTATTTTGGATCCCTACTTTTGTTTTACAAAAAGAACTCAATTTTTAGTAATTTGGATATATATATATTATTTTCGATCCCTACTTTTGTGTCACAAATAGAATTCAATTTTTAATAATTTCGAAATTGATATATTATTTTTCATCCGTAGTTTTGTTTTACAAAAAAACTCAATTTTTCATAGTTTTGAAATTTATATTTTATTCTCGATACGTACTTTTGTTTTAAGCAAAAGAACTCAATTTTTGTAATTTCGAAATTGATATTTTATTTTGGATCCCTACTTTTGTTTTACAAAAGAACTCGATTTTTAGTAATTTGGATATTTATATTTTATTCTCGATATGTACTTTTGTTTTATGCAAAAGAATTAATTTTTGTAATATCGAAATTGATATTTTATTTTGGATCCCTACTTTTGTTTTACAAAAGAACTCAATTTTTAGTAATTTGGATATTTATATTTTATTCTCGATATGTACTTTTGTTTTATGCAAAAGAACTAAATTTTTGTAATTTCGAAATTGATATTTTATTTTGGATCCCTACTTTTGTTTTACAAAAGAACTCAATTTTTAGTAATTTGGATATATATATTTTATTTTCAATCCCTACTTTTGTGTCACAAATAGAATTCAATTTTTAATAATTTCGAAATTGATATATTATTTTTCATCCGTAGTTTTGTTTTACAAAAAAGAAACTCAATTTTTCATAGTTTTGAAATTTATATTTTATTCTCGATACGTACTTTTGTTTTAAGCAAAAGAACTCAATTTTTTGTAATTTCGAAATTGATATTTTATTTTGGATCCCTACTTTTGTTTTACAAAAAGAACTCAATTTTTAGAAATTTGGATATTTATATTTTATTCTCGATATGTACTTTTGTTTTATGCAAAAGAATTAAATTTTTTGTAATTTCGAAATTGATATTTTATTTTGGATCCCTACTTTTGTTTTACAAAAAGAACTCAATTTTTAGAAATTTGGATATTTATATTTTATTCTCGATATGTACTTTTGTTTTATGCAAAAGAATTAAATTTTTTGTAATATCGAAATTGATATTTTATTTTGGATCCCTACTTTTGTTTTACAAAAAGAACTCAATTTTTAGAAATTTGGATATTTATATTTTATTCTCGATATGTACTTTTGTTTTATGCAAAAGAATTAAATTTTTTGTAATTTCGAAATTGATATTTTATTTTGGATCCCTACTTTTGTTTTACAAAAAGAACTCAATTTTTAGTAATTTGGATATATATATTTTATTTTCGATCCCTACTTTTGTGTCACAAATAGAATTCAATTTTTAATAATTTCGAAATTGATATATTATTTTTCATCCGTAGTTTTGTTTTACAAAAAAGAAACTCAATTTTTCATAATTTTGAAATTTATATTTTATTCTCGATACGTACTTTTGTTTTATGCAAAAGAACTAAATTTTTTGTAATTTTGAAATTGATATTTTATTTTGGATCCCTACTTTTGTTTTACAAAAAGAACTCAATTTTTAGTAATTTGGATATATATATATTATTTTCGATCCCTACTTTTGTGTCACAAATAGAATTCAATTTTTAATAATTTCGAAATTGATATATTATTTTTCATCCGTAGTTTTGTTTTACAAAAAAGAAACTCAATTTTTCATAGTTTTGAAATTTATATTTTATTCTCGATACGTACTTTTGTTTTAAGCAAAAGAACTCAATTTTTGTAATTTCGAAATTGATATTTTATTTTGGATCCCTACTTTTGTTTTACAAAAAGAACACAAATTTTAGTAATTTGGATATATATATATTATTTTCGATCCCTACTTTTGTGTCACAAATAGAATTCAATTTTTAATAATTTCGAAATTGATATATTATTTTTCATCCGTAGTTTTGTTTTACAAAAAGAAACTCAATTTTTCATAATTTTGAAATTTATATTTTATTCTCGATACGTACTTTTGTTTTATGCAAAAGAACTAAATTTTTGTAATTTTGAAATTGATATTTTATTTTGGATCCCTACTTTTGTTTTACAAAAAGAACTCAATTTTTAGTAATTTGGATATATATATATTATTTTCGATCCCTACTTTTGTGTCACAAATAGAATTCAATTTTTAATAATTTCGAAATTGATATATTATTTTTCATCCGTAGTTTTGTTTTACAAAAAAGAAACTCAATTTTTCATAGTTTTGAAATTTATATTTTATTCTCGATACGTACTTTTGTTTTAAGCAAAAGAACTCAATTTTTGTAATTTCGAAATTGATATTTTATTTTGGATCCCTACTTTTGTTTTACAAAAAGAACTCGATTTTTAGTAATTTGGATATTTATATTTTATTCTCGATATGTACTTTTGTTTTATGCAAAAGAATTAATTTTTGTAATATCGAAATTGATATTTTATTTTGGATCCCTACTTTTGTTTTACAAAAAGAACTCAATTTTTAGTAATTTGGATATTTATATTTTATTCTCGATATGTACTTTTGTTTTATGCAAAAGAACTAAATTTTTGTAATTTCGAAATTGATATTTTATTTTGGATCCCTACTTTTGTTTTACAAAAGAACTCAATTTTTAGTAATTTGGATATATATATTTTATTTTCAATCCCTACTTTTGTGTCACAAATAGAATTCAATTTTTAATAATTTCGAAATTGATATATTATTTTTCATCCGTAGTTTTGTTTTACAAAAAGAAACTCAATTTTTCATAGTTTTGAAATTTATATTTTATTCTCGATACGTACTTTTGTTTTAAGCAAAAGAACTCAATTTTTGTAATTTCGAAATTGATATTTTATTTTGGATCCCTACTTTTGTTTTACAAAAAGAACTCAATTTTTAGTAATTTGGATATATATATTTTATTTTCGATCCCTACTTTTGTGTCACAAATAGAATTCAATTTTTAATAATTTCGAAATTGATATATTATTTTTCATCCAGTAGTTTTGTTTTACAAAAAGAAACTCAATTTTTCATAGTTTTGAAATTTATATTTTATTCTCGATACGTACTTTTGTTTTAAGCAAAAGAACTCAATTTTTGTAATTTCGAAATTGATATTTTATTTTGGATCCCTACTTTTGTTTTACAAAAAGAACTCAATTTTTAGTAATTTGGATATATATATTTTATTTTCGATCCCTACTTTTGTGTCACAAATAGAATTCAATTTTTAATAATTTCGAAATTGATATATTATTTTTCATCCGTAGTTTTGTTTTACAAAAAGAAACTCAATTTTTCATAGTTTTGAAATTTATATTTTATTCTCGATACGTACTTTTGTTTTATGCAAAAGAACTCAATTTTTTGTAATTTCAAAATTGATATTTTATTTTGCGTCCCTACTTTTGTTTTACAAAAAGAACTCAATTTTTAGTAATTTGGATATTTATATTTTATTCTCGATATGTACTTTGGTTTTCTGCAAAAGAACTCAATTTTTTGTAATTTCGAAATTGATATTTTATTTTGGATCCCTACTTTTGTTTTACAAAAAGAACTCAATTTTTAGTAATTTGGATATTTATATTTTATTCTCGATATGTACTTTTGTTTTATGCAAAAGAATTAAATTTTTTGTAATTTCGAAATTGATATTTTATTTTGGATCCCTACTTTTGTTTTACAAAAAGAACTCAATTTTTAGTAATTTGGATATATATATTTTATTTTCGATCCCTACTTTTGTTCACAAATAGAATTCAATTTTTAATAATTTCGAAATTGATATATTATTTTTCATCCGTAGTTTTGTTTTACAAAAAGAAACTCAATTTTTCATAATTTTGAAATTTATATTTTATTCTCGATACGTACTTTTGTTTTATGCAAAAGAACTAAATTTTTGTAATTTTGAAATTGATATTTTATTTTGGATCCCTACTTTTGTTTTACAAAAAGAACTCAATTTTTAGTAATTTGGATATATATATATTATTTTCGATCCCTACTTTTGTGTCACAAATAGAATTCAATTTTTAATAATTTCGAAATTGATATATTATTTTTCATCCGTACTTTTGTTTTACAAAAAAAACTCAATTTTTCATAGTTTTGAAATTTATATTTTATTCTCGATCACGTACTTTTGTTTTAAGCAAAAGAACTCAATTTTTGTAATTTCGAAATTGATATTTTATTTTGGATCCCTACTTTTGTTTTACAAAAAGAACTCGATTTTTAGTAATTTGGATATTTATATTTTATTCTCGATATGTACTTTTGTTTTATGCAAAAGAATTAATTTTTGTAATATCGAAATTGATATTTTATTTTGGATCCCTACTTTTGTTTTACAAAAAGAACACAAATTTTAGTAATTTGGATATATACATTTTATTTTCGATCCCTACTTTTGTGTCACAAATAGAATTCAATTTTTAATAATTTCGAAATTGATATATTATTTTTCATCCGTAGTTTTGTTTTACAAAAAAGAAACTCAATTTTTAGTAATTTGGATATTTATATTTTATTCTCGATATGTACTTTTGTTTTATGCAAAAGAACTAAATTTTTTGTAATTTCGAAATTGATATTTTATTTTGGATCCCTACTTTTGTTTTACAAAAAGAACTCAATTTTTAGTAATTTGGATATTTATATTTTATTCTCGATATGTACTTTTGTTTTATGCAAAAGAACTAAATTTTTGTAATTTCGAAATTGATATTTTATTTTGGATCCCTACTTTTGTTTTACAAAAAGAACTCAATTTTTAGTAATTTGGATATTTATATTTTATTCTCGATATGTACTTTTGTTTTATGCAAAAGAACTCAATTTTTAGTAATTTCGAAATTGATATTTTATTTTGGATCCCTACTTTTGTTTTACAAAAGAACACAAATTTTAGTAATTTGGATATATATATTTTATTTTCGATCCCTACTTTTGTGTCACAAATAGAATTCAATTTTTAATAATTTCGAAATTGATATATTATTTTTCATCCGTAGTTTTGTTTTACAAAAAAGAAACTCAATTTTTAGTAATTTGGATATTTATATTTTATTCTCGTTATGTACTTTTGTTTTATGGAAAAGAACTAAATTTTTTGTAATTTCGAAATTGATATTTTATTTTGGATTCCTACTTTTGTTTTACAAAAAGAACTCAATTTTTAGTAATTTGGATATTTATATTTTGTTCTCGATATGTACTTTTGTTTTATGCAAAAGAACTAAATTTTTTGCAATTTCGAAATTGATATTTTATTTTGGATCCCTACTTTTGTTTTACAAAAAGAACACAAATTTTAGTAATTTGGATATATATATTTTATTTTCGATCCCTACTTTTGTGTCACAAATAGAATTCAATTTTTAATAATTTCGAAATTGATATATTATTTTTCATCCGTAGTTTTGTTTTACAAAAAAGAAACTCAATTTTTAGTAATTTGGATATTTATATTTTATTCTCGATATGTACTTTTGTTTTATGCAAAAGAATTAAATTTTTTGTAATTTCGAAATTGATATTTTATTTTGGATCCCTACTTTTGTTTTACAAAAAGAAACTCAATTTTTAGTAATTTGGATATTTATATTTTATTCTCGATATGTACTTTTGTTTTATGCAAAAGAACTAAATTTTTTGTAATTTCGAAATTGATATTTTATTTTGGATCCCTACTTTTGTTTTAAAAAAAGAACACAAATTTTAGTAATTTGGATATATATATTTTATTTTCGATCCCTACTTTTGTGTCACAAATAGAATTCAATTTTTAATAATTTCGAAATTGATATATTATTTTTCATCCGTAGTTTTGTTTTACAAAAAAGAAACTCAATTTTTCATAGTTTTGAAATTTATATTTTATTCTCGATACGTACTTTTGTTTTAAGCAAAAGAACTCAATTTTTTGTAATTTCGAAATTGATATTTTATTTTGGATCCCTACTTTTGTTTTACAAAAAGAACTCGATTTTTAGTAATTTGGATATTTATATTTTATTCTCGATATGTACTTTTGTTTTATGCAAAAGAATTAATTTTTTGTAATATCGAAATTGATATTTTATTTTGGATCCCTACTTTTGTTTTACAAAAAGAACACAAATTTTAGTAATTTGGATATATACATTTTATTTTCGATCCCTACTTTTGTGTCACAAATAGAATTCAATTTTTAATAATTTCGAAATTGATATATTATTTTTCATCCGTAGTTTTGTTTTACAAAAAAGAAACTCAATTTTTAGTAATTTGGATATTTATATTTTATTCTCGATATGTACTTTTGTTTTATGCAAAAGAACTAAATTTTTGTAATTTCGAAATTGATATTTTATTTTGGATCCCTACTTTTGTTTTACAAAAAGAACTCAATTTTTAGTAATTTGGATATTTATATTTTATTCTCGATATGTACTTTTGTTTTATGCAAAAGAACTAAATTTTTGTAATTTCGAAATTGATATTTTATTTTGGATCCCTACTTTTGTTTTACAAAAGAACTCAATTTTTAGTAATTTGGATATTTATATTTTATTCTCGATATGTACTTTTGTTTTATGCAAAAGAACTAAATTTTTGTAATTTCGAAATTGATATTTTATTTTGGATCCCTACTTTTGTTTTACAAAAAGAACACAAATTTTAGTAATTTGGATATATATATTTTATTTTCGATCCCTACTTTTGTGTCACAAATAGAATTCAATTTTTAATAATTTCGAAATTGATATATTATTTTTCATCCGTAGTTTTGTTTTACAAAAAAGAAACTCAATTTTTAGTAATTTGGATATTTATATTTTATTCTCGTTATGTACTTTTGTTTTATGGAAAAGAACTAAATTTTTTGTAATTTCGAAATTGATATTTTATTTTGGATTCCTACTTTTGTTTTACAAAAAGAACTCAATTTTTAGTAATTTGGATATTTATATTTTGTTCTCGATATGTACTTTTGTTTTATGCAAAAGAACTAAATTTTTGCAATTTCGAAATTGATATTTTATTTTGGATCCCTACTTTTGTTTTACAAAAGAACACAAATTTTAGTAATTTGGATATATATATTTTATTTTCGATCCCTACTTTTGTGTCACAAATAGAATTCAATTTTTAATAATTTCGAAATTGATATATTATTTTTCATCCGTAGTTTTGTTTTACAAAAAAGAAACTCAATTTTTAGTAATTTGGATATTTATATTTTATTCTCGATATGTACTTTTGTTTTATGCAAAAGAACTCAATTTTTTGTAATTTCGAAATTGATATTTTATTTTGGATCCCTACTTTTGTTTTACAAAAAGAACTCAATTTTTAGTAATTTGGATATTTATATTTTATTCTCGATATGTACTTTTGTTTTATGCAAAAGAACTAAATTTTTGTAATTTCGAAATTGATATTTTATTTTGGATCCCTACTTTTGTTTTAAAAAAGAACACAAATTTTAGTAATTTGGATATATATATTTTATTTTCGATCCCTACTTTTGTGTCACAAATAGAATTCAATTTTTAATAATTTCGAAATTGATATATTATTTTTCATCCAGTAGTGTTGTTTTACAAAAAGAAACTCAATTTTTAGTAATTTGGATATTTATATTTTATTCTCGATATGTACTTTTGTTTTATGCAAAAGAACTAAATTTTTGTAATTTCGAAATTGATATTTTATTTTGGATCCCTACTTTTGTTTTACAAAAAGAACTCAATTTTTAGTAATTTGGATATTTATATTTTATTCTCGATATGTACTTTTGTTTTATGCAAAAGAACTAAATTTTTGTAATTTCGAAATTGATATTTTATTTTGGATCCCTACTTTTGTTTTAAAAAAGAACACAAATTTTAGTAATTTGGATATATATATTTTATTTTCGATCCCTACTTTTGTGTCACAAATAGAATTCAATTTTTAATAATTTCGAAATTGATATATTATTTTTCATCCGTAGTTTTGTTTTACAAAAAGAAACTCAATTTTTAGTAATTTGGATATTTATATTTTATTCTCGATATGTACTTTTGTTTTATGCAAAAGAACTAAATTTTTGTAATTTCGAAATTGATATTTTATTTTGGATCCCTACTTTTGTTTTACAAAAGAACTCAATTTTTAGTAATTTGGATATTTATATTTTATTCTCGATATGTACTTTTGTTTTATGCAAAAGAACTAAATTTTTGTAATTTCGAAATTGATATTTTATTTTGGATCCCTACTTTTGTTTTAAAAAAAGAACACAAATTTTAGTAATTTGGATATATATATTTTATTTTCGATCCCTACTTTTGTGTCACAAATAGAATTCAATTTTTAATAATTTCGAAATTGATATATTATTTTTCATCCGTAGTTTTGTTTTACAAAAAAGAAACTCAATTTTTAGTAATTTGGATATTTATATTTTATTCTCGATATGTACTTTTGTTTTATGCAAAAGAACTAAATTTTTGTAATTTCGAAATTGATATTTTATTTTGGATCCCTACTTTTGTTTTACAAAAAGAACTCAATTTTTAGTAATTTGGATATTTATATTTTATTCTCGATATGTACTTTTGTTTTATGCAAAAGAACTAAATTTTTGTAATTTCGAAATTGATATTTTATTTTGGATCCCTACTTTTGTTTTACAAAAAGAACTCAATTTTTAGTAATTTGCATATATATATATTATTTTCGATCCCTACTTTTGTGTCACAAATAGAATTCAATTTTTAATAATTTTGAAATTGATATATTATTTTTCATCCGTAGTTTTGTTTTACAAAAAGGAAACTCAATTTTTCATAGTTTTGAAATTTATATTTTATTCTCGATACGTACTTTTGTTTTATGCAAAAGAACTCAATTTTTTGTAATTTCGAAATTGATATTTTATTTTGGATCCCTACTTTTGTTTTACAAAAAGAACTCAATTATTTGTAATTTGGATATTTATATTTTATTCTCGATATGTACTTTTGTTTTATGCAAAAGAACTAAATTTTTTGTAATTTGAAAATTGATATTTTATTTTGGATCCCTACTGTTGATTTACAAAAAGAACTCAATTTTTAGTAATTTGGATATATATATTTTATTTTCGATCCCTACTTTTGTCTCACGAATAGAATTCAATTTTTAATAATTTCGAAATTGATATATTATTTTTCATCCGTAGTTTTGTTTTACAAAAAAGAAACTCAATTTTTCATAATTTTGAAATTTATATTTTATTCTCGATACGTACTTTTGTTTTATGCAAAAGAACTCAATTTTTGTAATTTCGAAATTGATATTTTATTTTGGATCCCTACTTTTGTTTTACAAAAAGAACTCAATTTTTAGTAATTTGGATATTTATATTTTATTCTCGATATGTACTTTGGTTTTATTCAAAAGAACTCAATTTTTTGTAATTTCGAAATTGATATTTTATTTTGGATCCCTACTTTTGTTTTACAAAAAGAACTCAATTTTTAGTAATTTGGATATTTATATTTTATTCTCGATATGTACTTTTGTTTTATGCAAAAGAACTAAATTTTTTGTAATTTCGAAATTGATATTTTATTTTGGATCCCTACTTTTGTTTTACAAAAAGAACTCAATTTTTAGTAATTTGGATATATATATTTTATTTTCGATCCCTACTTTTGTGTCACAAATAGAATTCAATTTTTAATAATTTCGAAATTGATATATTATTTTTCATTCGTAGTTTTGTTTTACAAAAAGAAACTCAATTTTTCATAATTTTGAAATTTATATTTTATTCTCGATACGTACTTTTGTTTTATGCAAAAGAACTCAATTTTTGTAATTTCGAAGTTGATATTTTATTTTGGATCCCTACTTTTGTTTTACAAAAAGAACTCAATTTTTAGTAATTTGGATGTATATATTTTATTTTCGATCCCTACTTTTGTGTCACAAATAGAATTCAATTTTTAATAATTTCGAAATTGATATATTATTTTTCATCCGTAGTTTTGTTTTCCAAAAAAGAAACTCAATTTTTAGTAATTTGGATATTTATATTTTATTCTCGATATGTACTTTTGTTTTATGCAAAAGAACTAAATTTTTTGTAATTTCGAAATTGATATTTTATTTTGGATCCCTACTTTTGTTTTACAAAAAGAACTCAATTTTTAGTAATTTGGATATTTATATTTTATTCTCGATATGTACTTTTGTTTTATGCAAAAGAACTAAATTTTTGTAATTTCGAAATTGATATTTTATTTTGGATCCCTACTATTGTTTTACAAAAAGAACTCAATTTTTAGTAATTTGGATATATATATATTATTTTCGATCCCTACTTTTGTGTCACAAATAGAATCAATTTTTAATAATTTCGAAATTGATATATTATTTTTCATCCGTAGTTTTGTTTTACAAAAAGAAACTCAATTTTTCATAGTTTTGAAATTTATATTTTGTTCTCGATACGTACTTTTGTTTTAAGCAAAAGAACTCAATTTTTGTAATTTCGAAATTGATATTTTATTTTGGATCCCTACTTTTGTTTTACAAAAAGAACTCAATTATTTGTAATTTGGATATTTATATTTTATTCTCGATATGTACTTTGGTTTTATGCAAAAGAACTCAATTTTTTGTAATTTCGAAATTGATATTTTATTTTGGGTCCCTACTTTTGTTTTACAAAAAGAACTCAATTTTTAGTAATTTGGATATTTATATTTTATTCTCGATATGTACTATTGTTTTATGCAAAAAAACTAAATTTTTTGTAATTTCGAAATTGATATTTTATTTTGGATCCCTACTTTTGTTTTACAAAAAGAACTCAATTTTTAGTAATTTGGATATTTATATTTTATTCTCGATATGTACTTTTGTTTTATGCAAAAGAACTAAATTTTTGTAATTTGAAAATTGATATTTTATTTTGGATCCCTACTTTTGTTTTACAAAAGAACTCAATTTTTAGTAATTTGGATATATATATTTTATTTTCGATCCCTACTTTTGTGTCACAAATAGAATTCAATTTTTAATAATTTCGAAATTGATATATTATTTTTCATCCGTAGTTTTGTTTTACAAAAAGAAACTCAATTTTTCATAATTTTGAAATTTATATTTTATTCTCGATACGTACTTTTGTTTTATGCAAAAGAACTCAATTTTTGTAATTTCGAAATTGATATTTTATTTTGGATCCCTACTTTTGTTTTACAAAAAGAACTCAATTTTTAGTAATTTGGATATTTATATTTTATTCTCGATATGTACTTTTGTTTTATGCAAAAGAACTAAATTTTTGTAATTTCGAAATTGATATTTTATTTTGGATCCCTACTTTTGTTTTACAAAAAGAACTCAATTTTTAGTAATTTGGATATATATATATTATTTTCGATCCCTACTTTTGTGTCACAAATAGAATCAATTTTTAATAATTTCGAAATTTATATTTTATTTTTCATCCGTAGTTTTGTTTTACAAAAAAGAAACTCAATTTTTCATAGTTTTGAAATTTATATTTTGTTCTCGATACGTACTTTTGTTTTAAGCAAAAGAACTCAATTTTTTGTAATTTCGAAATTGATATTTTATTTTGGATCCCTACTTTTGTTTTACAAAAAGAACTCAATTATTTGTAATTTGGATATTTATATTTTATTCTCGATATGTACTTTGGTTTTATGCAAAAGAACTCAATTTTTGTAATTTCGAAATTGATATTTTATTTTGGGTCCCTACTTTTGTTTTACAAAAGAACTCAATTTTTAGTAATTTGGATATTTATATTTTATTCTCGATATGTACTATTGTTTTATGCAAAAAACTAAATTTTTTGTAATTTCGAAATTGATATTTTATTTTGGATCCCTACTTTTGTTTTACAAAAAGAACTCAATTTTTAGTAATTTGGATATTTATATTTTATTCTCGATATGTACTTTTGTTTTATGCAAAAGAACTAAATTTTTGTAATTTGAAAATTGATATTTTATTTTGGATCCCTACTTTTGTTTTACAAAAAGAACTCAATTTTTAGTAATTTGGATATATATATTTTATTTTCGATCCCTACTTTTGTGTCACAAATAGAATTCAATTTTTAATAATTTCGAAATTGATATATTATTTTTCATCCGTAGTTTTGTTTTACAAAAAGAAACTCAATTTTTCATAATTTTGAAATTTATATTTTATTCTCGATACGTACTTTTGTTTTATGCAAAAGAACTCAATTTTTGTAATTTCGAAATTGATATTTTATTTTGGATCCCTACTTTGGTTTTACAAAAAGAACTCAATTTTTAGTAATTTGGATATATATATTTTATTTTCGATCCCTACTTTTGTGTCACAAATAGAATTCAATTTTTAATAATTTCGAAATTGATATATTATTTTTCATCCGTAGTTTTGTTTTACAAAAAAGAAACTCAATTTTTAGTAATTTGGATATTTATATTTTATTCTCGATATGTACTTTTGTTTTATGCAAAAGAACTAAATTTTTTGTAATTTCGAAATTGATATTTTATTTTGGATCCCTACTTTTGTTTTACAAAAAGAACTGAATTTTTAGTAATTTGGATATTTATATTTTATTCTCGATATGTACTTTTGTTTTACGCAAAAGAACTAAATTTTTTGTAATTTCGAAATTGATATTTTATTTTGGATCCCTACTTTGGTTTTACAAAAAGAACTCAATTTTTAGTAATTTGGATATATATATTTGATTTTCGATCCCTACTTTTGTGTCACAAATAGAATTCAATTTTTAATAATTTCGAAATTGATATATTATTTATTTTTCATCCGTAGTTTTGTTTTACAAAAAAGAAACTCAATTTTTCATAATTTTGAAATTTATATTTTATTCTCGATACGTACTTTTGTTTTATGTAAAAGAACTAAATTTTTTGTAATTTCGAAATTGATATTTTATTTTGGGTCCCTACTTTTGTTTTACAAAAAGAACTCAATTTTTAGTAATTTGGATATTTATATTTTATTCTCGATATGTACTATTGTTTTATGCAAAAAAACTAAATTTTTTGTAATTTCGAAATTGACATTTTATTTTGGATCCCTACTTTTGTTTTACAAAAAGAACTCAATTTTTAGTAATTTGGATATTTATATTTTATTCTCGATATGTACTTTTGTTTTATGCAAAAGAACTAAATTTTTTGTAATTTGAAAATTGATATTTTATTTTGGATCCCTACTTTTGTTTTACAAAAAGAACTCAATTTTTAGTAATTTGGATATATATATTTTATTTTCGATCCCTACTTTTGTGTCACAAATAGAATTCAATTTTTAATAATTTCGAAATTGATATATTATTTTTCATCCGTAGTTTTGTTTTACAAAAAGAAACTCAATTTTTCATAATTTTGAAATTTATATTTTATTCTCGATACGTACTTTTGTTTTATGCAAAAGAACTCAATTTTTGTAATTTCGAAATTGATATTTTATTTTGGATCCCTACTTTTGTTTTACAAAAAGAACTCAATTTTTAGTAATTTGGATATATATATATTATTTTCGATATGTACTTTGGTTTTATGCAAAAGAACTCAATTTTTTGTAATTTCGAAATTGATATTTTATTTTGGATCCCTACTTTTGTTTTACAAAAAGAACTCAATTTTTAGTAATTTGGATATATATATATTTGATTTTCGATCCCTACTTTTGTGTCACAAATAGAATTCAATTTTTAATAATTTCGAAATTGATATATTATTTATTTTTCATCCGTAGTTTTGTTTTACAAAAAAGAAACTCAATTTTTCATAATTTTGAAATTTATATTTTATTCTCGATACGTACTTTTGTTTTATGTAAGAGAACTAAATTTTTTGTAATTTCGAAATTGATATTTTATTTTGGATCCCTACTTTTGTTTTACAAAAAGAACTCAATTTTTAGTAATTTGGATATATATATATTATTTTCGATCCCTACTTTTGTGTCACAAATAGAATTCAATTTTTAATAATTTCGAAATTGGTATATTATTTTTCATCCGTAGTTTTGTTTTACAAAAAAGAAACTCAATTTTTCATAGTTTTGAAATTTATATTTTATTCTCGATACGTACTTTTGTTTTAAGCAAAAGAACTCAATTTTTTGTAATTTCGAAATTGATATTTTATTTTGGATCCCTACTTTTGTTTTACAAAAAGAACTCAATTTTTAGTAATTTGATTATTTATATTTTATTCTCGATATGTACTTTGGTTTTATGCAAAAGAACTCAATTTTTTGTAATTTCGAAATTGATATTTTATTTTGGATCCCTACTTTTGTTTTACAAAAAGAACTCAATTTTTAGTAATTTGGATATATATATTTTATTTTCGATCCCTACTTTTGTGTCACAAATAGAATTCAATTTTTAATAATTTCGAAATTGATATATTATTTTTCATCCGTAGTTTTGTTTTACAAAAAACAAACTCAATTTTTCATAATTTTGAAATTCATATTTTATTCTCGATACGTACTTTTGTTTTAGGCAAAAGAACTCAATTTTTTGTAATTTCGAAATTGATATTTTATTTTGGATCCCTACTTTTGTTTTACAAAAAGAACTCAATTATTTGTAATTTGGATATTTATATTTTATTCTCGATATGTACTTTGGTTTTATGCAAAAGAACTCAATTTTTTGTAATTTCGAAATTGATATTTTATTTTGGATCCCTACTTTTGTTTTACAAAAAGAACTCAATTTTTAGTAATTTGGATATTTATATTTTATTTTCGATACGTACTTTTGTTTTAAGCAAAAGAACTCAATTTTTTGTAATTTCGAAATTGATATTTTATTTTGGATCCCTACTTTTGTTTTACAAAAAGAACTCAATTTTTAGTAATTTGGATATATATATTTTATTTTCGATCCCTACTTTTGTGTCACAAATAGAATTCAATTTTTAATAATTTCGAAATTGATATATTATTTTTCATCCGTAGTTTTTTTTACAAAAAGAAACTCAATTTTTAGTAATTTGGATATTTATATTTTATTCTCGATATGTACTTTTGTTTTATGCAAAAGAACTAAATTTTTGTAATTTCGAAATTGATATTTTATTTTGGATCCCTACTTTTGTTTTACAAAAGAACTCAATTTTTAGTAATTTGGATATTTATATTTTATTCTCGATATGTACTTTGGTTTTATGCAAAAGAACTCAATTTTTGTAATTTCGAAATTGATATTTTATTTTGGATCCCTACTTTTGTTTTACAAAAAGAACTCAATTTTTAGTAATTTGGATATTTATATTTTATTCTCGATATCTACTTTTGTTTTATGCAAAAGAACTCAATTTTTTGTAATTTCGAAATTGATATTTTATTTTGGATCCCTACTTTTGTTTTACAAAAAGAACTCAATTTTTAGTAATTTGGATATATATATTTTATTTTCGATCCCTACTTTTGTGTCACAAATAGAATTCAATTTTTAATAATTTCGAAATTGATGTATTATTTTTCATCCGTAGTTTTGTTTTACAAAAAACAAACTCAATTTTTCATAATTTTGAAATTTATATTTTATTCTCGATACGTACTTTTGTTTTAGCAAAAGAACTCAATTTTTTATAATTTCGAAATTGATATTTTCTTTTGGATCCCTACTTTTGTTTTACAAAAAGAACTCAATTTTTAGTAATTTGGATATATATATTTTATTTTCGATCCCTACTTTTGTGTCACAAATAGAATTCAATTTTTAATAATTTCGAAATTGATATATTATTTATTTTTCATCCGTAGTTTTGTTTTACAAAAAGAAACTCAATTTTTCATAATTTTGAAATTTATATTTTATTCTCGATCACGTACTTTTGTTTTATGCAAAAGAACTCAACTTTTGTAATTTCGAAATTGATATTTTATTTTGGATCCCTACTTTTGTTTCACAAAAAGAACTCAATTTTTAGTAATTGGGATATTTATATTTTATTCTCGATATGTACTTTTGTTTTATGCAAAAGAACTAAATTTTTTGTAATTTCGAAATTGATATTTTATTTTGGATCCCTACTTTTGTTTTACAAAAAGAACTCAATTTTTTTTAATTTGGATATATATATTTTATTTTCGATCCCTACTTTTGTCTCACAAATAGAATTCAATTTTTAATAATTTCGAAATTGATATATTATTTTTCATCCGTAGTTTTGTTTTACAAAAAGAAACTCAATTTTTCAAAATTTTGAAATTTATATTTTATTCTCGATACGTACTTTTGTTTTATGCAAAAGAACTCAATTTTTTGTAATTTCGAAATTGATATTTTATTTTGGATCTCTACTTTTGTTTTACAGAAAGAACTCAACTTTTAGTAATTTGGATATTTATATTTTATTCTCGATATGTACTATTGTTTTATGCAAAAAAACTAAATTTTTTGTAATTTCGAAATTGATATTTTATTTTGGATCCCTACTTTTGTTTTACAAAAAGAACTCAATTTTTAGTAATTTGGATATTTATATTTTATTCTCGATATATACTTTTGTTTAATGCAAAAGAACTAAATTTTTTGTAATTTGAAAATTGATATTTTATTTTGGATCCCTACTTTTGTTTTACAAAAAGAACTCAATTTTTAGTAATTTCGATATATATATTTCATTTTCGATCCCTACTTTTGTGTCACAAATAGAATTCAATTTTTAATAATTTCGAAATTGATATATTATTTTTCATCCGTAGTTTTGTTTTACAAAAAAGAAACTCAATTTTTCATAGTTTTGAAATTTATATTTTATTCTCGATACGTAATTTTGTTTTAAGCAAAAGAACTCAATTTTTTGTAATTTCGAAATTGATATTTTATTTTGGATCCCTACTTTTGTTTTACAAAAGAACTCAATTTTTAGTAATTTGGATATTTATATTTTATTCTCGATATGTACTTTGGTTTTATGCAAAAGAACTCAATTTTTGTAATTTCGAAATTGATATTTTATTTTGGATCCCTACTTTTGTTTTACAAAAAGAACTCAATTTTTAGTAATTTGGATATTTATATTTTATTCTCGATATGTACTATTGTTTTATGCAAAAAAACTAAATTTTTTGTAATTTCGAAATTGATATTTTATTTTGGATCCCTACTTTTGTTTTACAAAAAGAACTCAATTTTTAGTAATTTTGAAATTTATATTTTATTCTCGATATGTACTTTTGTTTTATGCAAAAGAACTAAATTTTTTGTAATTTGAAAATTGATATTTTATTTTGAATCCCTACTTTTGTTTTACAAAAAGAACTCAATTTTTAGTAATTTGGATATATATATTTTATTTTCGATCCCTACTTTTGTGTCACAAATAGAATTCAATTTTTAATAATTTCGAAATTGATATATTATTTTTCATCCGCAGTTTTGTTTTACAAAAAAGAAACTCAATTTTTCATAATTTTGAAATTTATATTTTATTCTCGATACGTACTTTTGTTTTAAGCAAAAGAACTCAATTTTTTGTAATTTCGAAATTGATATTTTATTTTGGATCCCTACTTTTGTTTTACAAAAAGAACTCAATTTTTAGTAATTTGGATATATATATTTTATTTTCGATCCCTACTTTTGTGTCACAAATAGAATTCAATTTTTAATAATTTCGAAATTGATATATTATTTTTCATCCGTAGTTTTTTTACAAAAAGAAACTCAATTTTTAGTAATTTGGATATTTATATTTTATTCTCGATATGTACTTTTGTTTTATGCAAAAGAACTCAATTTTTTGTAATTTCGAAATTGATATTTTATTTTGGATCCCTACTTTTGTTTTACAAAAAGAACTCAATTTTTAGTAATTTGGATATTTATATTTTATTCTCGATATGTACTTTGGTTTTATGCAAAACAACTCAATTTTTGTAATTTCGAAATTGATATTTTATTTTGGATCCCTACTTTTGTTTTACAAAAAGAACTCAATTTTTAGTAATTTGGATATTTATATTTTATTCTCGATATCTACTTTTGTTTTATGCAAAAGAACTAAATTTTTTGTAATTTGAAAATTGATATTTTATTTTGGATCCCTACTTTTGTTTTACAAAAAGAACTCAATTTTTAGTAATTTGGATATATATATTTCATTTTCGATCCCTACTTTTGTGTCACAAATAGAATTCAATTTTTAATAATTTCGAAATTGATGTATTATTTTTCATCCGTAGTTTTGTTTTACAAAAAACAAACTCAATTTTTCATAATTTTGAAATTTATATTTTATTCTCGATACGTACTTTTGTTTTAGGCAAAAGAACTCAATTTTTTATAATTTCGAAATTGATATTTTCTTTTGGATCCCTACTTTTGTTTTACAAAAAGAACTCAATTTTTAGTAATTTGGATATATATATTTTATTTTCGATCCCTACTTTTGTGTCACAAATAGAATTCAATTTTTAATAATTTCGAAATTGATATATTATTTATTTTTCATCCGTAGTTTTGTTTTACAAAAAAGAAACTCAATTTTTCATAATTTTGAAATTTATATTTTATTCTCGATACGTACTTTTGTTTTATGCAAAAGAACTCAACTTTTTGTAATTTCGAAATTGATATTTTATTTTGGATCCCTACTTTTGTTTCACAAAAAGAACTCAATTTTTAGTAATTGGGATATTTATATTTTATTCTCGATATGTACTTTTGTTTTATGCAAAAGAACTAAATTTTTTGTAATTTCGAAATTGATATTTTATTTTGGATCCCTACTTTTGTTTTACAAAAAGAACTCAATTTTTTTAATTTGGATATATATATTTTATTTTCGATCCCTACTTTTGTCTCACAAATAGAATTCAATTTTTAATAATTTCGAAATTGATATATTATTTTTCATCCGTAGTTTTGTTTTACAAAAAGAAACTCAATTTTTCATAATTTTGAAATTTATATTTTATTCTCGATCACGTACTTTTGTTTTATGCAAAAGAACTCAATTTTTGTAATTTCGAAATTGATATTTTATTTTGGATCTCTACTTTTGTTTTACAAAAAGAACTCAATTTTTAGTAATTTGGATATTTATTTTTATTCTCGATGTGTACTTTGGTTTTATGCAAAAGAACTCAATTTTTTGTAAGTTCGAAATTGATATTTTATTTTGGATCCCCCTACTTTTGTTTTACAAAAAGAACTCAATTTTTAGTAATTTGGATATTTATATTTTATTCTCGACATGTACTTTTGTTTTATGCAAAAGAACTAAATTTTTTGTAATTTCGAAATTGATATTTTATTTTGGATCCCTACTTTTGTTTTACAAAAAGAACTCAATTTTTAGTAATTTGGATATATATATATTTTATTTTCGATCCCTACTTTTGTGTCACAAATAGAATTCAATTTTTAATAATTTCGAAATTGATATATTATTTTTCATCCGTAGTTTTGTTTTACAAAAAGAAACTCAATTTTTCATAATTTTGAAATTTATATTTTATTCTCGATACGTACTTTTGTTTTATGCAAAAGAACTGAATTTTTGTAATTTCGAAATTGATATTTTATTTTGGATCCCTACTTTTGTTTTACAAAAGAACTCAATTTTTAGTAATTTGGATACATATATTTTATTTTCGATCCCTACTTTTGTGTCACAAATAGAATTCAATTTTTAATAATTTCGAAATTGATATATTATTTTTCATCCGTAGTTATGTTTTACAAAAAAGAAACTCAATTTTTCATAATTTTGAAATTTATATTTTATTCTCGATACGTACTTTTGTTTTATGCAAAAGAACTAAATTTTTTGTAATTTCGAAATTGATATTTTATTTTGGATCCCTACTTTTGTTTTACAAATAGAACTTAATTTTTAGTAATTTGGATATATATATTTTATTTTCGATCCCTACTTTTGTGTCACAAATAGAATTCAATTTTTAATAATTTCGAAATTGATATATTATTTTTCATCCGTAGTTTTGTTTTACAAAAAAGAAACTCAATTTTTCATAATTTTGAAATTTATATTTTATTCTCGATACGTACTTTTGTTTTGTGCAAAAGAACTCAATTTTTTGTAATTTCGAAATTGATATTTTATTTTGGATCCCTACTTTTGTTTTACATAAAGATCTCAATTTTTAGTAATTTGGATATATATATATTTTATTTTCGATCCCTACTTTTGTGTTACAAATAGAATTCAATTTTTAATAATTTCGAAATTGATATATTATTTTTCATCCGTAGTTTTGTTTTACAAAAAAGAAACTCAATTTTTCATAATTTTGAAATTTATATTTTATTCTCGATACGTACTTTTGTTTTATGCAAAAGAACTCAATTTTTTGTAATTTCGAAATTGATATTTTATTTTGGATCTCTACTTTTGTTTTACAAAAAGAACTCAATTTTTAGTAATTTGGATATTTATATTTTATTCTCGATGTGTACTTTGGTTTTATGCAAAAGAACTCAATTTTTTGTAAGTTCGAAATTGATATTTTATTTTGGATCCCCCTACTTTTGTTTTACAAAAAGAACTCAATTTTTAGTAATTTGGATATTTATATTTTATTCTCGACATGTACTTTTGTTTTATGCAAAAGAACTAAATTTTTTGTAATTTCGAAATTGATATTTTATTTTGGATCCCTACTTTTGTTTTACAAAAAGAACTCAATTTTTAGTAATTTGGATATATATATATTTTATTTTCGATCCCTACTTTTGTGTCACAAATAGAATTCAATTTTTAATAATTTCGAAATTGATATATTATTTTTCATCCGTAGTTTTGTTTTACAAAAAGAAACTCAATTTTTCATAATTTTGAAATTTATATTTTATTCTCGATACGTACTTTTGTTTTATGCAAAAGAACTGAATTTTTGTAATTTCGAAATTGATATTTTATTTTGGATCCCTACTTTTGTTTTACAAAAGAACTCAATTTTTAGTAATTTGGATACATATATTTTATTTTCGATCCCTACTTTTGTGTCACAAATAGAATTCAATTTTTAATAATTTCGAAATTGATATATTATTTTTCATCCGTAGTTTTGTTTTACAAAAAGAAACTCAATTTTTCATAATGTTGAAATTTATATTTTATTCTCGATACGTACTTTTGTTTTATGCAAAAGAACTAAATTTTTTGTAATTTCGAAATTGATATTTTATTTTGGATCCCTACTTTTGTTTTACAAATAGAACTTAATTTTTAGTAATTTGGATATATATATTTTATTTTCGATCCCTACTTTTGTGTCACAAATAGAATTCAATTTTTAATAATTTCGAAATTGATATATTATTTTTCATCCGTAGTTTTGTTTTACAAAAAGAAACTCAATTTTTCATAATTTTGAAATTTATATTTTATTCTCGATACGTACTTTTGTTTTGTGCAAAAGAACTCAATTTTTTGTAATTTCGAAATTGATATTTTATTTTGGATCCCTACTTTTGTTTTACATAAAGAACTCAATTTTTAGTAATTTGGATATATATATATTTTATTTTCGATCCCTACTTTTGTGTTACAAATAGAATTCAATTTTTAATAATTTCGAAATTGATATATTATTTTTCATCCGTAGTTTTGTTTTACAAAAAAGTAACTCAATTTTTCATAATTTTGAAATTTATATTTTATTCTCGATACGTACTTTTGTTTTATGCAAAAGAACTGAATTTTTTGTAATTTCGAAATTGATATTTTATTTTGGATCCCTACTTTTGTTTTACAAAAAGAACTCAATTTTTAGTAATTTGGATATTTATATTTTATTCTCGATATATACTTTTGTTTTATGCAAAAGAACTAAATTTTTTGTAATTTCGAAATTGATATTTTATTTTGGATCCCTACTTTTGTTTTACAAAAAGATCTCAATTTTTAGTAATTTGGATATTTATATTTTATTCTCGATATGTACTTTTGTTTTATCCAAAAGAACTAAATTTTTTGTAATTTCGAAATTGATATTTTATTTTGGATCCCTACTTTTGTTTTACAAAAAGAACTCAATTTTTAGTAATTTGGATATATATATTTTATTTTCGATCCCTACTTTTGTGTCACAAATAGAATTCAATTTTTAATAATTTCGAAATTGATATATTATTTTTCATCCGTAGTTTTGTTTTACAAAAGAGAAACTCAATTTTTCATAATTTTGAAATTTATATTTTATTCTCGATACGTACTTTTGTTTTATGCAAAAGAACTCAATTTTTGGTAATTTCGAAATTGATATTTTATTTTGGATCCCTACTTTTGTTTTACAAAAAGAACTCAATTTTTAGTAATTTGGATATATATATATTATTTTCGATCCCTACATTTGTGTCACAAATAGAATTCAATTTTTAATAATTTCGAAATTGATATATTATTTTTCATCCGTAGTTTTGTTTTACAAAAAACAAACTCAATTTTTCATAATTTTGAAATTCATATTTTATTCTCGATACGTACTTTTGTTTTAGGCAAAAGAACTCAATTTTTTGTAATTTCGAAATTGATATTTTATTTTGGATCCCTACTTTTGTTTTACAAAACGAACTCAATTATTTGTAATTTGGATATTTATATTTTATTCTCGATATGTACTTTGGTTTTATGCAAAAGAACTCAATTTTTTGTAATTTCGAAATTGATATTTTATTTTGGATCCCTACTTTTGTTTTACAAAAAGAACTCAATTTTTAGTAATTTGGATATTTATATTTTATTCTCGATATGTACTATTGTTTTATGCAAAAAAACTAAATTTTTTGTAATTTCGAAATTGATATTTTATTTTGGATCCCTACTTTTGTTTTACAAAAAGAACTCAATTTTTAGTAATTTGGATATTTATATTTTATTCTCGATATATACTTTTGTTTTATGCAAAAGAACTAAATTTTTTGTAATTTCGAAATTGATATTTTATTTTGGATCCCTACTTTTGTTTTACAAAAAGATCTCAATTTTTAGTAATTTGGATATTTATATTTTATTCTCGATATGTACTTTTGTTTTATGCAAATGAACTAAATTTTTTGTAATTTCGAAATTGATATTTTATTTTGGATCCCTACTTTTGTTTTACAAAAAGATCTCAATTTTTAGTAATTTGGATATTTATATTTTATTCTCGATATGTACTTTTGTTTTATGCAAAAGAACTAAATTTTTTGTAATTTCGAAATTGATATTTTATTTTGGATCCCTACTTTTGTTTTACAAAAAGAACTCAATTTTTAGGAATTTGGATCTTTATATTTTATTCTCGATATGTACTTTGGTTTTATGCAAAAGAACTCAATTTTTTGTAATTTCGAAATTAATATTTTATTTTGGATCCCTACTTTTGTTTTACGAAAAGAACTCAATTTTTAGTAATTTGGATATTTATATTTTATTCTCGATATGTACTTTGGTTTTATGCAAAAGAACTCAATTTTTTGTAATTTCGAAATTGATATTTTATTTTGGATCCCTACTTTTGTTTTACATAAAGAACTCAATTTTTAGTAATTTGGATATATATATTTTATTTTCGATCCCTACTTTTGTGTCACAAATAGAATTCAATTTTTAATAATTTCGAAATTGATATATTATTTTTCATCCGTAGTTTTGTTTTACAAAAAAGAAACTCAATTTTTCATAATTTTGAAATTTATATTTTATTCTCGATACGTACTTTTGTTTTATGCAAAAGAACTCAATTTTTGTAATTTCGAAATTGATATTTTATTTTGGATCCCTACTTTTGTTTTACAAAAAGAACTCAATTTTTAGTAATTTGGATATTTATATTTTATTCTCGATATGTACTTTTGTTTCATGCAAAAGACTTAAATTTTTTGTAATTTCGAAATTGATATTTTATTTTGGATCCCTACTTTTGTTTTACAAAAAGAACTCAATTTTTAGTAATTTATATATATATATTTTATTTTCGATCCCTACTTTTGTGTCACAAATAGAATTCAATTTTTAATAATTTCGAAATTGATATATTATTTTTCATCCGTAGTTTTGTTTTACAAAAAAGAAACTCAATTTTTCATAATTTTGAAATTTATATTTTATTCGCGATACGTACTTTTGTTTTGTGCAAAAGAACTCAATTTTTGGTAATTTCGAAATTGATATTTTATTTTGGATCCCTACTTTTGTTTTATAAAAAGAACTCAATTTTTAGTAATTTGGATATTTATATTTTATTCTCGATATGTACTTTGGTTTTATGCAAAAGACTTAAATTTTTTGTAATTTCGAAATTGATATTTTATTTTGGATCCCTACTTTTTTTTACAAAAGAACTCAATTTTAAGTAATTTGGATATTTATTTTTTATTCTCGATATGTACTTTTGTTTTATGCAAAAGAACTAAATTTTTTGTAATTTCGAAATTGATATTTTATTTTGGATCCCCACTTTTGTTTTACAAAAAGAACTCAATTTTTAGTAATTTGGATATATATATTTTATTTTCGATCCCTACTTTTGTGTCACAAATAGAATTCAATTTTTAATAATTTCAAAATTGATATATTATTTTTTTCATCCGTAGTTTTGTTTTACAAAAACGAAACTCAATTTTTCATAATTTTGAAATTTTTATTTTATTCTCGATACGTACTTTTGTTTTATGCAAAAGAACTCAATTTTTTGTAATTTCGAAATTGATATTTTATTTTGGATCCCTACTTTTGTTTTACAAAAAGAACTCAATTTTTAGTAATTTGGATATTTATATTTTATTCTCCATATATACTTTTGTTTTATGCAAAAGAACTAAATTTTTGTAATTTCGACATTGATATTTTATTTTGGATCCCTACTTTTGTTTTACAAAAGATCTCAATTTTTAGTAATTTGGATATTTATATTTTATTCTCGATATGTACTTTTGTTTTATGCAAAAGAACTAAATTTTTGTAATTTCGAAATTGATATTTTATTTTGGATCGCTGCTTTTGTTTTACAAAAAGATCTCAATTTTTAGTAATTTGGATATTTATATTTTATTCTCGATATGTACTTTTGTTTTATGCAAAAGAACTAAATTTTTTGTAATTTCGAAATTGATATTTTATTTTGGATCCCTACTTTTGTTTTACAAAAAGAACTCAATTTTTAGTAATTTATATATATATATTTTATTTTCGATCCCTACTTTTGTGTCACAAATAGAATTCAATTTTTAATAATTTCGAAATTGATATATTATTTTTCATCCGTAGTTTTGTTTTACAAAAAAGAAACTCAATTTTTCATAATTTTGAAATTTATATTTTATTCGCGATACGTACTTTTGTTTTGTGCAAAAGAACTCAATTTTTTGTAATTACGAAATTGATATTTTATTTTGGATCCCTACTTTTGTTTTATAAAAAGAACTCAATTTTTAGTAATTTGGATATTTATATTTTATTCTCGATATGTACTTTGGTTTTATGCAAAAGACTTATATTTTTTGTAATTTCGAAATTGATATTTTATTTTGGATCCCTACTTTTTTTTTACAAAAAGAACTCAATTTTAAGTAATTTGGATATTTATTTTTTATTCTCGATATGTACTTTGGTTTTATGCAAAAGAACTCAATTTTTTGTAATTTCGAAATTGATATTTTATTTTGGATCCCCACTTTTGTTTTACAAAAAGAACTCAATTTTTAGTAATTTGGATATATATATTTTATTTTCGATCCCTACTTTTGTGTCACAAATAGAATTCAATTTTTAATAATTTCAAAATTGATATATTATTTTTTTCATCCGTAGTTTTGTTTTACAAAAACGAAACTCAATTTTTCATAATTTTGAAATTTTTATTTTATTCTCTATACGTACTTTTGTTTTATGCAAAAGAACTCAATTTTTTGTAATTTCGAAATTGATATTTTATTTTGGATCCCTACTTTTGTTTTACAAAAAGAACTCAATTTTAAGTAATTTGGATATTTATATTTTATTCTCCATATATACTTTTGTTTTATGCAAAAGAACTAAATTTTTTGTAATTTCGACATTGATATTTTATTTTGGATCCCTACTTTTGTTTTACAAAAAGATCTCAATTTTTAGTAATTTGGATATTTATATTTTATTCTCGATATGTACTTTTGTTTTATGCAAAAGAACTAAATTTTTTGTAATTTCGAAATTGATATTTTATTTTGGATCGCTGCTTTTGTTTTACAAAAAGATCTCAATTTTTAGTAATTTGGATATTTATATTTTATTCTCGATATGTACTTTTGTTTTATGCAAAAGAACTAAATTTTTTGTAATTTCGAAATTGATATTTTATTTTGGATCCCTACTTTTGTTTTACAAAAAGAACTCAATTTTTAGTAATTTATATATATATATTTTATTTTCGATCCCTACTTTTGTGTCACAAATAGAATTCAATTTTTAATAATTTCGAAATTGATATATTATTTTTCATCCGTAGTTTTGTTTTACAAAAAAGAAACTCAATTTTTCATAATTTTGAAATTTATATTTTATTCTCGATACGTACTTTTGTTGTATGCAAAAGAACTCAATTTTTTGTAATTTCGAAATTGATATTTTATTTTGGATCCCTACTTTTGTTTTATAAAAAGAACTCAATTTTTAGTAATTTGGATATTTATATTTTATTCTCGATATGTACTTTGGTTTTATGCAAAAGACTTAAATTTTTTGTAATTTCGAAATTGATATTTTATTTTGGATCCGTACTTTTGTTTTACAAAAAGAACTCAATTTTAAGTAATTTGGATATTTATATTTTATTCTCGATATGTACTTTTGTTTTATGCAAAAGAACTAAATTTTTTGTAATTTCGAAATTGATATTTTATTTTGGATCCCTACTTTTGTTTTACAAAAAGAACTCAATTTTTAGTAATTTAGATATTTATATTTTATTCTCGATATGTACATTTGTTTTATGCAAAAGAACTAATTTTTTGTAATTTCGAAATTGATATTTTATTTTGGATCCCTACTTTTGTTTTACAAAAAGAACTCAATTTTTAGTAATTTGGATATATATATTTTATTTTCGATCCCTACTTTTGTGTCACAAATAGAATTCAATTTTTAATAATTTCGAAATTGATATATTATTTTTCATCTGTAGTTTTGTTTTACAAAAAGAACTCAATTTTTAGTAATTTGGATATTTATATTTTATTCTCGATATATACTTTTGTTTTATGCAAAAGAACTAAATTTTTTGTAATTTCGACATTGATATTTTATTTTGGATCCCTACTTTTGTTTTACAAAAAGATCTCAATTTTTAATAATTTGGATATTTATATTTTATTCTCGATATGTACTTTTGGTTTATGCAAAAGAACTAAATTTTTTGTAATTTCGAAATTGATATTTTATTTTGGATCCCTACATTTGTTTGACAAAAAGAACTCAATTTTTAGTAATTTGGATATATATACTTTATTTTCGATCCCTACTTTTGTGTCACAAATAGAATTCAATTTTTAATAATTTCGAAATTGATATATTATTTTTCATCCGTAGTATTGTTTTACAAAAAAGAAACTCAATTTTTCATAATTTTGAAATTTATATTTTATTCTCGATACGGACTTTTGTTTTATGCAAAAGAACTCAGTTTTTTGTAATTTCGAAATTGATATTTTATTTTGGATCCCTACTTTTGTTTTACAATAAGAACTCAATTTTTAGTAATTTGGATATTTATATTTTATTCTCGATATGTACTTTGGTTTTATGCAAAAGAACTAAATTTTTTGTAATTTCGAAATTGATATTTTATTTTGGATCCCTACTTTTGTTTTACAAAAAGAACTCAATTTTTAGTAATTTGGATATTTATATTTTATTCTCGATATGTACTTTTGTTTTATGCAAAAGAACTAAATTTTTTGTAATTTCGAAATTGATATTTTATTTTGGATGCCTACTTTTGTTTTACAAAAAGAACTCAATTTTTAGTAATTTAGATATTTATATTTTATTCTCGATATGTACTTTGGTTTTATGCCAAAGACTTAAATTTTTTGTAATTTCGAAATTGATATTTTATTTTGGATCCCTACTTTTTTTTTACAAAAAGAACTCAATTTTTAGTAATTTAGATATTTATATTTTATTCTCGATATGTACTTTTGTTTTATGCAAAAGAACTAAATTTTTTGTAATTTCGAAATTGATATTTTATTATGGATCCCTACTTTTGTTTTACAAAAAGAACTCAATTTTTAGTAATTTGGATACATATATTTTATTTTCGATCCCTACTTTTGTGTCACAAATAGAATTCAGTTTTTAATAATTTCGAAATTGATATATTATTTTTCATCCGTAGTTTTGTTTTACAAAAAAGAAACTCAATTTTTCATAATTTTGAAATTTATATTTTATTCTCGATACGTACTTTTGTTTTATGCAAAAGAACTCAATTTTTGTAATTTCGAAATTGATATTTTATTTTGGATCCCTACTTTTGTTTTACAAAAGAACTCAATTTTTAGTAATTTGGATATATATATTTTATTTTCGATCCCTACTTTTGTGTCACAAATAGAATTCAATTTTTAATAATTTCGAAATTGATATATTATTTTTCATCCGTAGTTTTGTTTTACAAAAAAGAAACTCAATTTTTCATAATTTTGAAATTTATATGTTATTCTCGATACGTACTTTTGTTTTATGCAAAAGAACTCAATTTTTTGTAATTTCGAAATTGATATTTTATTTTGGATCCCTACTTTGGTTTTACAAAAAGAACTCAATTTTTAGTAATTTGGATATTTATATTTTATTCTCGATATGTACTTTTGTTTTATGCAAAAGAACTAAATTTTTTGTAATTTCGAAATTGATATTTTATTTTGGATCCTTACTTTTGTTTTACAAAAAGAACTCAATTTTTAGCAATTTGGATATATATATTTTATTTTCGATCCCTACTTTTGTGTCACAAATAGAATTCAATTTTTAATAATTTCGAAATTGATATATTATTTTTCATCCGTAGTTTTGTTTTACAAAAAAGAAACTCAATTTTTCATAGTTTATAAATTTATATTTTATTCTCGATACGTACTTTTGTTTTAAGCAAAAGAACTCAATTTTTTGTAATTTCGAAATTGATATTTTATTTTGGATCCCTACTTTTGTTTTACAAAAAGAACTCAATTTTAAGTAATTTGGATATTTATATTTTATTCTCGATATGTACTTTTGTTTTATGCAAAAGAACTCAATTTTTTGTAATTTCGAGATTGATATTTTATTTTGGATCCCTACTTTTTTTTTACAAAAAGAACTCAATTTTTAGTAATTTAGATATTTATATTTTATTCTCGATATGTACTTTTGTTTTATGCAAAAGAACTAAATTTTTTGTAATTTCGAAATTGATATTTTATTTTGGATCCCTACTTTTGTTTTACAAAAAGAACTCAATTTTTAGTAATTTGGATACATATATTTTATTTTCGATCCCTACTTTTGTGTCACAAATAGAATTCAGTTTTTAATAATTTCGAAATTGATATATTATTTTTCATCCGTAGTTTTGTTTTACAAAAAAGAAACTCAATTTTTCATAATTTTGAAATTTATATTTTATTCTCGATACGTACTTTTGTTTTATGCAAAAGAACTCAATTTTTTGTAATTTCGAAATTGATATTTTATTTTGGATCCCTACTTTTTTTTTACAAAAAGTACTCAATTTTTAGTAATTTGGATATATATATTTTATTTTCGATCCCTACTTTTGTGTCACAAATAGAATTCAATTTTTAATAATTTCGAAATTGATATATTATTTTTCATCCGTAGTTTTGTTTTACAAAAAGAAACTCAATTTTTCATAATTTTGAAATTTATATTTTATTCTCGATACGTACTTTTGTTTTATGCAAAAGAACTCAATTTTTGTAATTTCGAAATTGATATTTTATTTTGGATCCCTACTTTTGTTTTACAAAAAGAACTCAATTTTTAGTAATTTGTATATTTATATTTTATTCTCGATATGTACTTTTGTTTTATGCAAAAGAACTAAATTTTTGTAATTTCGAAATTGATATTTTATTTTGGATCCCTACTTTTGTTTTACAAAAGAACTCAATTTTTAGTAATTTGGATATTTATATTTTATTCTCGATATGTACTTTTGTTATGCAAAAGAACTCAATTTTTTGTAATTTCGAAATTGATATTTTATTTTGGATCCCTACTTTTGTTTTACAAAAAGAACTCAATTTTTAGTAATTTGGATATTTATATTTTATTCTCGATATGTACTTTTGTTTTATGCAAAAGAACTAAATTTTTTGTAATTTCGAAATTGATATTTTATTTTGGATCCCTACTTTTGTTTTACAAAAAGAACTCAATTTTTAGTAATTTGGATACATATATTTTATTTTCGATCCCTACTTTTGTGTCACAAATAGAATTCAATTTTTAATAATTTCGAAATTGATATATTATTTTTCATCCGTAGTTTTGTTTTACAAAAAAGAAACTCAATTTTTCATAATTTTGAAATTTATGTTTTATTCTCGATACGTACTTTTGTTTTATGCACAAGAACTCAATTTTTTGTAATTTCGAAATTGATATTTTATTTTGGATCCCTACTTTTGTTTTACAAAAAGAACTCAACTTTTAGTAATTTGGATATATATATTTTATTTTCGATCCCTACGTTTGTGTCACAAATAGAATTCAATTTTTAATAATTTCGAAATTGATATATTATTTTTCATCCGTAGTTTTGTTTTACAAAAAAGAAACTCAATTTTTCATAATTTTAAATTTATATTTTATTCTCGATACATACTTTTGTTTTATGCAAAAGAACTCAATATTTTTAATTTCGAAATTGATATTTTATTTTGGATCCCTACTATTGTTTTACAAAAAGAACTCAATTTTTAGTAATTTGGATATTTATATTTTATTCTTGATATGTACTTTTGTTTTATGCAAAAGAACTAAATTTTTGTAATTTCGAAATTGATATTTTATTTTGGATCCCTACTTTTGTTTTACAAAAGAACTCAATTTTTAGTAATTTGGATATATATATTTTATTTTCGATCCCTACTTTTGTGTCACAAATAGAATTCAATTTTTAATAATTTCGAAATTGATATATTATTTTTCATCCGTAGTTTTGTTTTACAAAAAGAAACTCAATTTTTCATAATTTTGAAATTTATATTTTATTCTCGATCACGTACTTTTGTTTTATGCAAAAGAACTCAATTTTTGTAATTTCGAAATTGATATTTTATTTTGGATCCCTACTTTTGTTTTACAAAAAGAACTCAATTTTTAGTAATTTGGATATTTATATTTTATTCTCGATATGTACTTTTGTTTTATGCAAAAGAACTAAATTTTTGTAATTTCGAAATTGATATTTTATTTTGGATCCCTACTTTTGTTTTACAAAAAGAACTCAATTTTTAGTAATTTGGATATTTATATTTTATTCTCGATATGTACTTTGGTTTTATGCAAAAGAACTCAATTTTTGTAATTTCGAAATTGATATTTTATTTTGGATCCCTATTTTTGTTTTACAAAAAGAACTCAATTTTTAGTAATTTGGATATTTATATTTTATTCTCGATATGTACTTTTGTTTTATGCAAAAGATATAAATTTTTGTAATTTCGAAATTGATATTTTATTTTGGATCCCTACTTTTGTTTTACAAAAGAACTCAATTTTTAGCAATTTGGATATATATATTTTATTTTCGATCCCTAGTTTTGTGTCACAAATAGAATTCAATTTTTAATAATTTCGAAATTGATATATTATTTTTCATCCATAGTTTTGTTTTACAAAAAGAAACTCAATTTTTCATAATTTTGAAATTTATATTTTATTCTCGATACGTACTTTTGTTTTATGCAAAAGAACTCAATTTTTGTAATTTCGAAATTGATATTTTATTTTGGATCCCTACTTTTGTTTTACAAAAAGAACTCAACTTTTAGTAATTTGGATATATATATTTTATTTTCGATCCCTACGTTTGTGTCACAAATAGAATTCAATTTTTAATAATTTCGAAATTGATATATTATTTTTCATCCGTAGTTTTGTTTTACAAAAAGAAACTCAATTTTTCATAATTTTAAATTTATATTTTATTCTCGATACATACTTTTGTTTTATGCAAAAGAACTCAATATTTTTAATTTCGAAATTGATATTTTATTTTGGATCCCTACTATTGTTTTACAAAAAGAACTCAATTTTTAGTAATTTGGATATTTATATTTTATTCTTGATATGTACTTTTGTTTTATGCAAAAGAACTAAATTTTTGTAATTTCGAAATTGATATTTTATTTTGGATCCCTACTTTTGTTTTACAAAAAGAACTCAATTTTTAGTAATTTGGATATATATATTTTATTTTCGATCCCTACTTTTGTGTCACAAATAGAATTCAATTTTTAATAATTTCGAAATTGATATATTATTTTTCATCCGTAGTTTTGTTTTACAAAAAGAAACTCAATTTTTCATAATTTTGAAATTTATATTTTATTCTCGATACGTACTTTTGTTTTATGCAAAAGAACTCAATTTTTGTAATTTCGAAATTGATATTTTATTTTGGATCCCTACTTTTGTTTTACAAAAAGAACTCAATTTTTAGTAATTTGGATATTTATATTTTATTCTCGATATGTACTTTTGTTTTATGCAAAAGAACTAAATTTTTGTAATTTCGAAATTGATATTTTATTTTGGATCCCTACTTTTGTTTTACAAAAGAACTCAATTTTTAGTAATTTGGATATTTATATTTTATTCTCGATATGTACTTTGGTTTTATGCAAAAGAACTCAATTTTTGTAATTTCGAAATTGATATTTTATTTTGGATCCCTATTTTTGTTTTACAAAAGAACTCAATTTTTAGTAATTTGGATATTTATATTTTATTCTCGATATGTACTTTTGTTTTATGCAAAAGAACTAAATTTTTGTAATTTCGAAATTGATATTTTATTTTGGATCCCTACTTTTGTTTTACAAAAGAACTCAACTTTTAGCAATTTGGATATATATATTTTATTTTCGATCCCTAGTTTTGTGTCACAAATAGAATTCAATTTTTAATAATTTCGAAATTGATATATTATTTTTCATCCATAGTTTTGTTTTACAAAAAGAAACTCAATTTTTCATAATTTTGAAATTTATATTTTATTCTCGATACGTACTTTTGTTTTATGCAAAAGAACTCAATTTTTGTAATTTCGAAATTGATATTTTATTTTGGATCCCTACTTTTGTTTTACAAAAAGAACTCAATTTTAGTAATTTGGATATATATATTTTATTTTCGATCCCTACTTTTGTGTCACAAATAGAATTCAATTTTTAATAATTTCGAAATTGATATATTATTTTTCATCCGTAGTTTTGTTTTACAAAAAGAAACTCAATTTTTCATAATTTTGAAATTTATATTTTATTCTCGATCACGTACTTTTGTTTTATGCAAAAGAACTAAATTTTTGTAATTTTGAAATTGATATTTTATTTTGGATCCCTACTTTTGTTTTACAAAAGAACTCAATTTTTAGTAATTTGGATATATATATATTATTTTCGATCCCTACTTTTGTGTCACAAATAGAATTCAATTTTTAATAATTTCGAAATTGATATATTATTTTTCATCCGTAGTTTTGTTTTACAAAAAAACTCAATTTTTCATAGTTTTGAAATTTATATTTTATTCTCGATACGTACTTTTGTTTTAAGCAAAAGAACTCAATTTTTGTAATTTCGAAATTGATATTTTATTTTGGATCCCTACTTTTGTTTTACAAAAAGAACTCGATTTTTAGTAATTTGGATATTTATATTTTATTCTCGATATGTACTTTTGTTTTATGCAAAGAATTAATTTTTGTAATATCGAAATTGATATTTTATTTTGGATCCCTACTTTTGTTTTACAAAAGAACACAAATTTTAGTAATTTGGATATATACATTTTATTTTCGATCCCTACTTTTGTGTCACAAATAGAATTCAATTTTTAATAATTTCGAAATTGATATATTATTTTTCATCCGTAGTTTTGTTTTACAAAAAGAAACTCAATTTTTAGTAATTTGGATATTTATATTTTATTCTCGATATGTACTTTTGTTTTATGCAAAAGAACTAAATTTTTGTAATTTCGAAATTGATATTTTATTTTGGATCCCTACTTTTGTTTTACAAAAGAACTCAATTTTTAGTAATTTGGATATTTATATTTTATTCTCGATATGTACTTTTGTTTTATGCAAAAGAACTAAATTTTTGTAATTTCGAAATTGATATTTTATTTTGGATCCCTACTTTTGTTTTACAAAAAGAACTCAATTTTTAGTAATTTGGATATTTATATTTTATTCTCGATATGTACTTTTGTTTTATGCAAAAGAACTAAATTTTTGTAATTTCGAAATTGATATTTTATTTTGGATCCCTACTTTTGTTTTACAAAAGAACACAAATTTTAGTAATTTGGATATATATATTTTATTTTCGATCCCTACTTTTGTGTCACAAATAGAATTCAATTTTTAATAATTTCGAAATTGATATATTATTTTTCATCCGTAGTTTTGTTTTACAAAAAGAAACTCAATTTTTCATAATTTTGAAATTTATATTTTATTCTCGATACGTACTTTTGTTTTATGCAAAAGAACTCAATTTTTGTAATTTCGAAATTGATATTTTATTTTGGATCCCTACTTTTGTTTTACAAAAGAACTCAATTTTTAGTAATTTGGATATTTATATTTTATTCTCGATATGTACTTTTGTTTTATGCAAAAGAACTAAATTTTTGTAATTTCGAAATTGATATTTTATTTTGGATCCCTACTTTTGTTTTACAAAAAGAACTCAATTTTTAGTAATTTGGATATTTATATTTTATTCTCGATATGTACTTTGGTTTTATGCAAAAGAACTCAATTTTTTGTAATTTCGAAATTGATATTTTATTTTGGATCCCTATTTTTGTTTTACAAAAAGAACTCAATTTTTAGTAATTTGGATATTTATATTTTATTCTCGATATGTACTTTTGTTTTATGCAAAAGATATAAATTTTTTGTAATTTCGAAATTGATATTTTATTTTGGATCCCTACTTTTGTTTTACAAAAGAACTCAATTTTTAGCAATTTGGATATATATATTTTATTTTCGATCCCTAGTTTTGTGTCACAAATAGAATTCAATTTTTAATAATTTCGAAATTGATATATTATTTTTCATCCATAGTTTTGTTTTACAAAAAGAAACTCAATTTTTCATAATTTTGAAATTTATATTTTATTCTCGATACGTACTTTTGTTTTATGCAAAAGAACTCAATTTTTGTAATTTCGAAATTGATATTTTATTTTGGATCCCTACTTTTGTTTTACAAAAAGAACTCAACTTTTAGTAATTTGGATATATATATATTTTATTTTCGATCCCTACGTTTGTGTCACAAATAGAATTCAATTTTTAATAATTTCGAAATTGATATATTATTTTTCATCCGTAGTTTTGTTTTACAAAAAGAAACTCAATTTTTCATAATTTTAAATTTATATTTTATTCTCGATACATACTTTTGTTTTATGCAAAAGAACTCAATATTTTTAATTTCGAAATTGATATTTTATTTTGGATCCCTACTATTGTTTTACAAAAAGAACTCAATTTTTAGTAATTTGGATATTTATATTTTATTCTTGATATGTACTTTTGTTTTATGCAAAAGAACTAAATTTTTGTAATTTCGAAATTGATATTTTATTTTGGATCCCTACTTTTGTTTTACAAAAAGAACTCAATTTTTAGTAATTTGGATATATATATTTTATTTTCGATCCCTACTTTTGTGTCACAAATAGAATTCAATTTTTAATAATTTCGAAATTGATATATTATTTTTCATCCGTAGTTTTGTTTTACAAAAAGAAACTCAATTTTTCATAATTTTGAAATTTATATTTTATTCTCGATCACGTACTTTTGTTTTATGCAAAAGAACTCAATTTTTGTAATTTCGAAATTGATATTTTATTTTGGATCCCTACTTTTGTTTTACAAAAAGAACTCAATTTTTAGTAATTTGGATATTTATATTTTATTCTCGATATGTACTTTTGTTTTATGCAAAAGAACTAAATTTTTGTAATTTCGAAATTGATATTTTATTTTGGATCCCTACTTTTGTTTTACAAAAAGAACTCAATTTTTAGTAATTTGGATATTTATATTTTATTCTCGATATGTACTTTGGTTTTATGCAAAAGAACTCAATTTTTGTAATTTCGAAATTGATATTTTATTTTGGATCCCTATTTTTGTTTTACAAAAAGAACTCAATTTTTAGTAATTTGGATATTTATATTTTATTCTCGATATGTACTTTTGTTTTATGCAAAAGAACTAAATTTTTTGTAATTTCGAAATTGATATTTTATTTTGGATCCCTACTTTTGTTTTACAAAAAGAACTCAATTTTTAGCAATTTGGATATATATATTTTATTTTCGATCCCTAGTTTTGTGTCACAAATAGAATTCAATTTTTAATAATTTCGAAATTGATATATTATTTTTCATCCATAGTTTTGTTTTACAAAAAAGAAACTCAATTTTTCATAATTTTGAAATTTATATTTTATTCTCGATACGTACTTTTGTTTTATGCAAAAGAACTCAATTTTTTGTAATTTCGAAATTGATATTTTATTTTGGATCCCTACTTTTGTTTTACAAAAAGAACTCAATTTTTAGTAATTTGGATATATATATTTTATTTTCGATCCCTACTTTTGTGTCACAAATAGAATTCAATTTTTAATAATTTCGAAATTGATATATTATTTTTCATCCGTAGTTTTGTTTTACAAAAAGAAACTCAATTTTTCATAATTTTGAAATTTATATTTTATTCTCGATACGTACTTTTGTTTTATGCAAAAGAACTCAATTTTTGTAATTTCGAAATTGATATTTTATTTTGGATCCCTACTTTTGTTTTACAAAAGAACTCAATTTTTAGTAATTTGTATATTTATATTTTATTCTCGATATGTACTTTTGTTTTATGCAAAAGAACTAAATTTTTTGTAATTTCGAAATTGATATTTTATTTTGGATCCCTACTTTTGTTTTACAAAAAGAACTCAATTTTTAGTAATTTGGATATTTATATTTTATTCTCGATATGTACTTTGGTTTCATGCAAATAGAACTCAATTTTTAGTAATTTCGAAATTGATATTTTATTTTGGATCCGTATTTTTGTTTTACAAAAGAAACTCAATTTTTAGTAATTTGGATATTTATATTTTATTCTCGATATGTACTTTTGTTTTATGCAAAAGAACTAAATTTTTGTAATTTCGAAATTGATATTTTATTTTGGATCCCTACTTTTGTTTTACAAAAGAACTCAACTTTTAGCAATTTGGATATATATATTTTATTTTCGATCCCTAGTTTTGTGTCACAAATAGAATTCAATTTTTAATAATTTCGAAATTGATATATTATTTTTCATCCATAGTTTTGTTTTACAAAAAGAAACTCAATTTTTCATAATTTTGAAATTTATATTTTATTCTCGATACGTACTTTTGTTTTATGCAAAAGAACTCAATTTTTGTAATTTCGAAATTGATATTTTATTTTGGATCCCTACTTTTGTTTTACAAAAGAACTCAATTTTTAGTAATTTGTATATTTATATTTTATTCTCGATATGTACTTTTGTTTTATGCAAAAGAACTAAATTTTTGTAATTTCGAAATTGATATTTTATTTTGGATCCCTACTTTTGTTTTACAAAAAGAACTCAATTTTTAGCAATTTGGATATATATATTTTATTTTCGATCCCTACTTTTGTGTCACAAATAGAATTCAATTTTTAATAATTTCGAAATTGATATATTATTTTTCATCCGTAGTTTTGTTTTACAAAAAGAAACTCAATTTTTCATAATTTTGAAATTTATATTTTATTCTCGATCACGTACTTTTGTTTTATGCACAAGAACTCAATTTTTTGTAATTTCGAAATTGATATTTTATTTTGGATCCCTACTTTTGTTTTACAAAAAGAACTCAATTTTTAGTAATTTGGATATATATATTTTATTTTCGATCCCTACTTTTGTGTCACAAATAGAATTCAATTTTTAATAATTTCGAAATTGATATATTATTTTTCATCCGTAGTTTTGTTTTACAAAAAGAAACTCAATTTTTCATAATTTTGAAATTTATATTTTATTCTCGATACGTACTTTTGTTTTATGCAAAAGAACTCAATTTTTGTAATTTCGAAATTGATATTTTATTTTGGATCCCTACTTTTGTTTTACAAAAAGAACTCAATTTTTAGTAATTTGGATATTTATATTTTATTCTCGATATGTACTTTTGTTTTATGCAAAAGAACTAAATTTTTGTAATTTCGAAATTGATATTTTATTTTGGATCCCTACTTTTGTTTTACAAAAGAACTCAAATTTTAGTAATTTGGATATATATATTTTATTTTCGATCCCTACTTTTGTGTCACAAATAGAATTCAATTTTTAATAATTTCGAAATTGATATATTATTTTTCATCCGTAGTTTTGTTTTACAAAAAGAAACTCAATTTTTCATAATTTATGAAATTTATATTTTATTCTCGATACGTACTTTTGTTTTATGCAAAAGAACTCAATTTTTGTAATTTCGAAATTGATATTTTATTTTGGATCCCTACTTTTGTTTTACAAAAGAACTCAATTTTTAGTAATTTGGATATTTATATTTTATTCTCGATATGTACTTTTGTTTTATGCAAAAGAACTAAATTTTTGTAATTTCGAAATTGATATTTTATTTTGGATCCCTACTTTTGTTTTACAAAAAGAACTCAATTTTTAGTAATTTGGATATATATATTTTATTTTCGATCCCTACTTTTGTGTCACAAATAGAATTCAATTTTTAATAATTTCGAAATTGATATATTATTTTTCATCCGTAGTTTTGTTTTACAAAAGAAACTCAATTTTTCATAATTTTGAAATTTATATTTTATTCTCGATATGTACTTTTGTTTTATGCAAAAGAACTCAATTTTTGTAATTTCGAAATTGATATTTTATTTTGGATCCCTACTTTTGTTTTACAAAAAGAACTCAATTTTTAGTAATTTGGATATTTATATTTTATTCTCGATATGTACTTTTGTGTTATGCAAATAGAACTAAATTTTTAATAATTTCGAAATTGATATTTTATTTTGCATCCGTACTTTTGTTTTACAAAAAGAAACTCAATTTTTCAGTAATTTTGATATTTATATTTTATTCTCGATATGTACTTTTGTTTTATGCAAAAGAACTCAATTTTTGTAATTTCGAAATTGATATTTTATTTTGGATCCCTACTTTTGTTTTACAAAAAGAACTCAATTTTAGTAATTTGGATATTTATATTTTATTCTCGATATGTACTTTTGTTTTATGCAAAAGAACTAAATTTTTGTAATTTCGAAATTGATATTTTATTTTGGATCCCTACTTTTGTTTTACAAAAAGAACTCAATTTTTAGCAATTTGGATATATATATTTTATTTTCGATCCCTACTTTTGTGTCACAAATAGAATTCAATTTTTAATAATTTCGAAATTGATATATTATTTTTCATCCATAGTTTTGTTTTACAAAAAGAAACTCAATTTTTCATAATTTTGAAATTTATATTTTATTCTCGATACGTACTTTTGTTTTATGCAAAAGAACTCAATTTTTGTAATTTCGAAATTGATATTTTATTTTGGATCCCTACTTTTGTTTTACAAAAAGAACTCAATTTTTAGTAATTTGGATATATTATATTTTATTTTCGATCCGTACTTTTGTGTTATGCAAATAGAACTCAATTTTTAGTAATTTCGAAATTGATATTTTATTTTGCATCCGTAGTTTTGTTTTACAAAAAGAACTCAATTTTTCAGTAATTTGGATATTTATATTTTATTCTCGATACATACTTTTGTTTTATGCAAAAGAACTCAATATTTTGTAATTTCGAAATTGATATTTTATTTTGGATCCCTACTTTTGTTTTACAAAAAGAACTCAATTTTTAGTAATTTGGATATTTATATTTTATTCTCGATATGTACTTTTGTTTTATGCAAAAGAACTCAATTTTTGTAATTTCGAAATTGATATTTTATTTTGGATCCCTACTTTTGTTTTACAAAAAGAACTCAATTTTTAGTAATTTGGATATATATATTTTATTTTCGATCCCTACTTTTGTGTCACAAATAGAATTCAATTTTTAATAATTTCGAAATTGATATATTATTTTTCATCCGTAGTTTTGTTTTACAAAAAGAAACTCAATTTTTCATAATTTTGAAATTTATATTTTATTCTCGATACGTACTTTTGTTTTATGCAAAGAACTCAATTTTTGTAATTTCGAAATTGATATTTTATTTTGGATCCCTACTTTTGTTTTACAAAAAGAACTCAATTTTTAGTAATTTGGATATTTATATTTTATTCTCGATATGTACTTTGGTTTTATGCAAAAGAACTCAATTTTTTGTAATTTCGAAATTGATATTTTATTTTGGATCCCTACTTTTGTTTTACAAAAGAACTCAATTTTTAGTAATTTGGATATTTATATTTTATTCTCGATATGTACTTTTGTTTTATGCAAAAGAACTAAATTTTTGTAATTTCGAAATTGATATTTTATTTTGGATCCCTACTTTTGTTTTACAAAAAGAACTCAATTTTTAGTAATTTGGATACATATATTTTATTTTCGATCTCTACTTTTGTGTCACAAATAGAATTCAATTTCTAATAATTTCGAAATTGATATATTATTTTTCATCCGTAGTTTTGTTTTACAAAAAAGAAACTCAATTTTTCATAATTTTGAAATTTATATTTTATTCTCGATACGTACTTTTGTTTTATGCACAAGAACTCAATTTTTTGTAATTTCGAAATTGATATTTTATTTTGGATCCCTACTTTTGTTTTACAAAAAGAACTCAATTTTTAGTAATTTGGATGTATATATTTTGTTTTCGATCCCTACTTTTGTGTCACAAATAGAATTCAATTTTTAATAATTTCGAAATTGATATATTATTTTTCATCCGTAGTTTTGTTTTACGAAAAAGAAACTCAATTTTTCATAGTTTTGAAATTTATATTTTATTCTCGATACGTACTTTTGTTTTAAGCAAAAGAACTCAATTTTTTGTAATTTCGAAATTGATATTTTATTTTGGATCCCTACTTTTTGTTTTACAAAAAGAACTCAATTTTTAGTAATTTGGATATTTATATTTTATTCTTGATATGTACTTTTGTCTTAGGCAAAAGAACTAAATTTTTTGTAATTTCGAAATTGATATTTTATTTTGGATCCCTACTTTTCTTTTACAAAAAGAACTCAATTTTTAGTAATTTGGATATTTATACTTTATTCTCGATATGTACTTTTGTTTTATGCAAAAGAACTAAATTTTTTGTAATTTCGAAATTGATATTTTATTTTGGATCCCTACTTTTGTTTTACAAAAAGAACTCAATTTTTAGTAATTTGGATACATATATTTTATTTTCGATCCCTACTTTTGTGTCACAAATAGAATTCAATTTTTAATAATTTCGAAATTGATATATTATTTTTCATCCGTAGTTTTGTTTTACAAAAAGAAACTCAATTTTTCATAATTTTGAAATTTATATTTTATTCTCGATACGTACTTTTGTTTTATGCAAAAGAACTCAATTTTTGTAATTTCGAAATTGATATTTTATTTTGGATCCCTACTTTTGTTTTACAAAAGAACTCAATTTTTAGTAATTTGGATATTTATATTTTATTCTCGATATGTACTTTTGTTTTATGCAAAAGAACTAATTTTTTGTAATTTCGAAATTGATATTTTATTTTGGATCCCTACTTTTGTTTTACAAAAAGAACTCAATTTTTAGTAATTTGGATATATATATTTTATTTTCGATCCCTACTTTTGTGTCACAAATAGAATTCAATTTTTAATAATTTCGAAATTGATATATTATTTTTCATCCGTAGTTTTGTTTTACAAAAAGAAACTCAATTTTTCATAATTTTGAAATTTATATTTTATTCTCGATACGTACTTTTGTTTTATGCAAAAGAACTCAATTTTTGTAATTTCGAAATTGATATTTTATTTTGGATCCCTACTTTTGTTTTACAAAAAGAACTCAATTTTTAGTAATTTGGATATTTATATTTTATTCTCGATATGTACTTTTGTTTTATGCAAAAGAACTAAATTTTTTGTAATTTCGAAATTGATATTTTATTTTGGATCCCTACTTTTGTTTTACAAAAAGAACTCAATGTTTAGCAATTTGGATATATATATTTTATTTTCGATCCCTACTTTTGTGTCACAAATAGAATTCAATTTTTAATAATTTCGAAATTGATATATTATTTTTCATCCAGTAGTTTTGTTTTACAAAAAGAAACTCAATTTTTCATAATTTTGAAATTTATATTTTATTCTCGATCATGTACTTTTGTTTTATGCAAAAGAACTCAATTTTTGTAATTTAAAAATTGATATTTTATTTTGGATCCCTACTTTTGTTTTACAAAAAGAACTCAATTTTTAGTAATTTGGATATATATATTTTATTTTCGATCCCTACTTTTGTGTCACAAATAGAATTCAATTTTTAATAATTTCGAAATTGATATATTATTTTTCATCCGTAGTTTTGTTTTACAAAAAGAAACTCAATTTTTCATAATTTTGAAATTTATATTTTATTCTCGATACGTACTTTTGTTTTATGCAAAAGAACTCAATTTTTGTAATTTCGAAATTGATATTTTATTTTGGATCCCTACTTTTGTTTTACAAAAGAACTCAATTTTTAGTAATTTAGATATTTATATTTTATTCTCTATATGTACTTTTGTTTTATGCAAAAGAACTAAATTTTTTGTAATTTCGAAATTGATATTTTATTTTGGATCCCTACTTTTGTTTTACAAAAAGAACTCAATTTTTAGCAATTTGGATATATATATTTTATTTTCGATCCCTACTTTTGTGTCACAAATAGAATTCAATTTTTAATAATTTCGAAATTGATATATTATTTTTCATCCGTAGTTTTGTTTTACAAAAAGAAACTCAATTTTTCATAATTTTGAAATTTATATTTTATTCTCGATACGTACTTTTGTTTTATGCAAAAGAACTCAATTTTTGTAATTTCGAAATTGATATTTTATTTTGGATCCCTACTTTTGTTTTACAAAAAGAAATCAATTTTTAGTAATTTGGATATATATATTTTATTTTCGATCCCTACTTTTGTGTCACAAATAAAATTCAATTTTTAATAATTTTGAAATTGATATATTATTTTTCATCCGTAGTTTTGTTTTACAAAAAAGAAACTCAATTTTTCATAATTTTGAAATTTATATTTTATTCTCGATACGTACTTTTGTTTTATGCAAAAGAACTCAATTTTTGTAATTTCGAAATTGATATTTTATTTTGGATCCCTACTTTTCTTTTACAAAAAGAACTCAATTTTTAGTAATTTGGATATATATATTTTATTTTCGATCCCTATTTTTGTGTCACAAATAGAATTCAATTTTTAATAATTTCGAAATTGATATATTATTTTTCATCCGTAGTTTTGTTTTACAAAAAAGAAACTCAATTTTTCATAATTTTGACATTTATATTTTATTCTCGATACGTACTTTTGTTTTATGCAAAAGAATTCAATTTTTGTAATTTCGAAATTGATATTTTATTTTGGATCCCTACTTTTGTTTTACAAAAAGAACTCAATTTTTAGTAATTTGGATATTTATATTTTATTCTCGATATGTACTTTTGTTTTATGCAAAAGAACTAAATTTTTGTAATTTCGAAATTGATATTTTATTTTGGATCCCTACTTTTGTTTTGCAAAAAGAACTCAATTTTTAGCAATTTGGATATATATATTTTATTTTCTATCCCTACTTTTGTGTCACAAATAGAATTCAATTTTTAATAATTTCGAAATTGATATATTATTTTTCATCCGTAGTTTTGTTTTACAAAAAGAAACTCAATTTTTCATAATTTTGAAATTTATATTTTATTCTCGATACGTACTTTTGTTTTATGCAAAAGAACTCAATTTTTGTAATTTCGAAATTCATATTTTATTTTGGATCCCTACTTTTGTTTTACAAAAAGAACTCAATTTTTAGTAATTTGGATATTTATATTTTATTCTAGATATGTACTTTTGTTTTATGCAAAAGAACTAAATATTTTGTAATTTCGAAATTGATATTTTATTTTGGATCCCTACTTTTGTTTTGCAAAAAGAACTCAATTTTTAGCAATTTGGATATATATATTTTATTTTCTATCCCTACTTTTGTGTCACAAATAGAATTCAATTTTTAATAATTTCGAAATTGATATATTATTTTTCATTCAGTAGTTTTGTTTTACAAAAAGAAACTCAATTTTTCATAATTTTGAAATTTATATTTTATTCTCGATACGTACTTTTGTTTTATGCAAAAGAACTCAATTTTTGTAATTTCGAAATTGATATTTTATTTTGGATCCCTACTTTTGTTTTACAAAAAGAACTCAATTTTTAGTAATTTGGATATTTATATTTTATTCTCGATATGTACTTTTGTTTTATGCAAAAGAACTAAATTTTTTGTAATTTCGAAATTGATATTTTATTTTGGATCCCTACTTTTGTTTTACAAAAAGAACTCAATTTTTAGTAATTTGGATATTTATATTTTATTTTCAATCCCTACTTTTGTTTCACAAATAGAATTCAATTTTTAATAATTTCGAAATTGATATATTATTTTTCATCCGTAGTTTTGTTTTACAAAAAAGAAACTCAATTTTTCATAATTTTGAAATTTATATTTTATTCTCGATACGTACTTTTGTTTTATGCAAAAGAACTCAATTTTTGTAATTTCGAAGTTGATATTTTATTTTGGATCCCTACTTTTGTTTTACAAAAAGAACTCAATTTTTAGTAATTTGGATATTTATATTTTATTCTCGATATGTACTTTTGTTTTATGCAAAAGAACTAAATTTTTGTAATTTCGAAATTGATATTTTATTTTGGATCCCTACTTTTGTTTTACAAAAGAACTCAATTTTTAGTAATTTGGATACATATATTTTATTTTCAATCCCTACTTTTGTGTCACAAATAGAATTCAATTTTTAATAATTTCGAAATTGATATATTATTTTTCATCCGTAGTTTTGTTTTACAAAAAAGAAACTCAATTTTTCATAATTTTGAAATTTATATTTTATTCTCGATACGTACTTTTGTTTTATGCAAAAGAACTCAATTTTTTGTAATTTCGAAATTGATATTTTATTTTGGATCCCTACTTTTGTTTTACAAAAAGAACTCAATTTTTAGTAATTTGTATATTTATATTTTATTCTCGATATGTACTTTTGTTTTATGCAAAAGAACTAAATTTTTGTAATTTCGAAATTGATATTTTATTTTGGATCCCTACTTTTGTTTTACAAAAGAACTCAATTTTTAGTAATTTGGATATTTATATTTTATTCTCGATATGTACTTTGGTTTTAGGCAAAAGAACTCAATTTTTTGTAATTTCGAAATTGATATTTTATTTTGGATCCCTACTTTTGTTTTACAAAAAGAACTCAATTTTTGTAATTTGGATATTTATATTTTATTCTCGATATGTACTTTTGTTTTATGCAAAAGAACTCAATTTTTGTAATTTCGAAATTGATATTTTATTTTGGATCCCTACTTTTGTTTTACAAAAAGAACTCAATTTTTAGTAATTTGGATATATATATTTTATTTTCGATCCCTACTTTTGTTTCACAAATAGAATTCAATTTTTAATAATTTCGAAATTGATATATTATTTTTCATCCGTAGTTTTGTTTTACAAAAAAGAAACTCAATTTTTCATAATTTTGAAATTTATATTTTATTGTCGATACGTACTTTTGTTTTATGCAAAAGAACTCAATTTTTTGTAATTTCGAAATTGATATTTTATTTTGGATCCCTACTTTTGTTTTACAAAAAGAACTCAATTTTTAGTAATTTGGATATTTATATTTTATTTTCGATCCCTACTTTTGTGTCACAAATAGAATTCAATTTTTAATAATTTCGAAATTGATATATTACTTTTCATCCGTAGTTTTGTTTTACAAAAAAGAACCTCAATTTTTCATAATTTTGAAATTTATATTTTATTCTCGATACGTACTTTTTGTTTTATGCAAAAGAACTCAATTTTTTGTAATTTTGAAATTGATATTTTATTTTGGATCCCTACTTTTATTTTACAAAAAGAACTCAATTTTTAGTAATTTGGATATTTATATTTTATTCTCGATATGTACTTTTGTTTTATGCAAAAGAAATAAATTTTTTGTAATTTTGAAATTGATATTTTATTTTGGATCCCTACTTTTGTTTTACAAAAAGAACTCAATTTTTAGTAATTTGGATATATATATTTTATTTTCGATCCCTACTTTTGTTTCACAAATAGAATTCAATTTTTAATAATTTCGAAATTGATATATTATTTTTCATCCGTAGTTTTGTTTTACAAAAAGAAACTCAATTTTTCATAATTTTGAAATTTATATTTTATTCTCGATACGTACTTTTGTTTTATGCAAAAGAACTCAATTTTTGTAATTTCGAAATTGATATTTTATTTTGGATCCCTACTTTTTGTTTTACAAAAGAACTCAATTTTTAGTAATTTGGATATTTATATTTTATTCTCGATATGTACTTTTGTTTTATGCAAAAGAACTAAATTTTTGTAATTTCGAAATTGATATTTTATTTTGGATCCCTACTTTTGTTTTACAAAAAGAACTCAATTTTTAGTAATTTGGATATTTATATTTTATTCTCGATATGTACTTTTTTTTATGCAAAAGAACTAAATTTTTTGAAATTTCGAAATATATTTTATTTTGGATCCCTACTTTTGTTTTACAAAAAGAACTCAATTTTTAGTAATTTGGATACATATATTTTATTTTCGATCTCTACTTTTGTGTCACAAATAGAATTCAATTTTTAATAATTTCGAAATTGATATATTACTTTTCATCCGTAGTTTTGTTTTACAAAAAAGAACCTCAATTTTTCATAATTTTGAAATTTATATTTTATTCTCGATACGTACTTTTGTTTTATGCAAAAGAACTCAATTTTTTGTAATTTTGAAATTGATATTTTATTTTGGATCCCTACTTTTATTTTACAAAAAGAACTCAATTTTTAGTAATTTGGATATTTATATTTTATTCTCGATACGTACTTTTGTTTTATGCAAAAGAACTCAATTTTTGTAATTTTGAAATTGATATTTTATTTTGGATCCCTACTTTTGTTTTACAAAAAGAACTCAATTTTTAGTAATTTGGATATTTATATTTTATTCTCGATATGTACTTTTTTTTATGCAAAAGAACTAAATTTTTTGTAATTTCGAAATTGATATTTTATTTTGGATCCCTACTTTTGTTTTACAAAAAGAACTCAATTTTTAGTAATTTGGATACATATATTTTATTTTCGATCTCTACTTTTGTGTCACAAATAGAATTCAATTTTTAATAATTTCGAAATTGATATATTATTTTTCATCCGTAGTTTTGTTTTACAAAAAGAAACTCAATTTTTCATAATTTTGAAATTTATATTTTATTCTCGATACGTACTTTTGTTTTATGCACAAGAACTCAATTTTTTGTAATTTCGAAATTGATATTTTATTTTGGATCCCTACTTTTGTTTTACAAAAAGAACTCAATTTTTAGTAATTTGGATATATATATTTTATTTTCGATCCCTACTTTTGTGTCACAAATAGAATTCAATTTTTAATAATTTCGAAATTGATATATTACTTTTCATCCGTAGTTTTGTTTTACAAAAAAGAACCTCAATTTTTCATAATTTTGAAATTTATATTTTATTCTCGATACGTACTTTTGTTTTATGCAAAAGAACTCAATTTTTTGTAATTTTGAAATTGATATTTTATTTTGGATCCCTACTTTTATTTTACAAAAAGAACTCAATTTTTAGTAATTTGGATATTTATATTTTATTCTCGATATGTACTTTGGTTTTATGCAAAAGACTTAAATTTTTTGTAATTTCGAAATTGATATTTTATTTTGGATCCGTACTTTTGTTTTACAAAAAGAACTCAATTTTTAGTAATTTGGATATTTATATTTTATTCTCGATATGTACTTTTGTTTTATGCAAAAGAACTAAATTTTTGTAATTTCGAAATTGATATTTTATTTTGGATCCCTACTTTTGTTTTACAAAAGAACTCAATTTTTAGTAATTTGGATATTTATATTTTATTCTCGATATGTACTTTGGTTTTATGCAAAAGACTTAAATTTTTTGTAATTTCGAAATTGATATTTTATTTTGGATCCCTACTTTTTGTTTTACAAAAAGAACTCAATTTTTAGTAATTTGGATATTTATATTTTATTCTCGATATGTACTTTTGTTTTATGCAAAAGAACTAAATTTTTTGTAATTTCGAAATTGATATTTTATTTTGGATCCCAACTTTTGTTTTACAAAAAGAACTCAATTTTTAGTAATTTGGATATTTATATTTTATTCTCGATATGTACTTTTTTTTATGCAAAAGAACTAAATTTTTTGTAATTTCGAAATTGATATTTTATTTTGGATCCCTACTTTTGTTTTACAAAAAGAACTCAATTTTTAGTAATTTGGATACATATATTTTATTTTCGATCCCTACTTTTGTGTCACAAATAGAATTCAATTTTTAATAATTTCGAAATTGATATATTATTTTTCATCCGTAGTTTTGTTTTACAAAAAAGAAACTCAATTTTTCATAATTTTGAAATTTATATTTTATTCTCGATACGTACTTTTGTTTTATGCACAAGAACTCAATTTTTTGTAATTTCGAAATTGATATTTTATTTTGGATCCCTACTTTTGTTTTACAAAAAGAACTCAATTTTTAGTAATTTGGATATATATATTTTGTTTTCGATCCCTACTTTTGTGTCACAAATAGAATTCAATTTTTAATAATTTCGAAATTGATATATTATTTTTCATCCGTAGTTTTGTTTTACAAAAAGAAACTCAATTTTTCATAGTTTTGAAATTTATATTTTATTCTCGATACGTACTTTTGTTTTAAGCAAAAGAACTCAATTTTTTGTAATTTCGAAATTGATATTTTATTTTGGATCCCTACTTTTTTTTTACAAAAAGAACTCAATTTTTAGTAATTTGGATATATATATTTTGTTTTCGATCCCTACTTTTGTGTCACAAATAGAATTCAATTTTTAATAATTTCGAAATTGATATATTATTTTTCATCCGTAGTTTTGTTTTACAAAAAAGAAACTCAATTTTTCATAGTTTTGAAATTTATATTTTATTCTCGATTACGTACTTTTGTTTTATGCAAAAGAACTCAATTTTTGTAATTTCGAAATTGATATTTTATTTTGGATCCCTACTTTTGTTTTACAAAAAGAACTCAATTTTTAGTAATTTGGATATTTATATTTTATTCTCGATATGTACTTTTGTTTTATGCAAAAGAAGTAAATTTTTTGTAATTTCGAAATTGATATTTTATTTTGGATCCCTACTTTTGTTTTACAAAAAGAACTATATTTTTAGTAATTTGGATATTTATATTTTATTCTCGATATGTACTTTTTTTTATGCAAAAGAACTAAATTTTTTGTAATTTCGAAATTGATATTTTATTTTGGATCCCTACTTTTGTTTTACAAAAAGAACTCAATTTTTAGTAATTTGGATACATATATTTTATTTTCGATCCCTACTTTTGTGTCACAAATAGAATTCAATTTTTAATAATTTCGAAATTGATATATTATTTTTCATCCGTAGTTTTGTTTTACAAAAAAGAAACTCAATTTTTCATAATTTTGAAATTTATATTTTATTCTCGATACGTACTTTTGTTTTATGCACAAGAACTCAATTTTTTGTAATTTCGAAATTGATATTTTATTTTGGATCCCTACTTTTGTTTTACAAAAAGAACTCAATTTTTAGTAATTTGGATACATATATTTTATTTTCGATCCCTACTTTTGTGTCACAAATAGAATTCAATTTTTAATAATTTCGAAATTGATATATTATTTTTCATCCGTAGTTTTGTTTTACAAAAAAGAAACTCAATTTTTCGTAATTTTGAAATTTATATTTTATTCTCGATACGTACTTTTGTTTTATGCACAAGAACTCAATTTTTTGTAATTTCGAAATTTACATTTTATTTTTGATCCCTACTTTTGTTTTACAAAAAGAACTCAATTTTTAGTAATTTGGATATATATATTTTATTTTGGATCCCTACTTTTGTGTCACAAATAGAATTCAATTTTTAATAATTTCGAAATTGATATATTATTTTTCATCCGTAGTTTTGTTTTACAAAAAAGAAACTCAATTTTTCATAGTTTTGAAATTTATATTTTATTCTCGATACATACTTTTGTTTTAAGCAAAAGAACTCAATTTTTGTAATTTCGAAATTGATATTTTATTTTGGATCCCTACTTTTTTTTACAAAAAGAACTCAATTTTTAGTAATTTGGATATTTATATTTTATTCTCGATATGTACTTTTGTTTTATGCAAAAGAACTAAATTTTTTGTAATTTCGAAATTGATATTTTATTTTGGATCCCTACTTTTGTTTTACAATAAGAACTCAATTTTTAGTAATTTGGATATTTATATTTTATTCTCGATATGTACTTTGGTTTTATGCAAAAGAACTCAATTTTTGTAATTTCGAAATTGATATTTTATTTTGGATCCCTACTTTTGTTTTACAAAAAGAACTCAATTTTTAGTAATTTGGATATTTATATTTTATTCTCGGTATGTACTTTGGTTTTATGCAAAAGAACTAAATTTTTTGTAATTTCGAAATTGATATTTTATTTTGGATCCCTACTTTGTTTTTACAAAAAGAACTCAATTTTTAGTAATTTATATATATATACATTTTATTTTCGATCCCTACTTTTGTGTCACAAATAGAATTCAATTTTTAATAATTTCGAAATTGATATCTTATTTTTCATCCGTAGTTTTGTTTTACAAAAAGAAACTCAATTTTTCATAATTTTGAAATTTATATTTTATTCTCGATACGTACTTTTGTTTTATGCAAAAGAACTCCATTTTTTGTAATTTCGAAATTGATATTTTATTTTGGATCCCTACTTTTGTTTTATAAAAAGAACTCAATTTTTAGTAATTTGGATATTTATATTTTATTCTCGATATGTACTTTGGTTTTATGCAAAAGACTTAAATTTTTTGTAATTTCGAAATTGATATTTTATTTTGGATCCCTACTTTTGTTTTACAAAAAGAACTCAATTTTAAGTAATTTGGATATTTATATTTTATTCTCGATATGTACTTTTGTGTTATGCAAAAGAACTCAATTTTTTGTAATTTCGAGATTGATATTTTATTTTGGATCCCTACTTTTTTTTTACAAAAGGAACTCAATTTTTAGTAATTTAGATATTTATATTTTATTCTCGATATGTACTTTTGTTTTATGCAAAAGAACTAAATTTTTGTAATTTCGAAATTGATATTTTATTTTGGATCCCTACTTTTGTTTTACAAAAAGAACTCAATTTTTCGTAATTTGGATATATAGATTTTATTTTCGATCCCTACTTTTGTGTCACAAATAGAATTCAGTTTTTAATAATTTGGAAATTGATATATTATTTTTCATCCGTAGTTTTGTTTTACAAAAAAGAAACTCAATTTTTCATAGTTTTGAAATTTATATTTTATTCTCGATACGTACTTTTGTTTTAAGCAAAAGAACTCAATTTTTTGTAATTTCGAAATTGATATTTTATTTTGGATCCCTACTTTTTTTTTACAAAAAGAACTCAATTTTTAGTAATTTGGATATTTATATTTTATTCTCGATATGTACTTTTGTTTTATGCAAAAGAACTAAATTTTTGTAATTTCGAAATTGATATTTTATTTTGGATCCCTACTTTTGTTTTACAAAAAGAACTCAATTTTTAGTAATTTGGATATATATATTTTATTTTCGATCCCTACTTTTGTTTCACAAATAGAATTCAATTTTTAATAATTTCGAAATTGATATATTATTTTTCATCCGTAGTTTTGTTTTACAAAAAGAAACTCAATTTTTCATAATTTTGAAATTTATATTTTATTCTCGATACGTACTTTTGTTTTATGCAAAAGAACTCAATTTTTTGTAATTTCGAAATTGATATTTTATTTTGGATCCCTACTTTTTGTTTTACAAAAAGAACTCAATTTTTAGTAATTTGGATATTTATATTTTATTCTCGATATGTACTTTTGTTTTATGCAAAAGAAGTAAATTTTTTGTAATTTCGAAATTGATATTTTATTTTGGATCCCTACTTTTGTTTTACAAAAAGAACTCAATTTTTAGTAATTTGGATATTTATATTTTATTCTCGATATGTACTTTTTTTATGCAAAAGAACTAAATTTTTGTAATTTCGAAATTGATATTTTATTTTGGATCCCTACTTTTGTTTTACAAAAGAACTCAATTTTTAGTAATTTGGATACATATATTTTATTTTTGATCCCTACTTTTGTGTCACAAATAGAATTCAATTTTTAATAATTTCGTAATTGATATATTATTTTTCATCCGTAGTTTTGTTTTACAAAAAAGAAACTCAATTTTTCATAATTTTGAAATTTATATTTTATTCTCGATACGTACTTTTGTTTTATGCACAAGAACTCAATTTTTTGTAATTTCGAAATTGATATTTTATTTTGGATCCCTACTTTTGTTTTACAAAAAGAACTCAATTTTTAGTAATTTGGATATATATATTTTATTTTCGATCCCTACTTTTGTGTCACAAATAGAATTCAATTTTTAATAATTTCGAAATTGATATATTATTTTTCATCCGTAGTTTTGTTTTACAAAAAGAAACTCAATTTTTCATAGTTTTGAAATTTATATTTTATTCTCGATACGTACTTTTGTTTTATGCAAAAGAACTCAATTTTTTGTAATTTCGAAATTGATATTTTATTTTGGATCCCTACTTTTTTTTTAGAAAAAGAACTCAATTTTTAGTAATTTGGATATTTATATTTTATTCTCGATATGTACTTTTGTTTTATGCAAAAGAACTAAATTTTTTGTAATTTCGAAATTGATATTTTATTTTGGATCCCTACTTTTGTTTTACAATAAGAACTCAATTTTTAGTAATTTGGATATTTTTATTTTATTCTCGATATGTACTTTGGTTTTATGCAAAAGAACTCAATTTTTTGTAATTTCGAAATGGATATTTTATTTTGGATCCCTACTTTTGTTTTACAAAAAGAACTCAATTTTTAGTAATTTGGATATTTATATTTTATTCTCGGTATGTACTTTTGTTTTATGCAAAAGAACTAAATTTTTTGTAATTTCGAAATTGATATTTTATTTTGGATCCCTACTTTTGTTTTACAAAAAGAACTCAATTTTTAGTAATTTATATATATATATTTTATTTTCGATCCCTACTTTTGTGTCACAGATAGAATTCAATTTTTAATAATTTCGAAATTGATATCTTATTTTTCATCCGTAGTTTTGTTTTACAAAAAGAAACTCAATTTTTCATAATTTTGAAATTTATATTTTATTCTCGATACGTACTTTTGTTTTATGCAAAAGAACTCAATTTTTGTAATTTCGAAATTGATATTTTATTTTGGATCCCTACTTTTGTTTTATAAAAAGAACTCAATTTTTAGTAATTTGGATATTTATATTTTATTCTCGATATGTACTTTGGTTTTATGCAAAAGAACTCAATTTTTTGTAATTTCGAAATTGATATTTTATTTTGGATCCCTACTTTTGTTTTACAAAAAGAACTCAATTTTTAGTAATTTGGATATTTATATTTTATTCTCGGTATGTACTTTTGTTTTATGCAAAAGAACTAAATTTTTTGTAATTTCGAAATTGATATTTTATTTTGGATCCCTACTTTTGTTTTACAAAAAGAACTCAATTTTTAGTAATTTATATATATATATTTTATTTTCGATCCCTACTTTTGTGTCACAGATAGAATTCAATTTTTAATAATTTCGAAATTGATATCTTATTTTTCATTCGTAGTTTTGTTTTACAAAAAAGAAACTCAATTTTTCATAATTTTGAAATTTATATTTTATTCTCGATACGTACTTTTGTTTTATGCAAAAGAACTCAATTTTTGTAATTTCGAAATTGATATTTTATTTTGGATCCCTACTTTTGTTTTATAAAAGAACTCAATTTTTAGTAATTTGGATATTTATATTTTATTCTCGATATGTACTTTGGTTTTATGCAAAAGACTTAAATTTTTTGTAATTTCGAAATTGATATTTTATTTTGGATCCCTACTTTTGTTTTACAAAAAGAACTCAATTTTAAGTAATTTGGATATTTATATTTTATTCTCGATATGTACTTTTGTGTTATGGAAAAGAACTCAATTTTTTGTAATTTCGAGATTGATATTTTATTTTGGATCCCTACTTTTGTTTTACAAAAAGAACTCAATTTTTAGTAATTTGGATATTTATATTTTATTCTCGGTATGTACTTTTGTTTTATGCAAAAGAACTAAATTTTTGTAATTTCGAAATTGATATTTTATTTTGGATCCCTACTTTTGTTTTACAAAAGAACTCAATTTTTAGTAATTTATATATATATATTTTATTTTCGATCCCTACTTTTGTGTCACAAATAGAATTCAATTTTTAATAATTTCGAAATTGATATCTTATTTTTCATCCGTAGTTTTGTTTTACAAAAAGAAACTCAATTTTTCATAATTTTGAAATTTATATTTTATTCTCGATACGTACTTTTGTTTTATGCAAAAGAACTCAATTTTTGTAATTTCGAAATTGATATTTTATTTTGGATCCCTACTTTTGTTTTATAAAAGAACTCAATTTTTAGTAATTTGGATATTTATATTTTATTCTCGATATGTACTTTGGTTTTATGCAAAAGAACTCAATTTTTGTAATTTCGAAATTGATATTTTATTTTGGATCCCTACTTTTGTTTTACAAAAAGAACTCAATTTTTAGTAATTTGGATATTTATATTTTATTCTCGGTATGTACTTTTGTTTTATGCAAAAGAACTAAATTTTTTGTAATTTTGAAATTGATATTTTATTTTGGATCCCTACTTTTGTTTTACAAAAAGAACTCAATTTTTAGTAATTTATATATATATATTTTATTTTCGATCCCTACTTTTGTGTCACAGATAGAATTCAATTTTTAATAATTTCGAAATTGATATCTTATTTTTCATTCGTAGTTTTGTTTTACAAAAAGAAACTCAATTTTTCATAATTTTGAAATTTATATTTTATTCTCGATACGTACTTTTGTTTTAAGCAAAAGAACTCAATTTTTGTAATTTCGAAATTGATATTTTATTTTGGATCCCTACTTTTTTTTACAAAAGAACTCAATTTTTAGTAATTTGGATATTTATATTTTATTCTCGATATGTACTTTTGTTTTATGCAAAAGAACTAAATTTTTGTAATTTTGAAATTGATATTTTATTTTGGATCCCTACTTTTGTTTTACAAAAAGAACTCAATTTTTAGTAATTTATATATATATATTTTATTTCCGATCCCTACTTTTGTGTCACAAATAGAATTCAATTTTTAATAATTTCGAAATTGATATCTTATTTTTCATCCGTAGTTTTGTTTTACAAAAAAGAAACTCAATTTTTCATAATTTTGAAATTTATATTTTATTCTCGATACGTACTTTTGTTTTATGCAAAAGAACTCAATTTTTTGTAATTTCGAAATTGATATTTTATTTTGGATCCCTACTTTTGTTTTATAAAAAGAACTCAATTTTTAGTAATTTGGATATTTATATTTTATTCTCGATATGTACTTTGGTTTTATGCAAAAGAACTCAATTTTTTGTAATTTCGAAATTGATATTTTATTTTGGATCCCTACTTTTGTTTTACAAAAAGAACTCAATTTTTAGTAATTTGGATATATATATTTTATTTTCGATCCCTACTTTTGTGTCACAAATAGAATTCAATTTTTAATAATTTCGAAATTGATATATTATTTTTCATCCGTAGTTTTGTTTTACAAAAAAGAATCTCAATTTTTCATAATTTTGAAATTTATATTTTATTCTCGATACGTACTTTTGTTTTATGCAAAATAACTCAATTTTTTGTAATTTCGAAATTGATATTTTATTTTGGATCCCTACATTTGTTTTACAAAAACAACTCAATTTTTAGTAATTTGGATATTTATATTTTATTCTCGATATGTACTTTTGTTTTATGCAAAAGAACTCAATTTTTTGTAATTTGGAAATTGATATTTTATTTTGGATCCCTACTTTTGTTTTACAAAAAGAACTCAATTTTTAGTAATTTGGATATATATATTTTATTTTCGATCCCTACTTTTGTGTCACAAATAGAATTCAATTTTTAATAATTTCGAAATTGATATATTATTTTTCATCCGTAGTTTTGTTTTACAAAAAAGAAACTCAATTTTTCATAATTTTGAAATTTATATTTTATTCTCGATACGTACTTTTGTTTTATGCAAAAGAACTCAATTTTTGTAATTTCGAAATTGATCTTTTATTTTGGATCCCTACTTTTGTTTTACAAAAGAACTCAATTTCTAGTAATTTGGATATTTATATTTTATTCTCGATATGTACTTTGGTTTTATGCAAAAGAACTAAATTTTTTGTAATTTCGAAATTGATATTTTATTTTGGATCCCTACTTTTGTTTTACAAAAAGAACTCAATTTTTAGTAATTTGGATATTTATATTTTATTCTCGATATGTACTTTTGTTTTATGCAAAAGAACTAAATTTTTGTAATTTCGAAATTGATATTTTATTTTGGATCCCTACTTTTGTTTTACAAAAAGAACTCAATTTTTAGTAATTTGGATACATATATTTTATTTTCGATCCCTACTTTTGTGTCACAAATAGAATTCAATTTTTAATAATTTCGAAATTGATATATTATTTTTCATCCGTAGTTTTGTTTTACAAAAAGAAACTCAATTTTTCATAATTTTGAAATTTATATTTTATTCTCGATACGTACTTTTGTTTTATGCAAAAGAACTCAATTTTTGTAATTTCGAAGTTGATATTTTATTTTGGATCCCTACTTTTGTTTTACAAAAAGAACTCAATTTTTAGTAATTTGTATATTTATATTTTATTCTCGATATGTACTTTTGTTTTATGCAAAAGAACTAAATTTTTGTAATTTCGAAATTGATATTTTATTTTGGATCCCTACTTTTGTTTTACAAAAGAACTCAATTTTTAGTAATTTGGATATTTATATTTTATTCTCGATATGTACTTTGGTTTTATGCAAAAGAACTCAATTTTTTGTAATTTCGAAATTGATATTTTATTTTGGATCCCTACTTTTGTTTTACAAAAGAACTCAATTTTTAGTAATTTGGATATATATATTTTATTTTCGATCCCTACTTTTGTGTCACAAATAGAATTCAATTTTTAATAATTTCGAAATTGATATATTATTTTTCATCCGTAGTTTTGTTTTACAAAAAGAATCTCAATTTTTCATAATTTTGAAATTTATATTTTATTCTCGATCACGTACTTTTGTTTTATGCAAAATAACTCAATTTTTTGTAATTTCGAAATTGATATTTTATTTTGGATCCCTACATTTGTTTTACAAAAACAACTCAATTTTTAGTAATTTGGATATTTATATTTTATTCTCGATATGTACTTTTGTTTTATGCAAAAGAACTAAATTTTTGTAATTTGGAAATTGATATTTTATTTTGGATCCCTACTTTTGTTTTACAAAAAGAACTCAATTTTTAGTAATTTGGATATATATATTTTATTTTCGATCCCTACTTTTGTGTCACAAATAGAATTCAATTTTTAATAATTTCGAAATTGATATATTATTTTTCATCCGTAGTTTTGTTTTACAAAAAGAAACTCAATTTTTCATAATTTTGAAATTTATATTTTATTCTCGATACGTACTTTTGTTTTATGCAAAAGAACTCAATTTTTTGTAATTTCGAAATTGATCTTTTATTTTGGATCCCTACTTTTTGTTTTACAAAAAGAACTCAATTTCTAGTAATTTGGATATTTATATTTTATTCTCGATATGTACTTTGGTTTTATGCAAAAGAACTAAATTTTTTGTAATTTCGAAATTGATATTTTATTTTGGATCCCTACTTTTGTTTTACAAAAAGAACTCAATTTTTAGTAATTTGGATATTTATATTTTATTCTCGATATGTACTTTTGTTTGATGCAAAAGAACTAAATTTTTTGTAATTTCGAAATTGATATTTTATTTTGGATCCCTACTTTTGTTTTACAAAAAGAACTCAATTTTTAGTAATTCGGATATATATATTTTATTTTCGATCCCTACTTTTGTGTCACAAATAGAATTCAATTTTTAATAATTTCGAAATTGATATATTATTTTTCATCCGTAGTTTTGTTTTACAAAAAGAAACTCAATTTTTCATAATTTTGAAATTTATATTTTATTCTCGATCACGTACTTTTGTTTTATGCAAAAGAACTCAATTTTTGTAATTTCGAAGTTGATATTTTATTTTGGATCCCTACTTTTGTTTTACAAAAGAACTCAATTTTTAGTAATTTGTATATTTATATTTTATTCTCGATATGTACTTTTGTTTTATGCAAAAGAACTAAATTTTTGTAATTTCGAAATTGATATTTTATTTTGGATCCCTACTTTTGTTTTACAAAAAGAACTCAATTTTTAGTAATTTGGATATTTATATTTTATTCTCGATATGTACTTTGGTTTTATGCAAAAGAACTCAATTTTTGTAATTTCGAAATTGATATTTTATTTTGGATCCCTACTTTTGTTTTACAAAAAGAACTCAATTTTTAGTAATTTGGATATATATATTTTATTTTCGATCCCTACTTTTGTGTCACAAATAGAATTCAATTTTTAATAATTTCGAAATTGATATATTATTTTTCATCCGTAGTTTTGTTTTACAAAAAGAATCTCAATTTTTCATAATTTTGAAATTTATATTTTATTCTCGATCACGTACTTTTGTTTTATGCAAAATAACTCAATTTTTGTAATTTCGAAATTGATATTTTATTTTGGATCCCTACATTTGTTTTACAAAAACAACTCAATTTTTAGTAATTTGGATATTTATATTTTATTCTCGATATGTACTTTTGTTTTATGCAAAAGAACTAAATTTTTGTAATTTGGAAATTGATATTTTATTTTGGATCCCTACTTTTGTTTTACAAAAAGAACTCAATTTTTAGTAATTTGGATATATATATTTTATTTTCGATCCCTACTTTTGTGTCACAAATAGAATTCAATTTTTAATAATTTCGAAATTGATATATTATTTTTCATCCGTAGTTTTGTTTTACAAAAAGAAACTCAATTTTTCATAATTTTGAAATTTATATTTTATTCTCGATACGTACTTTTGTTTTATGCAAAAGAACTCAATTTTTGTAATTTCGAAATTGATCTTTTATTTTGGATCCCTACTTTTTGTTTTACAAAAAGAACTCAATTTCTAGTAATTTGGATATTTATATTTTATTCTCGATATGTACTTTGGTTTTATGCAAAAGAACTAAATTTTTGTAATTTCGAAATTGATATTTTATTTTGGATCCCTACTTTTGTTTTACAAAAAGAACTCAATTTTTAGTAATTTGGATATTTATATTTTATTCTCGATATGTACTTTTGTTTTATGCAAAAGAACTAAATTTTTGTAATTTCGAAATTGATATTTTATTTTGGATCCCTACTTTTGTTTTACAAAAGAACTCAATTTTTAGTAATTTGGATACATATATTTTATTTTCGATCCCTACTTTTGTGTCACAAATAGAATTCAATTTTTAATAATTTCGAAATTGATATATTATTTTTCATCCGTAGTTTTGTTTTACAAAAAGAAACTCAATTTTTCATAATTTTGAAATTTATATTTTATTCTCGATACGTACTTTTGTTTTATGCAAAAGAACTCAATTTTTGTAATTTCGAAGTTGATATTTTATTTTGGATCCCTACTTTTGTTTTACAAAAGAACTCAATTTTTAGTAATTTGTATATTTATATTTTATTCTCGATATGTACTTTTGTTTTATGCAAAAGAACTAAATTTTTGTAATTTCGAAATTGATATTTTATTTTGGATCCCTACTTTTGTTTTACAAAAAGAACTCAATTTTTAGTAATTTGGATATTTATATTTTATTCTCGATATGTACTTTGGTTTTATGCAAAAGAACTCAATTTTTTGTAATTTCGAAATTGATATTTTATTTTGGATCCCTACTTTTGTTTTACAAAAAGAACTCAATTTTTAGTAATTTGGATATATATATTTTATTTTCGATCCCTACTTTTGTGTCACAAATAGAATTCAATTTTTAATAATTTCGAAATTGATATATTATTTTTCATCCGTAGTTTTGTTTTACAAAAAAGAATCTCAATTTTTCATAATTTTGAAATTTATATTTTATTCTCGATACGTACTTTTGTTTTATGCAAAAGAACTCAATTTTTTGTAATTTCGAAATTTATATTTTATTTTGGATCCCTACTTTTGTTTTAAAAACAACTCAATTTTTAGTAATTTGGATATTTATATTTTAGATAATTTGGACAAAAGAACTAAATTTTTTGTAATTTGGAAATTGATATTTTATTTTGGATCCCTACTTTTGTTTTACAAAAAGAACTCAATTTTTAGTAATTTGGATATATATATTTTATTTTCGATCCCTACTTTTGTGTCACAAATAGAATTCAATTTTTAATAATTTCGAAATTGATATATTATTTTTCATCCGTAGTTTTGTTTTACAAAAATGAATCTCAATTTTTCATAATTTTGAAATTTATATTTTATTCTCGATACGTACTTTTGTTTTATGCAAAATAACTCAATTTTTTGTAATTTCGAAATTGATATTTTATTTTGGATCCCTACATTTGTTTTACAAAAACAACTCAATTTTTAGTAATTTGGATATTTATATTTTATTCTCGATATGTACTTTTGTTTTATGCAAAAGAACTCAATTTTTAGTAATTTGGAAATTGATATTTTATTTTGGATCCCTACTTTTGTTTTACAAAAAGAACTCAATTTTTAGTAATTTGGATATTTATATTTTATTCTCGATATGTACTTTGGTTTTATGCAAAAGAACTCAATTTTTTGTAATTTCGAAATTGATATTTTATTTTGGATCCCTACTTTTGTTTTACAAAAAGAACTCAATTTTTAGTAATTTGGATATATATATTTTATTTTCGATCCCTACTTTTGTGTCACAAATAGAATTCAATTTTTAATAATTTCGAAATTGATATATTATTTTTCATCCGTAGTTTTGTTTTACAAAAAGAATCTCAATTTTTCATAATTTTGAAATTTATATTTTATTCTCGATACGTACTTTTGTTTTATGCAAAATAACTCAATTTTTTGTAATTTCGAAATTGATATTTTATTTTGGATCCCTACATTTGTTTTACAAAAACAACTCAATTTTTAGTAATTTGGATATTTATATTTTATTCTCGATATGTACTTTTGTTTTATGCAAAAGAACTAAATTTTTGTAATTTGGAAATTGATATTTTATTTTGGATCCCTACTTTTGTTTTACAAAAGAACTCAATTTTTAGTAATTTGGATATTTATATTTTATTCTCGATATGTACTTTGGTTTTATGCAAAAGAACTCAATTTTTTGTAATTTCGAAATTTATATTTTATTTTGGATCCCCTCTTTTGTTTTACCAAGAGAACTCAATTTATAGTAATTTGGATATTTATATTTTATTTTCGATCCGTACTTTTGTTTTACAAAAAGAATCCACTTTTTAATAATTTCGAAATTGATATATTATTCTCGATACGTACTTTTGTTCTATGCAAAATAACTCAATTTTTGTAATTTCGAAATTGATATTTTATTTTGGATCCCTACATTTGTTTTACAAAAACAACTCAATTTTTAGTAATTTGGATATTTATATTTTATTCTCGATATGTACTTTTGTTTTATGCAAAAGAACTAAATTTTTGTAATTTGGAAATTGATATTTTATTTTGGATCCCTACTTTTGTTTTACAAAAAGAACTCAATTTTTAGTAATTTGGATATATATATTTTATTTTCGATCCCTACTTTTGTGTCACAAATAGAATTCAATTTTTAATAATTTCGAAATTGATATATTATTTTTCATCCGTAGTTTTGTTTTACAAAAAGAATCTCAATTTTTCATAATTTTGAAATTTATATTTTATTCTCGATACGTACTTTTGTTTTATGCAAAATAACTCAATTTTTGTAATTTCGAAATTGATATTTTATTTTGGATCCCTACATTTGTTTTACAAAAAGAACTCAATTTTTAGTAATTTGGATTTTTATATTTTATTCTCGATATGTACATTGGTTTTATGCAAAAGAACTAAATTTTTTGTAATTTGGAAATTGATATTTTATTTTGGATCCCTACTTTTGTTTTACAAAAAGAACTCAATTTTTAGTAATTTGGATATATATATTTTATTTTCGATCCCTACTTTTGTGTCACAAATAGAATTCAATTTTTAATAATTTCGAAATTGATATATTATTTTTCATCCGTAGTTTTGTTTTACAAAAAGAAACTCAATTTTTCATAATTTTGAAATTTATATTTTATTCTCGATACGTACTTTTGTTTTATGCAAAAGAACTCAATTTTTTGTAATTTCGAAATTGATATTTTATTTTGGATCCCTACTTTTGTTTTACAAAAAGAACTCAATTTTTAGTAATTTGGATATATATATTTTATTTTCGATCCCTACTTTTGTATCACAAATAGAATTCAATTTTTAATAATTTCGAAATTGATATATTATTTTTCATCCGTAGTTTTGTTTTACAAAAAAGAAACTCAATTTTTCATAATTTTGAAATTTATATTTTATTCTCGATACGTACTTTTGTTTTATGCACAAGAACTCAATTTTTTGTAATTTCGAAATTGATATTTTATTTTGGATCCCTACTTTTGTTTTACAAAAAGAACTCAATTTTTAGTAATTTGGATATATATATTTTGTTTTCGATCCCTACTTTTGTGTCACAAATAGAATTCAATTTTTAATAATTTCGAAATTGATATATTATTTTTCATCCGTAGTTTTGTTTTACAAAAAGAAACTCAATTTTTCATAGTTTTGAAATTTATATTTTATTCTCGATACGTACTTTTGTTTTAAGCAAAAGAACTCCATTTTTGTAATTTCGAAATTGATATTTTATTTTGGATCCCTACTTTTTTTTACAAAAAGAACTCAATTTTTAGTAATTTGGATATTTATATTTTATTCTCGATATGTACTTTTGTTTTATGCAAAAGAACTAAATTTTTGTAATTTCGAAATTGATATTTTATTTTGGATCCCTACTTTTGTTTTACAAAAAGAACTCAATTTTTAGTAATTTGGATATATATATTTTATTTTCGATCCCTACTTTTGTTTCACAAATAGAATTCAATTTTTAATAATTTCGAAATTGATATATTATTTTTCATCCGTAGTTTTGTTTTACAAAAAGAAATTCAATTTTCCATAATTTTGAAATTTATATTTTATTCTCGATACGTACTTTTGTTTTATGCAAAAGAACTCAATTTTTGTAATTTCGAAATTGATCTTTTATTTTGGATCCCTACTTTTGTTTTACAAAAGAACTCAATTTCTAGTAATTTGGATATTTATATTTTATTCTCGATATGTACTTTGGTTTTATGCAAAAGAACTAAATTTTTTGTAATTTCGAAATTGATATTTTATTTTGGATCCCTACTTTTGTTTTACAAAAAGAACTCAATTTTTAGTAATTTGGATATTTATATTTTATTCTCGATATGTACTTTTGTTTTATGCAAAAGAACTAAATTTTTGTAATTTCGAAATTGATATTTTATTTTGGATCCCTACTTTTGTTTTACAAAAAGAACTCAATTTTTAGTAATTTGGATACATATATTTTATTTTCGATCCCTACTTTTGTGTCACAAATAGAATTCAATTTTTAATAATTTCGAAATTGATATATTATTTTTCATCCGTAGTTTTGTTTTACAAAAAGAAACTCAATTTTTCATAATTTTGAAATTTATATTTTATTCTCGATACGTACTTTTGTTTTATGCAAAAGAACTCAATTTTTGTAATTTCGAAGTTGATATTTTATTTTGGATCCCTACTTTTGTTTTACAAAAAGAACTCAATTTTTAGTAATTTGTATATTTATATTTTATTCTCGATATGTACTTTTGTTTTATGCAAAAGAACTAAATTTTTTGTAATTTCGAAATTGATATTTTATTTTGGATCCCTACTTTTGTTTTACAAAAGAACTCAATTTTTAGTAATTTGGATATTTATATTTTATTCTCGATATGTACTTTGGTTTTATGCAAAAGAACTCAATTTTTTGTAATTTCGAAATTGATATTTTATTTTGGATCCCTACTTTTGTTTTACAAAAAGAACTCAATTTTTAGTAATTTGGATATATATATTTTATTTTCGATCCCTACTTTTGTTTCACAAATAGAATTCAATTTTTAATAATTTCGAAATTGATATATTATTTTTCATCCGTAGTTTTGTTTTACAAAAAAGAAACTCAATTTTTCATAATTTTGAAATTTATATTTTATTCTCGATACGTACTTTTGTTTTATGCAAAAGAACTCAATTTTTTGTAATTTCGAAATTGATATTTTATTTTGGATCCCTACTTTTGTTTTACAAAAAGAACTCAATTTTTAGTAATTTGGATATATATATTTTATTTTCGATCCCTACTTTTGTTTCACAAATAGAATTCAATTTTTAATAATTTCGAAATTGATATATTATTTTTCATCCGTAGTTTTGTTTTACAAAAAAGAAACTCAATTTTTCATAATTTTGAAATTTATATTTTATTCTCGATACGTACTTTTGTTTTATGCAAAAGAACTCAATTTTTTGTAATTTCGAAATTGATATTTTATTTTGGATCCCTACTTTTTGTTTTACAAAAAGAACTCAATTTTTAGTAATTTGGATATTTATATTTTATTCTCGATATGTACTTTTGTTTTATGCAAAAGAACTAAATTTTTTGTAATTTCGAAATTGATATTTTATTTTGGATCCCTACTTTTGTTTTACAAAAAGAACTCAATTTTTAGTAATTTGGATATTTATATTTTATTCTCGATATGTACTTTTGTTTTATGCAAAAGAACTAAATTTTTGTAATTTCGAAATTGATATTTTATTTTGGATCCCTACTTTTGTTTTACAAAAGAACTCAATTTTTAGTAATTTGGATACATATATTTTATTTTCGATCCCTACTTTTGTGTCACAAATAGAATTCAATTTTTAATAATTTCGAAATTGATATATTATTTTTCATCCGTAGTTTTGTTTTACAAAAAGAAACTCAATTTTTCATAATTTTGAAATTTATATTTTATTCTCGATACGTACTTTTGTTTTATGCAAAAGAACTCAATTTTTGTAATTTCGAAGTTGATATTTTATTTTGGATCCCTACTTTTGTTTTACAAAAGAACTCAATTTTTAGTAATTTGTATATTTATATTTTATTCTCGATATGTACTTTTGTTTTATGCAAAAGAACTAAATTTTTTGTAATTTCGAAATTGATATTTGATTTTGGATCCCTACTTTTGTTTTACAAAAAGAACTCAATTTTTAGTAATTTGGATATTTATATTTTATTCTCGATATGTACTTTGGTTTTATGCAAAAGAACTCAATTTTTTGTAATTTCGAAATTGATATTTTATTTTGGATCCCTACTTTTGTTTTACAAAAAGAACTCAATTTTTAGTAATTTGGATATATATATTTTATTTTCGATCCCTACTTTTGTGTCACAAATAGAATTCAATTTTTAATAATTTCGAAATTGATATATTATTTTTCATCCGTAGTTTTGTTTTACAAAAAGAAACTCAATTTTCCATAATTTTGAAATTTATATTTTATTCTCGATACGTACTTTTGTTTTATGCAAAAGAACTCAATTTTTTGTAATTTCGAAATTGATCTTTTATTTTGGATCCCTACTTTTTGTTTTACAAAAGAACTCAATTTCTAGTAATTTGGATATTTATATTTTATTCTCGATATGTACTTTGGTTTTATGCAAAAGAACTAAATTTTTGTAATTTCGAAATTGATATTTTATTTTGGATCCCTACTTTTGTTTTACAAAAAGAACTCAATTTTTAGTAATTTGGATATTTATATTTTATTCTCGATATGTACTTTTGTTTTATGCAAAAGAACTAAATTTTTGTAATTTCGAAATTGATATTTTATTTTGGATCCCTACTTTTGTTTTACAAAAAGAACTCAATTTTTAGTAATTTGGATACATATATTTTATTTTCGATCCCTACTTTTGTGTCACAAATAGAATTCAATTTTTAATAATTTCGAAATTGATATATTATTTTTCATCCGTAGTTTTGTTTTACAAAAAGAAACTCAATTTTTCATAATTTTGAAATTTATATTTTATTCTCGATACGTACTTTTGTTTTATGCAAAAGAACTCAATTTTTTGTAATTTCGAAGTTGATATTTTATTTTGGATCCCTACTTTTGTTTTACAAAAAGAACTCAATTTTTAGTAATTTGTATATTTATATTTTATTCTCGATATGTACTTTTGTTTTATGCAAAAGAACTAAATTTTTTGTAATTTCGAAATTGATATTTTATTTTGGATCCCTACTTTTGTTTTACAAAAAGAACTCAATTTTTAGTAATTTGGATATTTATATTTTATTCTCGATATGTACTTTGGTTTTATGCAAAAGAACTCAATTTTCTGTAATTTCGAAATTGATATTTTATTTTGGATCCCTACTTTTGTTTTACAAAAAGAACTCAATTTTTAGTAATTTGGATATATATATTTTATTTTCGATCCCTACTTTTGTTTCACAAATAGAATTCAATTTTTAATAATTTCGAAATTGATATATTATTTTTCATCCGTAGTTTTGTTTTACAAAAAAGAAACTCAATTTTTCATAATTTTGAAATTTATATTTTATTCTCGATACGTACTTTTGTTTTATGCAAAAGAACTCAATTTTTTGTAATTTCGAAATTGATATTTTATTTTGGATCCCTACTTTTGTTTTACAAACAGAACTCAATTTTTAGTAATTTGGATATTTATATTTTATTTTCGATCCCTACTTTTGTTTCACAAATAGAATTCAATTTTTAATAATTTCGAAATTGATATATTATTTTTCATCCGTAGTTTTGTTTTACAAAAAAGAAACTCAATTTTTCATAATTTTGAAATTTATATTTTATTCTCGATACGTACTTTTGTTTTATGCAAAAGAACTCAATTTTTTGTAATTTCGAAATTGATATTTTATTTTGGATCCCTACTTTTTGTTTTACAAAAAGAACTCAATTTCTAGTAATTTGGATATTTATATTTTATTCTCGATATGTACTTTGGTTTTATGCAAAAGAACTAAATTTTTTGTAATTTCGAAATTGATATTTTATTTTGGATCCCTACTTTTGTTTTACAAAAAGAACTCAATTTTTAGTAATTTGGATATTTATATTTTATTCTCGATATGTACTTTTGTTTTATGCAAAAGAACTAAATTTTTGTAATTTCGAAATTGATATTTTATTTTGGATCCCTACTTTTGTTTTACAAAAAGAACTCAATTTTTAGTAATTTGGATACATATATTTTATTTTCGATCCCTACTTTTGTGTCACAAATAGAATTCAATTTTTAATAATTTCGAAATTGATATATTATTTTTCATCCGTAGTTTTGTTTTACAAAAAGAAACTCAATTTTTCATAATTTTGAAATTTATATTTTATTCTCGATACGTACTTTTGTTTTATGCAAAAGAACTCAATTTTTTGTAATTTCGAAGTTGATATTTTATTTTGGATCCCTACTTTTGTTTTACAAAAAGAACTCAATTTTTAGTAATTTGTATATTTATATTTTATTCTCGATATGTACTTTTGTTTTATGCAAAAGAACTAAATTTTTGTAATTTCGAAATTGATATTTGATTTTGGATCCCTACTTTTGTTTTACAAAAGAACTCAATTTTTAGTAATTTGGATATTTATATTTTATTCTCGATATGTACTTTGGTTTTATGCAAAAGAACTCAATTTTTTGTAATTTCGAAATTGATATTTTATTTTGGATCCCTACTTTTGTTTTACAAAAGAACTCAATTTTTAGTAATTTGGATATATATATTTTATTTTCGATCCCTACTTTTGTGTCACAAATAGAATTCAATTTTTAATAATTTCGAAATTGATATATTATTTTTCATCCGTAGTTTTGTTTTACAAAAAAGAAACTCAATTTTCCATAATTTTGAAATTTATATTTTATTCTCGATCACGTACTTTTGTTTTATGCAAAAGAACTCAATTTTTGTAATTTCGAAATTGATCTTTTATTTTGGATCCCTACTTTTGTTTTACAAAAGAACTCAATTTCTAGTAATTTGGATATTTATATTTTATTCTCGATATGTACTTTGGTTTTATGCAAAAGAACTAAATTTTTGTAATTTCGAAATTGATATTTTATTTTGGATCCCTACTTTTGTTTTACAAAAAGAACTCAATTTTTAGTAATTTGGATATTTATATTTTATTCTCGATATGTACTTTTGTTTTATGCAAAAGAACTAAATTTTTGTAATTTCGAAATTGATATTTTATTTTGGATCCCTACTTTTGTTTTACAAAAAGAACTCAATTTTTAGTAATTTGGATACATATATTTTATTTTCGATCCCTACTTTTGTGTCACAAATAGAATTCAATTTTTAATAATTTCGAAATTGATATATTATTTTTCATCCGTAGTTTTGTTTTACAAAAAGAAACTCAATTTTTCATAATTTTGAAATTTATATTTTATTCTCGATACGTACTTTTGTTTTATGCAAAAGAACTCAATTTTTGTAATTTCGAAGTTGATATTTTATTTTGGATCCCTACTTTTGTTTTACAAAAAGAACTCAATTTTTAGTAATTTGTATATTTATATTTTATTCTCGATATGTACTTTTGTTTTATGCAAAAGAACTAAATTTTTGTAATTTCGAAATTGATATTTTATTTTGGATCCCTACTTTTGTTTTACAAAAAGAACTCAATTTTTAGTAATTTGGATATTTATATTTTATTCTCGATATGTACTTTGGTTTTATGCAAAAGAACTCAATTTTCTGTAATTTCGAAATTGATATTTTATTTTGGATCCCTACTTTTGTTTTACAAAAGAACTCAATTTTTAGTAATTTGGATATATATATTTTATTTTCGATCCCTACTTTTGTTTCACAAATAGAATTCAATTTTTAATAATTTCGAAATTGATATATTATTTTTCATCCAGTAGTTTTGTTTTACAAAAAGAAACTCAATTTTCCATAATTTTGAAATTTATATTTTATTCTCGATACGTACTTTTGTTTTATGCAAAAGAACTCAATTTTTGTAAATTTCGAAATTGATATTTTATTTTGGATCCCTACTTTTGTTTTACAAACAGAACTCAATTTTTAGTAATTTGGATATATATATTTTATTTTCGATCCCTACTTTTGTTTCACAAATAGAATTCAATTTTTAATAATTTCGAAATTGATATATTATTTTTCATCCGTAGTTTTGTTTTACAAAAGAAACTCAATTTTCCATAATTTTGAAATTTATATTTTATTCTCGATACGTACTTTTGTTTTATGCAAAAGAACTCAATTTTTGTAATTTCGAAATTGATCTTTTATTTTGGATCCCTACTTTTTGTTTTACAAAAGAACTCAATTTCTAGTAATTTGGATATTTATATTTTATTCTCGATATGTACTTTGGTTTTATGCAAAAGAACTAAATTTTTTGTAATTTCGAAATTGATATTTTATTTTGGATCCCTACTTTTGTTTTACAAAAAGAACTCAATTTTTAGTAATTTGGATATTTATATTTTATTCTCGATATGTACTTTTGTTTTATGCAAAAGAACTAAATTTTTGTAATTTCGAAATTGATATTTTATTTTGGATCCCTACTTTTGTTTTACAAAAAGAACTCAATTTTTAGTAATTTGGATACATATATTTTATTTTCGATCCCTACTTTTGTGTCACAAATAGAATTCAATTTTTAATAATTTCGAAATTGATATATTATTTTTCATCCGTAGTTTTGTTTTACAAAAAGAAACTCAATTTTTCATAATTTTGAAATTTATATTTTATTCTCGATACGTACTTTTGTTTTATGCAAAAGAACTCAATTTTTGTAATTTCGAAGTTGATATTTTATTTTGGATCCCTACTTTTGTTTTACAAAAAGAACTCAATTTTTAGTAATTTGTATATTTATATTTTATTCTCGATATGTACTTTTGTTTTATGCAAAAGAACTAAATTTTTGTAATTTCGAAATTGATATTTGATTTTGGATCCCTACTTTTGTTTTACAAAAAGAACTCAATTTTTAGTAATTTGGATATTTATATTTTATTCTCGATATGTACTTTGGTTTTATGCAAAAGAACTCAATTTTTGTAATTTCGAAATTGATATTTTATTTTGGATCCCTACTTTTGTTTTACAAAAAGAACTCAATTTTTAGTAATTTGGATATATATATTTTATTTTCGATCCCTACTTTTGTGTCACAAATAGAATTCAATTTTTAATAATTTCGAAATTGATATATTATTTTTCATCCGTAGTTTTGTTTTACAAAAAGAAACTCAATTTTCCATAATTTTGAAATTTATATTTTATTCTCGATACGTACTTTTGTTTTATGCAAAAGAACTCAATTTTGTAATTTCGAAATTGATCTTTTATTTTGGATCCCTACTTTTGTTTTACAAAAAGAACTCAATTTCTAGTAATTTGGATATTTATATTTTATTCTCGATATGTACTTTTGTTTTATGCAAAAGAACTAAATTTTTTGTAATTTCGAAATTGATATTTTATTTTGGATCCCTACTTTTGTTTTACAAAAAGAACTCAATTTTTAGTAATTTGGATATTTATATTTTATTCTCGATATGTACTTTTGTTTTATGCAAAAGAACTAAATTTTTGTAATTTCGAAATTGATATTTTATTTTGGATCCCTACTTTTGTTTTACAAAAAGAACTCAATTTTTAGTAATTTGGATACATATATTTTATTTTCGATCCCTACTTTTGTGTCACAAATAGAATTCAATTTTTAATAATTTCGAAATTGATATATTATTTTTCATCCGTAGTTTTGTTTTACAAAAAAGAAACTCAATTTTTCATAATTTTGAAATTTATATTTTATTCTCGATACGTACTTTTGTTTTATGCAAAAGAACTCAATTTTTAGTAATTTGTATATTTATATTTTATTCTCGATATGTACTTTTGTTTTATGCAAAAGAACTAAATTTTTGTAATTTCGAAATTGATATTTTATTTTGGATCCCTACTTTTGTTTTACAAAAAGAACTCAATTTTTAGTAATTTGGATATATATATTTTATTTTCGATCCCTACTTTTGTGTCACAAATAGAATTCAATTTTTAATAATTTCGAAATTGATATATTATTTTTCATCCGTAGTTTTGTTTTACAAAAAGAAACTCAATTTTTCATAATTTTGAAATTTATATTTTATTCTCGATACGTACTTTTGTTTTATGCAAAAGAACTCAATTTTTTGTAATTTCGAAGTTGATATTTTATTTTGCATCGCTACTTTTGTTTTACAAAAAGAACTCAATTTTTAGTATTTTGGATATTTATATTTTATTCTCGATACGTACTTTTGTTTTATGCAAAAGAACTCAATTTTATGTAATTTCAAAATTTATATTTTATTTTGGATCCCTACTTTTGTTCTACAAAAAGAACTCAATTTTTAGTAATTTGGATATTTATATTTTATTCTCGATATGTACTTTGGTTTTATGCAAAAGAACTCAATTTTTGTAATTTCGAAATTGATATTTTATTTTGGATCCCTACTTTTGTTTTACAAAAAGAACTCAATTTTTAGTAATTTGGATATATATATTTTATTTTCGATCCCTACTTTTGTTTCACAAATAGAATTCAATTTTTAATAATTTCGAAATTGATATATTATTTTTCATCCGTAGTTTTGTTTTACAAAAAGAAACTCAATTTTCCATAATTTTGAAATTTATATTTTATTCTCGATACGTACTTTTGTTTTATGCAAAAGAACTCAATTTTTGTAATTTCGAAATTGATATTTTATTTTGGATCCCTACTTTTGTTTTACAAAAAGAACTCAATTTTTAGTAATTTGGATATATATATTTTATTTTCGATCCCTACTTTTGTTTCACAAATAGAATTCAATTTTTAATAATTTCGAAATTGATATATTATTTTTCATCCGTAGTTTTGTTTTACAAAAAGAAACTCAATTTTCCATAATTTTGAAATTTATATTTTATTCTCGATACGTACTTTTGTTTTATGCAAAAGAACTCAATTTTTGTAATTTCGAAATTGATCTTTTATTTTGGATCCCTACTTTTGTTTTACAAAAAGAACTCAATTTCTAGTAATTTGGATATTTATATTTTATTCTCGATATGTACTTTGGTTTTATGCAAAAGAACTAAATTTTTTGTAATTTCGAAATTGATATTTTATTTTGGATCCCTACTTTTGTTTTACAAAAAGAACTCAATTTTTAGTAATTTGGATATTTATATTTTATTCTCGATATGTACTTTTGTTTTATGCAAAAGAACTAAATTTTTGTAATTTCGAAATTGATATTTTATTTTGGATCCCTACTTTTGTTTTACAAAAAGAACTCAATTTTTAGTAATTTGGATACATATATTTTATTTTCGATCCCTACTTTTGTGTCACAAATAGAATTCAATTTTTAATAATTTCGAAATTGATATATTATTTTTCATCCGTAGTTTTGTTTTACAAAAAGAAACTCAATTTTTCATAATTTTGAAATTTATATTTTATTCTCGATACGTACTTTTGTTTTATGCAAAAGAACTCAATTTTTGTAATTTCGAAGTTGATATTTTATTTTGGATCCCTACTTTTGTTTTACAAAAAGAACTCAATTTTTAGTAATTTGTATATTTATATTTTATTCTCGATATGTACTTTTGTTTTATGCAAAAGAACTAAATTTTTGTAATTTCGAAATTGATATTTTATTTTGGATCCCTACTTTTGTTTTACAAAAAGAACTCAATTTTTAGTAATTTGGATATTTATATTTTATTCTCGATATGTACTTTGGTTTTATGCAAAAGAACTCAATTTTTTGTAATTTCGAAATTGATATTTTATTTTGGATCCCTACTTTTGTTTTACAAAAAGAACTCAATTTTTAGTAATTTGGATATATATATTTTATTTTCGATCCCTACTTTTGTTTCACAAATAGAATTCAATTTTTAATAATTTCGAAATTGATATATTATTTTTCATCCGTAGTTTTGTTTTACAAAAAGAAACTCAATTTTCCATAATTTTGAAATTTATATTTTATTCTCGATACGTACTTTTGTTTTATGCAAAAGAACTCAATTTTTGTAATTTCGAAATTGATATTTTATTTTGGATCCCTACTTTTGTTTTACAAAAAGAACTCAATTTTTAGTAATTTGGATATATATATTTTATTTTCGATCCCTACTTTTGTTTCACAAATAGAATTCAATTTTTAATAATTTCGAAATTGATATATTATTTTTCATCCGTAGTTTTGTTTTACAAAAAGAAACTCAATTTTCCATAATTTTGAAATTTATATTTTATTCTCGATACGTACTTTTGTTTTATGCAAAAGAACTCAATTTTTGTAATTTCGAAATTGATCTTTTATTTTGGATCCCTACTTTTTGTTTTACAAAAGAACTCAATTTCTAGTAATTTGGATATTTATATTTTATTCTCGATATGTACTTTGGTTTTATGCAAAAGAACTAAATTTTTTGTAATTTCGAAATTGATATTTTATTTTGGATCCCTACTTTTGTTTTACAAAAAGAACTCAATTTTTAGTAATTTGGATATTTATATTTTATTCTCGATATGTACTTTTGTTTTATGCAAAAGAACTAAATTTTTGTAATTTCGAAATTGATATTTTATTTTGGATCCCTACTTTTGTTTTACAAAAAGAACTCAATTTTTAGTAATTTGGATACATATATTTTATTTTCGATCCCTACTTTTGTGTCACAAATAGAATTCAATTTTTAATAATTTCGAAATTGATATATTATTTTTCATCCGTAGTTTTGTTTTACAAAAAGAAACTCAATTTTTCATAATTTTGAAATTTATATTTTATTCTCGATACGTACTTTTGTTTTATGCAAAAGAACTCAATTTTTTGTAATTTCGAAGTTGATATTTTATTTTGGATCCCTACTTTTGTTTTACAAAAAGAACTCAATTTTTAGTAATTTGTATATTTATATTTTATTCTCGATATGTACTTTTGTTTTATGCAAAAGAACTAAATTTTTTGTAATTTCGAAATTGATATTTTATTTTGGATCCCTACTTTTGTTTTACAAAAAGAACTCAATTTTTAGTAATTTGGATATTTATATTTTATTCTCGATATGTACTTTGGTTTTATGCAAAAGAACTCAATTTTTTGTAATTTCGAAATTGATATTTTATTTTGGATCCCTACTTTTGTTTTACAAAAGAACTCAATTTTTAGTAATTTGGATATATATATTTTATTTTCGATCCCTACTTTTGTTTCACAAATAGAATTCAATTTTTAATAATTTCGAAATTGATATATTATTTTTCATCCGTAGTTTTGTTTTACAAAAAGAAACTCAATTTTCCATAATTTTGAAATTTATATTTTATTCTCGATACGTACTTTTGTTTTATGCAAAAGAACTCAATTTTTGTAATTTCGAAATTGATATTTTATTTTGGATCCCTACTTTTGTTTTACAAAAAGAACTCAATTTTTAGTAATTTGGATATATATATTTTATTTTCGATCCCTACTTTTGTTTCACAAATAGAATTCAATTTTTAATAATTTCGAAATTGATATATTATTTTTCATCCGTAGTTTTGTTTTACAAAAAGAAACTCAATTTTCCATAATTTTGAAATTTATATTTTATTCTCGATACGTACTTTTGTTTTATGCAAAAGAACTCAATTTTTGTAATTTCGAAATTGATCTTTTATTTTGGATCCCTACTTTTTGTTTTACAAAAGAACTCAATTTCTAGTAATTTGGATATTTATATTTTATTCTCGATATGTACTTTGGTTTTATGCAAAAGAACTAAATTTTTGTAATTTCGAAATTGATATTTTATTTTGGATCCCTACTTTTGTTTTACAAAAAGAACTCAATTTTTAGTAATTTGGATATTTATATTTTATTCTCGATATGTACTTTTGTTTTATGCAAAAGAACTAAATTTTTGTAATTTCGAAATTGATATTTTATTTTGGATCCCTACTTTTGTTTTACAAAAAGAACTCAATTTTTAGTAATTTGGATACATATATTTTATTTTCGATCCCTACTTTTGTGTCACAAATAGAATTCAATTTTTAATAATTTCGAAATTGATATATTATTTTTCATCCGTAGTTTTGTTTTACAAAAAGAAACTCAATTTTTCATAATTTTGAAATTTATATTTTATTCTCGATACGTACTTTTGTTTTATGCAAAAGAACTCAATTTTTTGTAATTTCGAAGTTGATATTTTATTTTGGATCCCTACTTTTGTTTTACAAAAAGAACTCAATTTTTAGTAATTTGTATATTTATATTTTATTCTCGATATGTACTTTTGTTTTATGCAAAAGAACTAAATTTTTGTAATTTCGAAATTGATATTTGATTTTGGATCCCTACTTTTGTTTTACAAAAAGAACTCAATTTTTAGTAATTTGGATATTTATATTTTATTCTCGATATGTACTTTGGTTTTATGCAAAAGAACTCAATTTTTGTAATTTCGAAATTGATATTTTATTTTGGATCCCTACTTTTGTTTTACAAAAAGAACTCAATTTTTAGTAATTTGGATATATATATTTTATTTTCGATCCCTACTTTTGTGTCACAAATAGAATTCAATTTTTAATAATTTCGAAATTGATATATTATTTTTCATCCGTAGTTTTGTTTTACAAAAAAGAAACTCAATTTTTCATAATTTTGAAATTTATATTTTATTCTCGATACGTACTTTTGTTTTATGCAAAAGAACTCAATTTTTTGTAATTTCGAAATTGATCTTTTATTTTGGATCCCTACTTTTTGTTTTACAAAAGAACTCAATTTCTAGTAATTTGGATATTTATATTTTATTCTCGATATGTACTTTGGTTTTATGCAAAAGAACTAAATTTTTTGTAATTTCGAAATTGATATTTTATTTTGGATCCCTACTTTTGTTTTACAAAAAGAACTCAATTTTTAGTAATTTGGATATTTATATTTTATTCTCGATATGTACTTTTGTTTTATGCAAAAGAACTAAATTTTTGTAATTTCGAAATTGATATTTTATTTTGGATCCCTACTTTTGTTTTACAAAAAGAACTCAATTTTTAGTAATTTGGATACATATATTTTATTTTCGATCCCTACTTTTGTGTCACAAATAGAATTCAATTTTTAATAATTTCGAAATTGATATATTATTTTTCATCCGTAGTTTTGTTTTACAAAAAGAAACTCAATTTTTCATAATTTTGAAATTTATATTTTATTCTCGATCACGTACTTTTGTTTTATGCAAAAGAACTCAATTTTTTGTAATTTCGAAGTTGATATTTTATTTTGGATCCCTACTTTTGTTTTACAAAAAGAACTCAATTTTTAGTAATTTGTATATTTATATTTTATTCTCGATATGTACTTTTGTTTTATGCAAAAGAACTAAATTTTTGTAATTTCGAAATTGATATTTTATTTTGGATCCCTACTTTTGTTTTACAAAAAGAACTCAATTTTTAGTAATTTGGATATTTATATTTTATTCTCGATATGTACTTTGGTTTTATGCAAAAGAACTCAATTTTCTGTAATTTCGAAATTGATATTTTATTTTGGATCCCTACTTTTGTTTTACAAAAAGAACTCAATTTTTAGTAATTTGGATATATATATTTTATTTTCGATCCCTACTTTTGTTTCACAAATAGAATTCAATTTTTAATAATTTCGAAATTGATATATTATTTTTCATCCGTAGTTTTGTTTTACAAAAAGAAACTCAATTTTCCATAATTTTGAAATTTATATTTTATTCTCGATACGTACTTTTGTTTTATGCAAAAGAACTCAATTTTTGTAAATTTCGAAATTGATATTTTATTTTGGATCCCTACTTTTGTTTTACAAACAGAACTCAATTTTTAGTAATTTGGATATATATATTTTATTTTCGATCCCTACTTTTGTTTCACAAATAGAATTCAATTTTTAATAATTTCGAAATTGATATATTATTTTTCATCCGTAGTTTTGTTTTACAAAAAGAAACTCAATTTTCCATAATTTTGAAATTTATATTTTATTCTCGATACGTACTTTTGTTTTATGCAAAAGAACTCAATTTTTGTAATTTCGAAATTGATCTTTTATTTTGGATCCCTACTTTTTGTTTTACAAAAGAACTCAATTTCTAGTAATTTGGATATTTATATTTTATTCTCGATATGTACTTTGGTTTTATGCAAAAGAACTAAATTTTTGTAATTTCGAAATTGATATTTTATTTTGGATCCCTACTTTTGTTTTACAAAAAGAACTCAATTTTTAGTAATTTGGATATTTATATTTTATTCTCGATATGTACTTTTGTTTTATGCAAAAGAACTAAATTTTTGTAATTTCGAAATTGATATTTTATTTTGGATCCCTACTTTTGTTTTACAAAAAGAACTCAATTTTTAGTAATTTGGATACATATATTTTATTTTCGATCCCTACTTTTGTGTCACAAATAGAATTCAATTTTTAATAATTTCGAAATTGATATATTATTTTTCATCCGTAGTTTTGTTTTACAAAAAGAAACTCAATTTTTCATAATTTTGAAATTTATATTTTATTCTCGATATGTACTTTTGTTTTATGCAAAAGAACTCAATTTTTTGTAATTTCGAAGTTGATATTTTATTTTGGATCCCTACTTTTGTTTTACAAAAAGAACTCAATTTTTAGTAATTTGTATATTTATATTTTATTCTCGATATGTACTTTTGTTTTATGCAAAAGAACTAAATTTTTGTAATTTCGAAATTGATATTTTATTTTGGATCCCTACTTTTGTTTTACAAAAGAACTCAATTTTTAGTAATTTGGATATTTATATTTTATTCTCGATATGTACTTTGGTTTTATGCAAAAGAACTCAATTTTTGTAATTTCGAAATTGATATTTTATTTTGGATCCCTACTTTTGTTTTACAAAAGAACTCAATTTTTAGTAATTTGGATATATATATTTTATTTTCGATCCCTACTTTTGTGTCACAAATAGAATTCAATTTTTAATAATTTCGAAATTGATATATTATTTTTCATCCGTAGTTTTGTTTTACAAAAAGAATCTCAATTTTTCATAATTTTGAAATTTATATTTTATTCTCGATACGTACTTTTGTTTTATGCAAAATAACTCAATTTTTGTAATTTCGAAATTGATATTTTATTTTGGATCCCTACATTTGTTTTACAAAAACAACTCAATTTTTAGTAATTTGGATATTTATATTTTATTCTCGATATGTACTTTTGTTTTATGCAAAAGAACTAAATTTTTTGTAATTTGGAAATTGATATTTTATTTTGGATCCCTACTTTTGTTTTACAAAAGAACTCAATTTTTAGTAATTTGGATATATATATTTTATTTTCGATCCCTACTTTTGTGTCACAAATAGAATTCAATTTTTAATAATTTCGAAATTGATATATTATTTTTCATCCGTAGTTTTGTTTTACAAAAAGAAACTCAATTTTTCATAATTTTGAAATTTATATTTTATTCTCGATACGTACTTTTGTTTTATGCAAAAGAACTCAATTTTTTGTAATTTCGAAATTGATATTTTATTTTGGATCCCTACTTTTTGTTTTACAAAAAGAACTCAATTTTTAGTAATTTGGATATTTATATTTTATTCTCGATATGTACTTTTGTTTTATGCAAAAGAACTCAATTTTTTGTAATTTCAAAATTTATATTTTATTTTGGATCCCTACTTTTATTTTACAAAAAGAACTCAATTTTTAGTAATTTGGATATTTATATTTTATTCTCGATATGTACTTTTGTTTTATGCAAAAGAACTAAATTTTTGTAATTTCGAAATTGATATTTTATTTTGGATCCCTACTTTTGTTTTACAAAAAGAACTCAATTTTTAGTAATTTGGATACATATATTTTATTTTCGATCCCTACTTTTGTGTCACAAATAGAATTCAATTTTTAATAATTTCAAAATTGATATATTATTTTTCATCCGTAGTTTTGTTTTACAAAAAAGAAACTCAATTTTTCATAATTTTGAAATTTATATTTTATTCTCGATACGTACTTTTGTTTTATGCAAAAGAACTCAATTTTTTGTAATTTCGAAATTGATATTTTATTTTGGATCCCTACTTTTGTTTTACAAAAAGAACTCAATTTTTAGTAATTTGGATATATATATTTTATTTTCGATCCCTACTTTTGTATCACAAATAGAATTCAATTTTTAATAATTTCGAAATTGATATATTATTTTTCATCCGTAGTTTTGTTTTACAAAAAGAAACTCAATTTTTCATAATTTTGAAATTTATATTTTATTCTCGATACGTACTTTTGTTTTATGCACAAGAACTCAATTTTTGTAATTTCGAAATTGATATTTTATTTTGGATCCCTACTTTTGTTTTACAAAAAGAACTCAATTTTTAGTAATTTGGATATATATATTTTGTTTTCGATCCCTACTTTTGTGTCACAAATAGAATTCAATTTTTAATAATTTCGAAATTGATATATTATTTTTCATCCGTAGTTTTGTTTTACAAAAAAGAAACTCAATTTTTCATAGTTTTGAAATTTATATTTTATTCTCGATACGTACTTTTGTTTTAAGCAAAAGAACTCAATTTTTTGTAATTTCGAAATTGATATTTTATTTTGGATCCCTACTTTTTTTTTACAAAAAGAACTCAATTTTTAGTAATTTGGATATTTATATTTTATTCTCGATATGTACTTTGGTTTTATGCAAAAGAACTCAAATTTTTGTAATTTCGAAATTGATATTTTATTTTGGATCCCTACTTTTGTTTTACAAAAAGAACTCAATTTTTAGTAATTTGGATATATATATTTTATTTTCGATCCCTACTTTTGTTTCACAAATAGAATTCAATTTTTAATAATTTCGAAATTGATATATTATTTTTCATCCGTAGTTTTGTTTTACAAAAAAGAAACTCAATTTTCCATAATTTTGAAATTTATATTTTATTCTCGATACGTACTTTTGTTTTATGCAAAAGAACTCAATTTTTTGTAATTTCGAAATTGATCTTTTATTTTGGATCCCTACTTTTTGTTTTACAAAAAGAACTCAATTTCTAGTAATTTGGATATTTATATTTTATTCTCGATATGTACTTTGGTTTTATGCAAAAGAACTAAATTTTTGTAATTTCGAAATTGATATTTTATTTTGGATCCCTACTTTTGTTTTACAAAAAGAACTCAATTTTTAGTAATTTGGATATTTATATTTTATTCTCGATATGTACTTTTGTTTTATGCAAAAGAACTAAATTTTTGTAATTTCGAAATTGATATTTTATTTTGGATCCCTACTTTTGTTTTACAAAAAGAACTCAATTTTTAGTAATTTGGATACATATATTTTATTTTCGATCCCTACTTTTGTGTCACAAATAGAATTCAATTTTTAATAATTTCGAAATTGATATATTATTTTTCATCCGTAGTTTTGTTTTACAAAAAGAAACTCAATTTTTCATAATTTTGAAATTTATATTTTATTCTCGATCACGTACTTTTGTTTTATGCAAAAGAACTCAATTTTTGTAATTTCGAAGTTGATATTTTATTTTGGATCCCTACTTTTGTTTTACAAAAGAACTCAATTTTTAGTAATTTGTATATTTATATTTTATTCTCGATATGTACTTTTGTTTTATGCAAAAGAACTAAATTTTTGTAATTTCGAAATTGATATTTTATTTTGGATCCCTACTTTTGTTTTACAAAAAGAACTCAATTTTTAGTAATTTGGATATTTATATTTTATTCTCGATATGTACTTTGGTTTTATGCAAAAGAACTCAATTTTTGTAATTTCGAAATTGATATTTTATTTTGGATCCCTACTTTTGTTTTACAAAAGAACTCAATTTTTAGTAATTTGGATACATATATTTTATTTTCGATCCCTACTTTTGTGTCACAAATAGAATTCAATTTTTAATAATTTCGAAATTGATATATTATTTTTCATCCGTAGTTTTGTTTTACAAAAAGAAACTCAATTTTTCATAATTTTGAAATTTATATTTTATTCTCGATACGTACTTTTGTTTTATGCAAAAGAACTCAATTTTTGTAATTTCGAAATTGATATTTTATTTTGGATCCCTACTTTTGTTTTACAAAAAGAACTCAATTTTTAGTAATTTGGATATATATATTTTATTTTCGATCCCTACTTTTGTGTCACAAATAGAATTCAATTTTTAATAATTTCGAAATTGATATATTATTTTTCATCCGTAGTTTTGTTTTACAAAAAGAAACTCAATTTTTCATAATTTTGAAATTTATATTTTATTCTCGATCACGTACTTTTGTTTTATCCAAAAGAACTCAATTTTTGTAATTTCGAAATTGATATTTTATTTTGGATCCCTACTTTTGTTTTACAAAAAGAACTCAATTTTTAGTAATTTGGATATTTATATTTTATTTTCGATCCCTACTTTTGTGTCACAAATAGAATTCAATTTTTAATAATTTCGAAATTGATATATTATTTTTCATCCGTAGTTTTGTTTTACAAAAAGAACCTCAATTTTTCAGTAATTTTGAAATTTATATTTTATTCTCGATACGTACTTTTGTTTTATGCAAAAGAACTCAATTTTTGTAATTTCGAAATTGATATTTTATTTTGGATCCCTACTTTTGTTTTACAAAAAGAACTCAATTTTTAGTAATTTGGATATTTATATTTTATTCTCGATATGTACTTTTGTTTTATGCAAAAGAACTAAATTTTTTGTAATTTCGAAATTGATATTTTATTTTGGATCCCTACTTTTGTTTTACAAAAAGAACTCAATTTTTAGTAATTTGGATATATATATTTTATTTTCGATCCCTACTTTTGTGTCACAAATAGAATTCAATTTTTAATAATTTCGAAATTGATATATTATTTTTCATCCGTAGTTTTGTTTTACAAAAAGAAACTCAATTTTTCATAATTTTGAAATTTATATTTTATTCTCGATACGTACTTTTGTTTTATGCAAAAGAACTCAATTTTTGTAATTTCGAAATTGATATTTTATTTTGGATCCCTACTTTTGTTTTACAAAAAGAACTCAATTTTTTGTAATTTGGATATTTATATTTTATTCTCGATATGTACTTGGGTTTTATGCAAAAGAACTCAATTTTTTGTAATTTGAAATTGATATTTTATTTTGGATCCCTACTTTTGTTTTACAAAAAGAACTCAATTTTTAGTAATTTGGATATATATATTTTATTTTCGATCCCTACTTTTGTGTCACAAATAGAATTCAATTTTTAATAATTTCGAAATTGATATATTATTTTTCATCCGTAGTTTTGTTTTACAAAAAAGAACCTCAATTTTTCATAATTTTGAAATTTATATTTTATTCTCGATACGTACTTTTGTTTTATGCAAAATAACTCAATTTTTTGTAATTTCGAAATTGATATTTTATTTTGGATCCCTACATTTGTTTTACAAAAACAACTCAATTTTTAGTAATTTGGATATTTATATTTTATTCTCGATATGTACTTGGGTTTTATGCAAAAGAACTCAATTTTTTGTAATTTGAAATTGATATTTTATTTTGATCCCTACTTTTGTTTTACAAAAAGAACTCAATTTTTAGTAATTTGGATATATATATTTTATTTTCGATCCCTACTTTTGTGTCACAAATAGAATTCAATTTTTAATAATTTCGAAATTGATATATTATTTTTCATCCGTAGTTTTGTTTGACAAAAAAGAAACTCAATTTTTCATAGTTTTGAAATTTATATTTTATTCTCGATACGTACTTTTGTTTTAAGCAAAAGAACTCAATTTTTTGTAATTTCGAAATTGATATTTTATTTTGGATCCCTACTTTTGTTTTACAAAAAGAACTCAATTTTTAGTAATTTGGATATTTATATTTTATTCTCGATATGTACTTTTGTTTTATGCAAAAGAACTAAATTTTTGTAATTTGGAAATTGATATTTTATTTTGGATCCCTACTTTTGTTTTACAAAAGAACTCAATTTTTAGTAATTTGGATATATATATTTTATTTTCGATCCCTACTTTTGTGTCACAAATAGAATTCAATTTTTAATAATTTCGAAATTGATATATTATTTTTCATCCGTAGTTTTGTTTTACAAAAAAGAAACTCAATTTTTCATAGTTTGAAATTTATATTTTATTCTCGATACGTACTTTTCTTTTAAGCAAAAGAACTCAATTTTTTGTAATCTCGAAATTGATATTTTATTTTGGATCCCTACTTTTTTTTTACAAAAAGAACTCAATTTTTAGTAATTTGGATATTTATATTTTATTCTCGATATGTACTTTTGTTTTATGCAAAAGAACTAAATTTTTTGTAATTTCGAAATTGATATTTTATTTTGGATCCCTACTTTTGTTTTACAAAAAGAACTCAATTTTTAGTAATTTGGATATTTATATTTTATTCTCGATATGTACTTTTGTTTTATGCAAAAGAACTAAATTTTTGTAATTTTGAAATTGATATTTTATTTTCGATCCCTACTTTTGTTTTACAAAAAGAACTCAATTTTTAGTAATTTGGATATTTATATTTTATTCTCGATATGTACTTTTGTTTTATGCAAAAGAACTCAATTTTTTGTAATTTCGAAATTGATATTTTATTTTGGATCCCTACTTTTGTTTTACAAAAAGAACTCAATTTTTAGTAATTTGGATACATATATTTTATTTTCGATCCCTACTTTTGTGTCACAAATAGAATTCAATTTTTAATAATTTCGAAATTGATATATTATTTTTCATCCGTAGTTTTGTTTTACAAAAAAGAAACTCAATTTTTCATAATTTTGAAATTTATATTTTATTCTCGTTATGTACTTTTGTTTTAAGCAAAAGAACTCAATTTTTTGTAATTTCGAAATTGATATTTTATTTTGGATCCCTACTTTTGTTTTACAAAAAGAACCTAATTTTTAGTAATTTGGATATTTATATTTTATTCTCGATATGTACTTTTGTTTTATGCAAAAGAACTAAATTTTTTGTAATTTCAAAATTGATATTTTATTTTGGATCCGTACTTTTGTTTTACGAAAAGAACTCAATTTTTAGTAATTTGGATATATATATTTTATTTTCGATCCCTACTTTTGTGTCACAAATAGAATTCAATTTTTGATAATTTCGAAATTGATATATTATTTTTCATCCGTAGTTTTGTTTTACAAAAAAGAAACTCAATTTTTCATAATTTTGAAATTTATATTTTATTCTCGATACGTACTTTTGTTTTATGCAAAAGAACTCAATTTTTTGTAATTTCGAAATTGATGTTTTATTTTGGATCCCTACTTTTGTTTTACAAAGAGAACTCAATTTTTAGTAATTTGGATATTTATATTTTATTCTCGATATGTACTTTTGTTTTATGCAAAAGAACTCAATTTTTGTAATTTCGAAATTGATATTTTATTTTGGATCCCTACTTTTGTTTTACAAAAAGAACTCAATTTTTAGTAATTTGGATATTTATATTTTATTCTCGATATGTACTTTGGTTTTATGTAAAAGACTTAAATTTTTTTGTAATTTCGAAATTGATATTTTATTTTGGATCCCTACTTTTGTTTTACAAAAAGAACTCAATTTTAAGTAATTTGGATATTTATATTTTATTCTCGATATGTACTTTTGTTTTATGCAAAAGAACTAAATTTTTTGTAATTTCGAAATTGATATTTTATTTTGGATCGCTACTTTTTTTTACAAAAAGAACTCAATTTTTAGTAATTTGGATATTTATATTTTATTCTCGATATGTACTTTTGTTTTATGCAAAAGAACTAAATTTTTGTAATTTTGAAATTGATATTTTATTTTGGATCCCTACTTTTGTTTTACAAAAAGAACTCAATTTTTAGTAATTTGGATATATATATTTTATTTTCGATCCCTACTTTTGTGTCAGAAATAGAATTCAATTTTTAATAATTTCGAAATTGATATATTATTTTTCATCCGTAGTTTTGTTTTACAAAAAAGAAACTCAATTTTTCATAATTTTGAAATTTATATTTTATTCTCGTAATGTACTTTTGTTTTATGCAAAAGAACTCAATTTTTTGTAATTTCGAAATTGATATTTTATTTTGGATCCCTACTTTTGTTTTACAAAAAGAACCTAATTTTTAGTAATTTGGATATTTATATTTTATTCTCGATATGTACTTTTGTTTTATGCAAAAGAACTAAATTTTTTGTAATTTCAAAATTGATATTTTATTTTGGATCCGTACTTTTGTTTTACGAAAAGAACTCAATTTTTAGTAATTTGGATATATATATTTTATTTTCGATCCCTACTTTTGTGTCACAAATAGAATTCAATTTTTAATAATTTCGAAATTGATATATTATTTTTCATCCGTAGTTTTGTTTTACAAAAAAGAAACTCAATTTTTCATAATTTTGAAATTTATATTTTATTCTCGATACGTACTTTTGTTTTATGCAAAAGAACTCAATTTTTGTAATTTCGAAATTGATATTTTATTTTGGATCCCTACTTTTGTTTTACAAAAAGAACTCAATTTTTAGTAATTTGGATATTTATATTTTATTCTCGATATGTACTTTTGTTTTATGCAAAAGAACTAAATTTTTTGTAATTTCGAAATTGATATTTTATTTTGGATCCCTACTTTTGTTTTACAAAAAGAACTCAATTTTTAGTAATTTGGATATTTATATTTTATTCTCGATATGTACTTTGGTTTTATGTAAAAGACTTAAATTTTTTTGTAATTTCGAAATTGATATTTTATTTTGGATCCCTACTTTTGTTTTACAAAAGAACTCAATTTTAAGTAATTTGGATATTTATATTTTATTCTCGATATGTACTTTTGTTTTATGCAAAAGAACTAAATTTTTGTAATTTCGAAATTGATATTTTATTTTGGATCGCTACTTTTTTTTACAAAAAGAACTCAATTTTTAGTAATTTGGATATTTATATTTTATTCTCGATATGTACTTTTGTTTTATGCAAAAGAACTAAATTTTTTGTAATTTTGAAATTGATATTTTATTTTGGATCCCTACTTTTGTTTTACAAAAGAACTCAATTTTTAGTAATTTGGATATATATATTTTATTTTCGATCCCTACTTTTGTGTCGAAATAGAATTCAATTTTTAATAATTTCGAAATTGATATATTATTTTTCATCCGTAGTTTTGTTTTACAAAAAAGAAACTCAATTTTTCATAATTTTGAAATTTATATTTTATTCTCGATACGTAATTTTGTTTTATGCAAAAGAACTCAATTTTTTGTAATTTCGAAGTTGATATTTTATTTTGGATCCCTACTTTTGTTTTACAAAAAGAACTCAATTTTTAGTAATTTGTATATTTATATTTTATTCTCGATATGTACTTTTGTTTTATGCAAAAGAACTAAATTTTTGTAATTTCGAAATTGGTATTTTATTTTGGATCCCTACTTTTGTTTTACAAAAGAACTCAATTTTTAGTAATTTGGATATTTATATTTTATTCTCGATATGTACTTTGGTTTTATGCAAAAGAACTCAATTTTTTGTAATTTCGAAATTGATATTTTATTTTGGATCCCTACTTTTCGTTTTACAAAAAGAACTCAATTTTTGGTAATTTTGATATATATATTTTATTTTCGATCCCTACTTTTGTGTCACAAATAGAATTCAATTTTTAATAATTTCGAAATTGATATATTATTTTTCATCCGTAGTTTTGTTTTACAAAAAGAAACTCAATTTTTCATAATTTTGAAATTTATATTTTATTCTCGATACGTACTTTTGTTTTATGCAAAAGAACTCAATTTTTGTAATTTCGAAATTGATATTTTATTTTGGATCCCTACTTTTGTTTTACAAAAGAACTCAATTTTTAGTAATTTGGATATTTATATTTTATTCTCGATATGTACTTTGGTTTTATGCAAAAGAACTTAAATTTTTTGTAATTTCGAAATTGATATTTTATTTTGGATCCCTACTTTTGTTTTACAAAAGAACTCAATTTTTAGTAATTTGGATACATATATTTTATTTTCGATCCCTACTTTTGTGTCACAAATAGAATTCAATTTTTAATAATTTCGAAATTGATATATTATTTTTCATCCGTAGTTTTGTTTTACAAAAAGAAACTCAATTTTTCATAATTTTGAAATTTATATTTTATTCTCGATACGTACTTTTGTTTTATGCAAAAGAACTCAATTTTTGTAATTTCGAAGTTGATATTTTATTTTGGATCCCTACTTTTGTTTTACAAAAAGAACTCAATTTTAGTAATTTGTATATTTATATTTTATTCTCGATATGTACTTTTGTTTTATGCAAAAGAACTAAATTTTTGTAATTTCGAAATTGGTATTTTATTTTGGATCCCTACTTTTGTTTTACAGAAAGAACTCAATTTTTAGTAATTTGGATATTTATATTTTATTCTCGATATGTACTTTGGTTTTATGCAAAAGAACTCAATTTTTTGTAATTTCGAAATTGATATTTTATTTTGGATCCCTACTTTTGTTTTACAAAAGAACTCAATTTTTAGTAATTTGGATACATATATTTTATTTTCGATCCCTACTTTTGTGTCACAAATAGAATTCAATTTTTAATAATTTCGAAATTGATATATTATTTTTCATCCGTAGTTTTGTTTTACAAAAAGAAACTCAATTTTTCATAATTTTGAAATTTATATTTTATTCTCGATACGTACTTTTGTTTTATGCAAAAGAACTCAATTTTTGTAATTTCGAAATTGATATTTTATTTTGGATCCCTACTTTTGTTTTACAAAAAGAACTCAATTTTTAGTAATTTGGATACATATATTTTATTTTCGATCCCTACTTTTGTGTCACAAATAGAATTCAATTTTTAATAATTTCGAAATTGATATATTATTTTTCATCCGTAGTTTTGTTTTACAAAAAAGAAACTCAATTTTTCATAATTTTGAAATTTATATTTTATTCTCGTAATGTACTTTTGTTTTATGCAAAAGAACTCAATTTTTTGTAATTTCGAAATTGATATTTTATTTTGGATCCCTACTTTTGTTTTACAAAAGAACCTAATTTTTAGTAATTTGGATATTTATATTTTATTCTCGATATGTACTTTTGTTTTATGCAAAAGAACTAAATTTTTGTAATTTCAAAATTGATATTTTATTTTGGATCCGTACTTTTGTTTTACGAAAAGAACTCAATTTTTAGTAATTTGGATATATATATTTTATTTTCGATCCCTACTTTTGTGTCACAAATAGAATTCAATTTTTGATAATTTCGAAATTGATATATTATTTTTCATCCGTAGTTTTGTTTTACAAAAAGAAACTCAATTTTTCATAATTTTGAAATTTATATTTTATTCTCGATACGTACTTTTGTTTTATGCAAAAGAACTCAATTTTTGTAATTTCGAAATTGATATTTTATTTTGGATCCCTACTTTTGTTTTACAAAAGAACTCAATTTTTAGTAATTTGGATATTTATATTTTATTCTCGATATGTACTTTTGTTTTATGCAAAAGAACTAAATTTTTGTAATTTCGAAATTGATATTTTATTTTGGATCCCTACTTTTGTTTTACAAAAAGAACTCAATTTTTAGTAATTTGGATATTTATATTTTATTCTCGATATGTACTTTGGTTTTATGTAAAAGACTTAAATTTTTTTGTAATTTCGAAATTGATATTTTATTTTGGATCCCTACTTTTGTTTTACAAAAAGAACTCAATTTTAAGTAATTTGGATATTTATATTTTATTCTCGATATGTACTTTTGTTTTATGCAAAAGAACTAAATTTTTGTAATTTCGAAATTGATATTTTATTTTGGATCGCTACTTTTTTTTACAAAAAGAACTCAATTTTTAGTAATTTGGATATTTATATTTTATTCTCGATATGTACTTTTGTTTTATGCAAAAGAACTAAATTTTTTGTAATTTTGAAATTGATATTTTATTTTGGATCCCTACTTTTGTTTTACAAAAAGAACTCAATTTTTAGTAATTTGGATATATATATTTTATTTTCGATCCCTACTTTTGTGTCGAAATAGAATTCAATTTTTAATAATTTCGAAATTGATATATTATTTTTCATCCGTAGTTTTGTTTTACAAAAAGAAACTCAATTTTTCATAATTTTGAAATTTATATTTTATTCTCGATACGTAATTTTGTTTTATGCAAAAGAACTCAATTTTTTGTAATTTCGAAATTGATATTTTATTTTGGATCCCTACTTTTGTTTTACAAAAAGAACTCAATTTTTAGTAATTTGGATATTTATATTTTATTCTCGATATGTACTTTTGTTTTATGCAAAAGAACTAAATTTTTTGTAATTTCGAAATTGGTATTTTATTTTGGATCCCTACTTTTGTTTTACAAAAAGAACTCAATTTTTAGTAATTTGGATATTTATATTTTATTCTCGATATGTACTTTGGTTTTATGCAAAAGAACTCAATTTTTTGTAATTTCGAAATTGATATTTTATTTTGGATCCCTACTTTTCGTTTTACAAAAAGAACTCAATTTTTGGTAATTTTGATATATATATTTTATTTTCGATCCCTACTTTTGTGTCACAAATAGAATTCAATTTTTAATAATTTCGAAATTGATATATTATTTTTCATCCGTAGTTTTGTTTTACAAAAAAGAAACTCAATTTTTCATAATTTTGAAATTTATATTTTATTCTCGATACGTACTTTTGTTTTATGCAAAAGAACTCAATTTTTTGTAATTTCGAAATTGTATTTTATTTTGGATCCCTACTTTTGTTTTACAAAAAGAACTCAATTTTTAGTAATTTGGATATTTATATTTTATTCTCGATATGTACTTTGGTTTTATGCAAAAGACTTAAATTTTTTTGTAATTTCGAAATTGATATTTTATTTTGGATCCCTACTTTTGTTTTACAAAAGAACTCAATTTTTAGTAATTTGGATACATATATTTTATTTTCGATCCCTACTTTTGTGTCACAAATAGAATTCAATTTTTAATAATTTCGAAATTGATATATTATTTTTCATCCGTAGTTTTGTTTTACAAAAAGAAACTCAATTTTTCATAATTTTGAAATTTATATTTTATTCTCGATACGTACTTTTGTTTTATGCAAAAGAACTCAATTTTTTGTAATTTCGAAGTTGATATTTTATTTTGGATCCCTACTTTTGTTTTACAAAAAGAACTCAATTTTTAGTAATTTGTATATTTATATTTTATTCTCGATATGTACTTTTGTTTTATGCAAAAGAACTAAATTTTTGTAATTTCTAAATTGGTATTTTATTTTGGATCCCTACTTTTGTTTTACAAAAGAACTCAATTTTTAGTAATTTGGATATTTATATTTTATTCTCGATATGTACTTTGGTTTTATGCAAAAGAACTCAATTTTTTGTAATTTCGAAATTGATATTTTATTTTGGATCCCTACTTTTGTTTTACAAAAGAACTCAATTTTTAGTAATTTGGATACATATATTTTATTTTCGATCCCTACTTTTGTGTCACAAATAGAATTCAATTTTTAATAATTTCGAAATTGATATATTATTTTTCATCCGTAGTTTTGTTTTACAAAAAGAAACTCAATTTTTCATAATTTTGAAATTTATATTTTATTCTCGATACGTACTTTTGTTTTATGCAAAAGAACTCAATTTTTGTAATTTCGAAATTGATATTTTATTTTGGATCCCTACTTTTGTTTTACAAAAAGAACTCAATTTTTAGTAATTTGGATACATATATTTTATTTTCGATCCCTACTTTTGTGTCACAAATAGAATTCAATTTTTAATAATTTCGAAATTGATATATTATTTTTCATCCAGTAGTTTTGTTTTACAAAAAGAAACTCAATTTTTCATAATTTTGAAATTTATATTTTATTCTCGATACGTACTTTTGTTTTATGCAAAAGAACTCAATTTTTGTAATTTCGAAGTTGATATTTTATTTTGGATCCCTACTTTTGTTTTACAAAAAGATCTCAATTTTTAGTAATTTGTATATTTATATTTTATTCTCGATGTGTACTTTTGTTTTATGCAAAAGAACTAAATTTTGTAATTTCGAAATTGGTATTTTATTTTGGATCCCTACTTTTCTTTTACAAAAGAACTCAATTTTTAGTAATTTGGATATTTATATTTTATTCTCGATATGTACTTTTGTTTTATGCAAAAGAACTCAATTTTTGTAATTTCGAAATTGATATTTTATTTTGGATCCCTACTTTTGTTTTACAAAAGAACTCAATTTTTAGTAATTTGGATACATATATTTTATTTTCGATCCCTACTTTTGTGTCACAAATAGAATTCAATTTTTAATAATTTCGAAATTGATATATTATTTTTCATCCGTAGTTTTGTTTTACAAAAAGAAACTCAATTTTTCATAATTTTGAAATTTATATTTTATTCTCGATACGTACTTTTGTTTTATGCAAAAGAACTCAATTTTTGTAATTTCGAAATTGATATTTTATTTTGGATCCCTACTTTTGTTTTACAAAAGAACTCAATTTTTAGTAATTTGGATACATATATTTTATTTTCGATCCCTACTTTTGTGTCACAAATAGAATTCAATTTTTAATAATTTCGAAATTGATATATTATTTTTCATCCAGTAGTTTTGTTTTACAAAAAGAAACTCAATTTTTCATAATTTTGAAATTTATATTTTATTCTCGATACGTACTTTTGTTTTATGCAAAAGAACTCAATTTTTGTAATTTCGAAGTTGATATTTTATTTTGGATCCCTACTTTTGTTTTACAAAAGAACTCAATTTTTAGTAATTTGTATATTTATATTTTATTCTCGATATGTACTTTTGTTTTATGCAAAAGAACTAAATTTTTGTAATTTCGAAATTGGTATTTTATTTTGGATCCCTACTTTTGTTTTACAAAAAGAACTCAATTTTTAGTAATTTGGATATTTATATTTTATTCTCGATATGTACTTTGGTTTTATGCAAAAGAACTCAATTTTTTGTAATTTCGAAATTGATATTTTATTTTGGATCCCTACTTTTGTTTTACAAAAGAACTCAATTTTTAGTAATTTGGATACATATATTTTATTTTCGATCCCTACTTTTGTGTCACAAATAGAATTCAATTTTTAATAATTTCGAAATTGATATATTATTTTTCATCCGTAGTTTTGTTTTACAAAAAGAAACTCAATTTTTCATAATTTTGAAATTTATATTTTATTCTCGATACGTACTTTTGTTTTATGCAAAAGAACTCAATTTTTGTAATTTCGAAATTGATATTTTATTTTGGATCCCTACTTTTGTTTTACAAAAAGAACTCAATTTTTAGTAATTTGGATACATATATTTTATTTTCGATCCCTACTTTTGTGTCACAAATAGAATTCAATTTTTAATAATTTCGAAATTGATATATTATTTTTCATCCGTAGTTTTGTTTTACAAAAAGAAACTCAATTTTTCATAATTTTGAAATTTATATTTTATTCTCGATACGTACTTTTGTTTTATGCAAAAGAACTCAATTTTTGTAATTTCGAAATTGATATTTTATTTTGGATCCCTACTTTTGTTTTACAAAAGAACTCAATTTTTAGTAATTTGGATACATATATTTTATTTTCGATCCCTACTTTTGTGTCACAAATAGAATTCAATTTTTAATAATTTCGAAATTGATATATTATTTTTCATCCAGTAGTTTTGTTTTACAAAAAGAAACTCAATTTTTCATAATTTTGAAATTTATATTTTATTCTCGATACGTACTTTTGTTTTATGCAAAAGAACTCAATTTTTGTAATTTCGAAGTTGATATTTTATTTTGGATCCCTACTTTTGTTTTACAAAAAGATCTCAATTTTTAGTAATTTGTATATTTATATTTTATTCTCGATGTGTACTTTTGTTTTATGCAAAAGAACTAAATTTTTGTAATTTCGAAATTGGTATTTTATTTTGGATCCCTACTTTTCTTTTACAAAAAGAACTCAATTTTTAGTAATTTGGATATTTATATTTTATTCTCGATATGTACTTTTGTTTTATGCAAAAGAACTCAATTTTTTGTAATTTCGAAATTGATATTTTATTTTGGATCCCTACTTTTGTTTTACAAAAGAACTCAATTTTTAGTAATTTGGATACATATATTTTATTTTCGATCCCTACTTTTGTGTCACAAATAGAATTCAATTTTTAATAATTTCGAAATTGATATATTATTTTTCATCCGTAGTTTTGTTTTACAAAAAGAAACTCAATTTTTCATAATTTTGAAATTTATATTTTATTCTCGATACGTACTTTTGTTTTATGCAAAAGAACTCAATTTTTGTAATTTCGAAATTGATATTTTATTTTGGATCCCTACTTTTGTTTTACAAAAAGAACTCAATTTTTAGTAATTTGGATACATATATTTTATTTTCGATCCCTACTTTTGTGTCACAAATAGAATTCAATTTTTAATAATTTCGAAATTGATATATTATTTTTCATCCGTAGTTTTGTTTTACAAAAAGAAACTCAATTTTTCATAATTTTGAAATTTATATTTTATTCTCGATACGTACTTTTGTTTTATGCAAAAGAACTCAATTTTTGTAATTTCGAAGTTGATATTTTATTTTGGATCCCTACTTTTGTTTTACAAAAGAACTCAATTTTTAGTAATTTGTATATTTATATTTTATTCTCGATATGTACTTTTGTTTTATGCAAAAGAACTAAATTTTTGTAATTTCGAAATTGGTATTTTATTTTGGATCCCTACTTTTGTTTTACAGAAAGAACTCAATTTTTAGTAATTTGGATATTTATATTTTATTCTCGATATGTACTTTGGTTTTATGCAAAAGAACTCAATTTTTGTAATTTCGAAATTGATATTTTATTTTGGATCCCTACTTTTGTTTTACAAAAGAACTCAATTTTTAGTAATTTGGATACATATATTTTATTTTCGATCCCTACTTTTGTGTCACAAATAGAATTCAATTTTTAATAATTTCGAAATTGATATATTATTTTTCATCCGTAGTTTTGTTTTACAAAAAGAAACTCAATTTTTCATAATTTTGAAATTTATATTTTATTCTCGATACGTACTTTTGTTTTATGCAAAAGAACTCAATTTTGTAATTTCGAAATTGATATTTTATTTTGGATCCCTACTTTTGTTTTACAAAAAGAACTCAATTTTTAGTAATTTGGATATATATATTTTATTTTCGATCCCTACTTTTGTGTCACAAATAGAATTCAATTTTTAATAATTTCGAAATTGATATATTATTTTTCATCCGTAGTTTTGTTTTACAAAAAAGAAACTCAATTTTTCATAATTTTGAAATTTATATTTTATTCTCGATACGTACTTTTGTTTTATCCAAAAGAACTCAATTTTTTGTAATTTCGAAATTGATATTTTATTTTGGATCGCTACTTTTGTTTTACAAAAAGAACTCAATTTTTAGTAATTTGGATACATATATTTTATTTTCGATCCCTACTTTTGTGTCACAAATAGAATTCAATTTTTAATAATTTCGAAATTGATATATTATTTTTCATCCGTAGTTTTGTTTTACAAAAAGAAACTCAATTTTTCATAATTTTGAAATTTATATTTTATTCTCGATACGTACTTTTGTTTTATGCAAAAGAACTCAATTTTTGTAATTTCGAAGTTGATATTTTATTTTGGATCCCTACTTTTGTTTTACAAAAAGAACTCAACTTTTAGTAATTTGTATATTTATATTTTATTCTCGATATGTACTTTTGTTTTATGCAAAAGAACTAAATTTTTTGTAATTTCGAAATTGATATTTTATTTTGGATCCCTACTTTTATTTTACAAAAAGAACTCAATTTTTAGTAATTTGGATATTTATATTTTATTTTCAATCCCTACTTTTGTGTCACAAATAGAATTCAATTTTTAATAATTTCGAAATTGATATATTATTTTTCATCCGTAGTTTTGTTTTACAAAAAAGAAACTCAATTTTTCATAATTTTGAAATTTATATTTTATTCTCGATACGTACTTTTGTTTTATGCAAAAGAACTCAATTTTTGTAATTTCGAAGTTGATATTTTATTTTGGATCCCTACTTTTGTTTTACAAAAAGATCTCAATTTTTAGTAATTTGTATATTTATATTTTATTCTCGATGTGTACTTTTGTTTTATGCAAAAGAACTAAATTTTTGTAATTTCGAAATTGGTATTTTATTTTGGATCCCTACTTTTGTTTTACAAAAAGAACTCAATTTTTAGTAATTTGGATATTTATATTTTATTCTCGATATGTACTTTGGTTTTATGCAAAAGAACTCAATTTTTTGTAATTTCGAAATTGATATTTTATTTTGGATCCCTACTTTTGTTTTACAAAAAGAACTCAATTTTTAGTAATTTGGATACATATATTTTATTTTCGATCCCTACTTTTGTGTCACAAATAGAATTCAATTTTTAATAATTTCGAAATTGATATATTATTTTTCATCCGTAGTTTTGTTTTACAAAAAGAAACTCAATTTTTCATAATTTTGAAATTTATATTTTATTCTCGATACGTACTTTTGTTTTATGCAAAAGAACTCAATTTTTGTAATTTCGAAATTGATATTTTATTTTGGATCCCTACTTTTGTTTTACAAAAAGAACTCAATTTTTAGTAATTTGGATACATATATTTTATTTTCGATCCCTACTTTTGTGTCACAAATAGAATTCAATTTTTAATAATTTCGAAATTGATATATTATTTTTCATCCGTAGTTTTGTTTTACAAAAAAGAAACTCAATTTTTCATAATTTTGAAATTTATATTTTATTCTCGATACGAACTTTTGTTTTATGCAAAAGAACTCAATTTTTTGTAATTTCGAAGTTGATATTTTATTTTGGATCCCTACTTTTGTTTTACAAAAAGATCTCAATTTTTAGTAATTTGTATATTTATATTTTAT